>CM060932.1:842774895-843164895 GCA_030765085.1 Allium cepa
TTCCTCGAAATGAGGAAGTCGTTGAACAAAATTCTTCTCAAACAATGTTATCTGTTTTTAGACAATATGGGAGACCTGGTGGAAAATATGTGGAAATATGGTTGGACGATAGAGACCACCATGTAGCGCGCACGTATGTTCTTTTAAATTGTGTCGAAGTCGCACCATTTGTCAGGTAATAGTTAATTCACTTGTAATTTACTTGTACGTACATAATAATAATAACACATATTACATATATACAGTATCTACGAATCACAGTATCCATCTGGTGATCTCAGTAAAGAATTTGCCAAATGGTTTTTGAACTATGTTTATGAGCCAAGAAACTGTGTCGTTGATGAAGGCTTAAGACATCTTGCGATTGGACCGAAAAGAAATGTGAAGACTTATCCAATATTTTTCATCAACGGGTTTAAGTTCAACACAAAAGATTACGGTGCTGAAAAATTAACATATAACAGCGGGTTATTTGTCAAAGGCAGTGATGATCCAGATGAGCATTTAAAAGATTTTTACGGCGTCTTAACACAGATTCTAGAATTGACATATTATGTTGAACCTTTAGAAAAGGTTTTTTTTATTTAAATGCAATTGGTTCAGTAACGTTCATGGTTCCGGAATCAACGTGCATAAAGAGTACAAACTTATTGAAATAAGGCATACATCACACTACTATAAATACGATCCTTTTGTGTTAGCCAAGTAAGCGTTACAAGTTTATTTTGCTTTGTATCCATCTTTGAAAAAAGATAAAGCGGATTGGTCCGCTGTTTTCAAAACGAAACCAAGGTTTACGATTGATGGAAATAATATTCCAGATGAAGCAGCATATCAAGCCGATCTTGAATCAAATACAGAAATAAAAATAACTGATGATATTGATGTAGGGCCTTTGAATGATGAATCGAACGTCCTATTTGATGCATTTGAAAGTACCGAAGAAAATGAGATAGAATACGAGACTGAATCTGAATCAGAAAACGATGAAGACTGATCGTTATTGATATAATTGTTATGTGATAGTGATTGAAACATTCGATGTAATAGTAAATTTCTGTAATTGTTCTGTGATGATCATTTAGTTTATCCATGTTTTGTTCTAGTAAATTTTTATAATTGTTCTGTGAAAGTGAATATTGAAACATGCTATGTAGTAGTGAATTTCTATTATGGTTCTATGATGATTATTTATATAATTTTATCCATGTTTTGTACTAGTAAATTTTTATAATTGTTTCTGTGAAAGTGATTAAAACATGATATATAGTAGTGAATTTGTATAATTGTTCTGTGATGATATTGTTTTTCTATAACAGATATGTCTGGCAGGAGACGGAGTGGAGGTGGTGGTGGCATGCCATCCCCATCTCCCGGTGCAGGTGGTAGTGGCACTGCATCGGACTTACGTCCGATTGCAGAAGTTGTTCCTAGAAGTGCTGGGTAAGTATCAGTTTTATTTAAAGTATAAGTTTTAAAATCCACTAAACATGTAAATCATAACTTTTGCAGTGGCTTTGAGGTGGAGCCATCAGATTATATTTTACAGGTTTCGAGGAAGGCTTTTCAGAGCCGGATGCATGGTTGTTGGCCTCGCTGGGACGGCATCCCCCCTCATGTCAAGAACGCCATACAAGCGGATTTACTTGTAAGTAGTAGTTTGAATTTCAGTTGTAAATTAATATAATCTTTATAACTTAAAATTTACAGGCTGCAGTCCGCGTCGACCCTGATGACTTGGATATTTTTTTAAATCACTGGAACAAACGAATGAGAAAAAATTACAGGGATACACTGTCCAAGGCCAAAAATTCAGGGAAAAAGCCAAACTGGGTGGGCGAGGGTGTATGGAATGATTTTCTTCAGCTTTGGGATAGTCCGGCAGTAAAAGTAAGTAATATATGTTTGCTTTGTTATTTAAATCTAATATAAATCTCGCAAGATATATACGTGATAATTTATCTTAATTTGTAGGAGCTATCTGCGCGGAACCGGGCAAACAGGAATAAAAATCCTGCATTGCACCGTGGTGGCTCCAAATCCTTTCAGGAGCATAAGAGAGAGCTGGTAATTAAATTTATAAACTGTGTTTACATTTTATTACAATATTTTATAATCAGATTAGCAATAATATTTATATATTTTCAGGCCGCGAGATACAACCGCGAGCCCACTATGGCCGAGCTGTTTAAGGCCACACATGCCTTGGAGAGGACCGACGAAGAGGGCAATGTTTCGTACGAGTGGACGGATGACAAATCACAATCCGTAATGGTAAATTAATTTACTGTTAATAACAATATTTTGTATTATTGTATTTTCAAAATTTTGAAATTCGGTTTTTATCGTGTAAAACAATTGTTTGTAATCGCAGTAGAGGTACGAAGCAGAGCGGGCTCGTGTAGCACAGTCCACTGGTCGGGAAGAGCTTACGTTAGAGGAGGAGAACCATATTTGGGATGCTATTATTGACCCGCCTTCTCGGACCAGTCGACGGTATAGCTATGGAAATGTGGAGGTAAATTTTTTTTTTTTTTAATTTTTTTTTTATATAAGAACAACCAAAAGCTGTCAACAAGCCTGACAGGTGACGGAAAATAAACAAAAACGAGATTGTACAAGAGAAATACACAGAGATAGCCAAAACGATGAAACAAAAGCCTCTAACAAGAAACGCTTCAAAAGGACCACTGCCAGCAGGCACACAGCACACCCGAATAACTCCAGAAATCCACCTGCCATCCAACATCGTAATCGAGCTCCGGCAATGCCACCGCCCGACTACGATGTATAGATACAACCAAGCAAATAGATATCAAGCCCAGTAGAAGACCGTCAAAGAAAGTAGAATAAATAAACAGCCAACATCGCAGCAACTGAATGGCCAATAGCCGAAAAGAAGAAGCCGAATCCCTCTAAGCAAGCTCCAAACAGAAAACGGACGGAGAAACACAAACACCCCTGAATGCCATAACCTGAAAGCAATAGCCGCAAAGTGAGAAAATAAGGGGGGGGGGAGAAGGGCAAGAAGGAGACTAGAAAGTCAGAACCACCAGTCTCCGGAGAGGCAATCAACCAATTCCAGCTCTAATAGAAGAACTAATACAGGTGATCGATAATAGATTCACTAGGCGTCCGGAACGAGAGTTGACTGTACCTCTGAACGGACGGCCCCGAAATGCCAAGAAAACATCATCTCGAACCTTCCGAATAACTGAGAGGGGGTCCATACGAGTCTCGTCAAAAATTGCCTTATTCCGCGCACACCAAATATGCCAGCAAATCAGACAAGGAATCAAACGAAAGATGATAGAACGAAGGGAACGACCAGAACGACGAAACCACCAAGAGGACAGCAAATCAATAGATGAGTTGATGGAACCACGGACCCCCACTAAATTACCGAAGTAATTCCAGCAGGACCTGGCACACCAGCCCACGAAGAGCAGATGATTCACCGATTCTGTCTCCCCGTTGCCGCAACATCTACAACGAGAAACAAAGGGAATGCCGATCCGTTGAAGGTTTTCATCAACTGAGAGTCCATTATGGAAGGATCGCCACACAAGAAGAGAAACTTTAGGAGGGATACGGACGTCCCAAATGAAAGAAAAAATGAGAAGGACTGGAGAAGGGATTCTAGAAGAGGACCAAGCCTTCAGGATAGAGAACGGACCACCATCCCAACCGGAGAGGCCGTTATGAGAATCAACGAGCACTTTGCCGATTGCATATGCTTCCAAGTCTCACTCGCGTATGAAGGAGAACCGGAGAACCCCGAAGCAGCCAGTCTCCGGTACTTAGCATGAAGGAATTTCGCCCATAAGGAGTCGTTAGTCCCAAACCTGGACCACAACTTGCATGCGAAAGCCAAGCAGATGTCCTTCGGATTACGCAATCCTAACCCACCCTCACTCTTAGGACGGCAGAAAACATCCCAAGACACCCAATGATGTCGACGATTGTCACCCTTCGAGCCCCAGAAGAAAGAAGAAGCCAAAGATTGGAACGAACGAAAGAAGGAGGAAGTAGGGGTCATCGCGGCGAAAACATGAACACCCAAAGAGCACAAAACCGATTGGATAAGCACCAATCTACCAGCCTGAGACAGGAGAGACGCATTCCAACGGATAATCCTTCCCCTAACTTTGTCCGAAAGTGGATCGAAAAGGGCGTTCAGTTTCCTACCTCTGTAGAGAACAATACCCAGATAAGGAAGAGGGAGGGAAGCAGCCCTAAACCCGGTATAAGATTCGACCCACGAAACTCTCAACTGACCCATGTCCTTCGCGTGAACGAAGCAACTCTTCGCTGAGTTGACCAGTTGGCCCGAACACCTCTCGTACAACTGAATGAAACGAATAAGGCAGCGAATAGAGGAACGATTACCGTTAGAGAAGATGACAATGTCATCCGCGAATGACAAAGAGGAGACGAGCGGAAACCCACTTGGAATGCCAAAATGCTGAATTTGATCAAAGACCGTTAAAGAGTGGATGCCACGAATGAAAGCCTCGGCCGCTATAACGAAAAGAGTAGGGGATAGAGGACCGCCCTGGCGGATACCTCTACCAGCTTTGAAAAAACCATTGGCAGATCCGTTAATGATAACAGAAAACCAACAGTTAGAAATGAGCCTCCAAACCAAATCGATAAGGGTTTTAGGAAAACCGAAGGCACGAAGAACCTTGATGATGAAAAACCAAGACATACGATCATAGGCCTTTTCCATATCAAGTTTGAAAATAATGTTAGAACCCCTGACCTTACGGTCAATCTGAGAAACGAGTTCTTGGGCTAAAAGGACATTATCAGTGATCAAACGACCTTTTACAAAGCCAGACTGAGAGGAGGCGATAATGCGATCAAGGTACGGAGCCAAACGAATGGCCAGGACCTTAGAAATGACTTTATTAGCGAAGTTACACAGGCTGATCGGACGGAATTCCGAGCACATCCGCGGATTATCACACTTAGGGATGAGGATCAAGTTAGTGGAAGACCAGCTAATGGGAAGAACGGCACCAGAAAATAAATGCTAAATGGCTAAGCAGAAATCCGATTGGATGATGTGCCAGGTACGTCGAAAGAAGGATCCATTAAAACCATCTGGCCCACTGGCACTATCCTTGCTGAGCGCAAAGACACTGGCATGTATCTCTTCTGGCGAAGGCGGAAAAGCTAAATCGGCACTACCCTCAGCAGGAACTAGCCGAGGAATGAAGGACAGGATGTCCGAAACCGGGTCAGACACCGACGGGGAACCCAAATAAGATTGGAAATGAGAAAGTAAAACCTCTACAACTTCAGACGGAGTCGAAGCCACAGAATGGTCCGGTCTCAGAATCTCACGGATAGAAAGCAAATTAGCTTTCTTCCGGATAGAAGAATGGAAGAACTTCGAGTTTGCATCACCTTCGATCACCCACTTGATCCTCGTCTTCTGGCGGAGGTAGGAGTTTTCAATGCGAAGTTCCGAAGAGAAAACGAGTTGGGCGGTAGCCCAAAACTCCTTGTTCTCGGCTGAAGGATTCTCGTCGAACAAAGATTCGGCAATAAACAGGGATTCTTCAGCCGCTCGCACACGGTCGAAGATGTTCCGGAAAACAAGGGAATTCCATGTCTTAAGGCAAGACTTAAGACGCTTTTCCGAGAGAAGGCCCCCATGGGAGCAGCCAAAATGGGAGCGGACCACGATTCCTCCACCACCTGTAAAAAACTGTGGTGGGAACTCCACATACTAAGGAAACGAAAAGAAGAAGGTCCCGACAAGGACCGCGAAGCGCACCGTAAAACCAACGGCGCATGATCAGAGCAGGATCGGTGGAGATGAGTAACAGAAAAGGAAAAGGGGAGAAGAAACCATTCAGCAGACCCAAAAACCCTATCCAACCTGGATAGAATCTGACTCGGCCCTACCTGATTATTAGACCAAGTAAAAGCAGAGCCAACGAAAGGGATTTCAGGTAACCCGGAACTCACAATGAAAGAATTAAAATCAGAAACCGAGAGCCTATTGACGGCCAACCCGCCTGCCTTTTCAGCCTGGCTGGCGACAACATTGAAATCGCCCCCCACCACTGAAAGCGAGCAACCGAGGACAGCAAGAGACAAAATGTCATCCTAAAGAGATAATCTGTCAAACCGGTCATACTTGGCGTACACCGCCGAAAAAATGAACAGTTGCGGGAAATCGGTAGAGGAACAAATGACAGATAGTAGTTGAGACGAGTCAAAAACAGGGCGAACAACGAATTCTTTGGACCAAAGAATCCAGATCTTACCCGAGAAATTAGACACAGCACCACCAAAACCAAGCGACAGAATAGCCTTGGTAAGCTCTCCAGAACCCAAAAGGGGTTCTAAAATAGCCACTAAACCAATGGAATGCTTACGGACAATCCGCCTAAGTCTAGCAGAGGAAGCTTCATTGCCGATACCACGAATTTTTCAAAAAAGAAAATTCGACATGAAGACAACAAAAAACAGAAAGATAAAGACAAGCCAAAGAAGACAACGCAGACGCAAATCAGATACGATACAAGGAGGATAGAGCAGACCGGTCGATCTGCTCAGTCGCCGCTATAGAGCGAGTACGGATAGTCCGGGGGATGCCGGTAGCGCCACGCGAACAACGCCGAGAAGATCTGCGAAGAGGCTGACGCCTAGTCTAGGACAATGAGGAAGCACCTAAACTCTCCTTCGAATCGGCCAGAGAAGAAGAGGAACTGGATGGATCAGAGTTCTCGGTAAGACGAGACAGCCGCTCATTAATCAACGTAATTTCCTCTACACTAAGCAACGGGATGTTGATCGAAAAGGCGCAAGAAGACGAATGAAGAGAGCAACGGGAAGAGCAACAAAGCGGAGGAGAAGCCGAAGAATCCGAGACAGATAAAGAAAAACGGAGATATGTAGGGGAGCTAATAATACGCAACCCACGATGTTGTAGGAACCTAACCCATGCCGGACTGTCACTAATGAGACAGACCCGCGAGACAGGTGAGGTTCGCACTGTGGCTCTAATAGAGCTATCACCTGCTCGAATCGCAAATGACTGGTAATATTCCAGGCTGCCCGCATAGTGGACCGCAACAGGGTACACTATGCGACCAGGAATGGAACATCGCCTAAGCCAATCGACCCAGGCAGAAAAATAACTCCGTAGAGACCAATGGTGATCAACCAGAACAGACAGAACAGACGGACGATACGAAACCACAAACGACACTGACCAGGCCTCGCTATGGCTCATAACAAAAAACCAAGATAGAGATCCACACTGTCTGCTCCAAACGGAGAAAACAATGCCTACGGGACCTGACATGCCATCATCCAAAACAATGCAAAAAGTGTCAGGGAGCACTCGCCGAAGCGAGTCAAGGCTCAAAAACACAAGGAACAACCCAATAGGCATAATCCGACAAGAGAACAAATACCCAAAAACATCGTACAAGTGGAAGAGCACCAACGAAATACTCACCTGACCGGACAAAGCGCCACAAGCCTGCAGCGGCGGGACGAAAGGAGCAACAGAGTAACCGGGCACAATCTGCTCGCAAAATAAGCCACTTAACAGACAGGGGAAAACCACCCCTCCTGCATGAGAAGAGCGGACCGACCAATCCAGAGAGAAAACAGATCCAATACCAAAAACACCACAAACCACCGCCAACCTGCATCTCGCAACCCCAAAACCACGAAACACCAAGGAAGGAACAAAGGGGGGACAAGCCACAACCCACCTGGAGGAAACCAATTTCCCATCTACCAAAACATCCAAAGCTACACCAAAACCACCGCCGAAAGCACAAAGTACCGATACCCCAACCGACGCATCGATGCTAACCACTCCCAAACCACCAGAACCAACCATAGATACACAATCCACCGAGAGAGAGGTATGGAATGGTATCACCGCAGCCTCAACCGGAGGGGTGTTGAAATCCCCTTCGACCAAGAAATCCGATTCAAAGCCAATATCACAACCAACCGAGTCCACCACCAACAACTCAACTCCATCAGGAAGAAAAGAACAATCGGACGAGAACGAAACAGACGGCACGAAAAGGGTGGTAAAATCGCTATCGTCCAAGTGAACAAGACCAAGGTCAGAGCCACAACACACGGAACCCACCACCAGAGTCTCCTCCCCTCTCGGCAATAACCCACAATCGGCAGCAAAAGACAACGATGGTTCGAAAAGGGTGGCGAAATCCCTCTTCAAAGCCGACGCGTCGTCGCTAGCATGGGTCATCACCTCCCAATCAGCGCCAATCAGCGGAGAACACAGAATGGGAGGAGGACGGCACTGCAAACCGGCATCAGAGACCGACAACACCTCCATGAAACAGAAATCAACCCAAAAAATGGGGATCTGGCAATAGCCCCAAAGTCAGAAAGGGTAAAAACCCTAATCTCAACCGATTTAATACCAGTGAAAATCAAGGAGATAGGACCGGACGCAACTGCCAATAGGGCAGCGCCGATAGCATCGAATGGCGGGCAACTACGAACGAAAGATCCAGCAAGCACGAATTCCCCACCGTCGCACAAAGACGACACCACCATCATCCAAAGAAAACCACAGTAATACTAAGAGATAGGGAGAGAAGCTTCAGAGAGATAATGAATTAAGAAGGGGAAACAGCAGAAAAAATTCGCAATCGCTTATAGACCGGCTGCCATTAAAGTGCCGTTACTTTTGATGTGTGTATGCTGTGGAGGTAAATTTTGACATGTACTAATATATAAGTTTAACAATTTTAATAATATTACATATATATGCTAATATATAAATAATTATGAATTATTTTATAGGCCATGAGAATGTAGAGTGCATACAGTAGGTCGCAGCAAGAGGCGGAGATTGCTCAGTTGAGGGCGACAGTTGAAGAAATAAATGATTGGAGAAAGAGTTTCTTTGAGCAACAGCTGGATGAGCGGATTGCGGCCTATTTGCAACAGCATGGGAGGATGCCTAGAGAGGACGGCAGAGATGGCGAGGAGTATGTATGTTTGTTTGCTGATAGTTTGGTATATACACATTTTGGTTTGTATGGTGTATATATATTTCAGGATATTATGTACATATATTTTGATGAATTCTAGTTGATGGATTTGGTTGGATATTATGTATATATATGTCGGGATATTATGTAGAAATTTCGGTTTACTATTTACATATTCCGATTATTGGATTTGAAAATGAGATTTGGTTGGATTTTATATTGTTTGAATGTATAGTTATGTTATATGATGGATATATGATGGTTATACTTGATGACTATAGTGTATAGTGGTTTGGTTCAGATTGGTTGAGGTGTATATGGGATGTGCATGTGCACTGGAAATTTACCCAGGTTAGCGACGGTTAGCGACGGCCAAATTGCACAGATTAGCGACGGCTTGCGACGGTTAGCGACGGCTAGCGACGGCCAAATTACACAGGTTAGCGACGGCTTGCGACGGCTAGCGAAGGTCAAATTACACAGGTTAGCGACGGCGAGCTACGACTAGCGACGACATTTAGACGTTGGAAAATTTTCCACGTGGCACATTTGCAGTCGCTAGCCGTTGCTATTTTGATGACGGAGCCGTCGCTACACTATTGGACGACGACATTTATAGCGACGGCTTTTAGCGACGGCCGGCGATGGCTAAAAGCCGTCGCTAACTGTTGCCGCTCTTGTAGTGGTAGAGGGCAAACAGCAGGATGAAAGCTGCCAAAAAATAAGATTACTCAATAAATTGTGATTGCTCAGCTTGTTAGTGCAATTCCAAGATACACCGCATGGCATTCACCTTAGAAGGTCTCATTCCCTGTGAGGAGATACCTCAGTTGATATACTGTTAAAATTCTCCAAGGTTAATAAGTAAAGAAGATACGTATGCCATAGTTGAAAATAATATGCCAAATTGAAGGAAAAGATAAATGCAGAGGTAAACTAGGATATCACTTGCTTCTATGTCAAAAAGCACATATGTACAAGGAACATGTTAGTCCACAGTTCTAGTCGAGTTGGCAATTGTTCAATTGCTTTTGTCAATGTACAACACACACATATATATTAACTATTCAATGATTTATTCTTACCCTGCTTACACGGTTTACACTCCATATCCATTGCCGCATTCCATTTGTAAATTTTGTCTTTGGTATTTTACTTGGCTGATTTTTCTCATAAGATACGCTGGGACATTTTTGGTATGCAATGAATTTCTTGCATTTTCAAGAGCAGTTATCATCTATTTGAAAAACAGCTTAAAAGGATGCATTTTATAAAAGAATCACAAGTAACATGCAAGAAATTTTGATTAATAAAGAAAGTGTTAACCAAGTTTTTAAAGTATTGTAAAGCTTTTCGGATGAGTCTTTCAATAACATTTACCCAGTTGCATCGAGTATCCATTATCATCTTACTTGGTGAACATGTCTTTGTATTAGAAAATTTTGCATGAAAGAAATGTGATGCTTTGTCACCTTGGGTTAACCACTTAAGTTTAGAACTTTGTTTGTTCTCTGTGGTCTCCTTATGCAATAGTTTATAAAGCTAATCCATTTTCTGCATAACCGAATTACTACCTGTTCATCATGTGGATGGTTGATGAGTTGTGAATATGCAACATCTAATCCATTTTCTGCATAACCGAATTACTACCTGTTCATCATGTGGATGGTTGATGAGTTGTGAATATGCAACATCTAAATCCTTTCTAAACATATCACCAGTTCTTTGCTAGGAAGCTTGTTCCTTGCTCCACTTTCTAAGGCAGTCTTTGATTTTCTTTTACTTTAAAATGAATTGGAAAAAAAAAAAATTAATACAACCAGTGCTCCATTCTATTTTCCCCATATCATGATAATGTTGATTATATTACCAAAAATTGTCATATTTAAAAGGGCAACTCTTCTTGACTTGTTCTTTCATAGAATAATTAAAAATTATAAGGGTACCATCACTTGTCGAGTGGTTAGCAAAATACTTAGAAAAATAAGGATACTTATCAAAGAGCTTCTCGTAAATAAATAATCCATCTATTTTGCTATGCACTGACATGTTGGTGCCACCCCTCCTTGTGTGATAATTTCTCGTGCTTTGCGGTTCAATCAGGTTTTGGGTCCAATGCACTCAATAAACTATTCATCAATGGTTAAGCCGTAGCAACCATTATTGATTCCGTCGTGGCAATATAAAATAGCATTAAAGTCACCAACTAGCACCCAAGGCAACTTATATACGTTTGCTTGATGTTTTATATAGTCCCAAAGCTCTTTTCTCTTTTCAAATTGATTGTGTGCATACACAAAAGTATAAAGGAAAGCCATACCCAGCTTATTATGTAAAAAACACGCGGTGTACTGCTGATTTTTGTCAATAATTGAAATAACCCATAGGTTTTTATCCCATAAAATAACAATTCTCTATTTTTCTTGTTGTTCATTATTATATATACAGTCCTATGCTTTGTTTAAGAAAGTTGACACCTCATTGATTTTATTCTCTATTAGTTTATTCTCCACGTATATATTTTAAAATTAGCTACTCTTTTCATGCGTGAACGCTTGTAATATAGGTTACTGATAGTTTGGGCTTTGTCTGATATGTTTTACTAATTTAGCAAAAATTACTGTGGCTTTGTCTGATATGTCTAACTATGTTGTAATATAGGTAACATAGGTTACTGATAGCTTGGGCTTTGTCTGATATGTTTTACTAATTTAGCAAAATTTAATTTTAATGCTTAGATAATCAAGTAAATGTATGTCGGAGAACCAAATTACATTCTAACTCTGTATAGAAACCTCGTGTGCCGCAATTTGGAAACTGGGAAAGTGAAGGGATGTCGATAAAATTTTATTATATTATTCGGCTATTACGTTCGGCTATTACGTTAGTACAGAATTTTAATAAACTATTTGACGATATAAGTTTCAAATTATATTGTTTGAAAGCTAGTTTAACATGAAACTCTAAAGATATATATATATATTTTTTTTTTGTAGTGTATCTCTAGCATTTGTACATGGATCACAGTTGGATATATAACATGAAATGTAGCGATGTCGAGTTCTTGAACAAAATTGAAGAGTTCATCAATTGTGCATTGAACGATCAATCAAGAAGAAGGAAGAAACTATATTTTGTCCTTGTAGACTTTGCAAAAATACGAGGAGTTTCCGTAATATAGAACAGATTAAGGATCACATAATTCGTAATGGATTTAAGCAAAAGCATGGTGAAAGTTTGCTTAATAGTCCTAGTATCATGGGAATGATGAGAATGACCTGAGAGATAATGTGAATAATGAGGTGAATGATGAGGATAATGAGAATGATCGTGTTCATGAGATGTTTTGTGATGCTAAAGAACAGTTGATGAAAGAGCCAAAGTTGTGTGAAAGAATATTAATTGATGTTGAGAAATCTTTGTTTCGTGATTGAGCTAAGTTCACAATGTTGTCTGTCGTGCTTAAGCTTTACAATTTAAAAGCAAAGTATGAGTGGAGTGATAAAAGTTTTACAGCATTATTGGAACTTTTGAAAGACATGCTTCCAAAAGGTAATGAGCTTCCTACTTCTAACTATGAGGCAAAGAAAATTATGTGTCCAATTGGTATAGGGTGTAAAAAGATACATGCATGTCCAAATAATTGTGTCTTATATCGAAATGAATACTAGAGCTTGCATGAGTGTCCTAAGTATGGTTTATCCCTTTACAAGATACGAGGGAATGTTCATAACGGTCCAGATAAGAAATGGCCTCCGTCAAAAGTGTTGTGGTATTTTCCCATTATACCAAGGTTTAAATGCTTATTTGGAAATAAAGAAAACGCAAAAAACTTGAAATGACATGTAGATGTGAGGAAGGATGATGGGTTAATTAGGCATCTAGCCGATTCTCCGAAGTGGAGAAACATTGATATGATGTATCCTAGTTTCAGCAAAGAAATTAGGAATCTCAGACTTGGTCTTTGCACAGGTGGCATAAACCTATTTGGCAACCTTAGTAGTCAACATAGTACTTGGTCTGTTCTTTTGGTGATTTACAATCTTCTATCTCACATGAGTATGAAGCGCAAGTACATCATGTTGTCTCTTCTAATTTTAGGACCGCGACAAGCAGGAAACGTCATCGATGTATACCTAGCTCCTCTTATTGATGATCTATTTTGTGGGATAAAGGTGTGCGCATGTTTGATGCATATAGGAAAAGTGATTTCACATTGCATGCCATGGTTTTTGTACCATAAATGATTTTCCCGCATATGGTAATTTGTCTTACCAAAGCATTCCCAATTTGTCAAGATGATATGGTTGTTGAGCATTTGCATTTTTGCAAGAAAAATGTGTATATGCATCATCGTAGATTTTTTCCTGTCAATCACCCTTGTTGTAAGAAGAAGAAGCGTTTCAATGGTGAGATAGCAAGTGGAGTTGCTCGTTTTCCATTAACAGGAAATGATGTTTATGAACAGGTCAAGGATGTTGAAAATGTATTTGGAAAAGCCTTTCCTCTTCCATAAGGCTTGTGGAAAAAAGTCTATATTTTGAGAACTTTCATATTGGAGACACTTACATGTTAGACATTGTCTTGATGTAATGCATATTGAAAAAAATATTTACGATAGTATCATTGGAACACTCTTGAATATACCTGGTAAGACAAAGGATGGTGAGAAAGCTAGACGAGATATTGAAAATGGTATTCGGAAGGAGTTAGCACCAGTAGAGAAAGGTAAACGTACTTATTTGACTCCTGCATGTGACACATTGTCTAACAAAGAGAAAGCTCGTTTATGTGAGTGTGTTCGTCGTGTTAAGGTTCCAACAGGTTATTCTTAGAACATTAGCAGTCGTGTATCAATGAAGGATTTGAAACTGAACGGCATGAAGTCTCATGACTGTCATGTGTTGTTGCAACATTTGTTACATGTTACGATTAGAGGTATATTGCCTAAACATGTTAGACATGTTATTACAAAGCTTTGTATCTTCTTTAATGTAATTTGTAGCAAGGTGATTGATCCTAATATGTTGGATGATCAGCAAGCTGATGCTATTGTTACCTTATGCCAATTTGAGATGTATATCCCCTTCATTTTTTGACGTTATGGTGCATTAGATTGTTCATCTGGTAAGAGAAATCAAGATTTATGGTCCTATGTTTATGAGATATATGTATCCGTTCGAAATGCACATGGGAACTTTAAAAAAGAAAACAAAGAACGGATATAGACCTGAAGCTAGTATTGTAGAAGATACTCTAGCCGAGGAGGTTATTGATTTTGTCACTTAATACCTAACTGATGGTTAACCTATTGGACTTTGCAAGTATCGACATGATGGATGACTTGATGGTCATGACACAATTGGGTCAAATTTGATTTCAACTGGTGATGAAATTATTCACGAAGCTCACCTGTTTGTTTTACAACACCTTAGCGAGCTTCATCCTTACTTGGAAGAGCAGATGATGATTCTAAAATCACAAAATCCTTCAAAAACCGAAAGATTGTTGACAAATGAATATAACCGCTTCTTCGTCGCATGGTTTAAAAACAGGATAATGTCTCAACTGTCTCAAACAAATCATGATGTTTCTGATATAATAAAATGGTTGGCATATAGACCTCGGCTTCCAGTCAACTCTTATGAAGGATATGATATCAATGGGTATGTCTTTTATATGAAGAGTCAGGATGAGAAGAGCAAAATGTAAAATAGCGGAGTTAGTGTCATGGCATCTTCAAGAGAATTTGCTGGTGCTAAAGATAACAGTCCAATAAATGTGATGATGTCATATTACAGGATAATTGAAAATATTTGGGAGATTGAGTACAAGGACTTCACGATCCCTCTATTTCAATGTAAATGGGCTGACAACCATTGCACTATACGAGTGGATGAACATGGGTTCACGTTTGTTGACTTTGATCGAGTGAGCCACAGTAACGATCCACTCATTCTGGTTGCACTGGTTTTGGAGGACGTATGTAATTCCGAAAACATATTTTCTTGATTCAAGGCATTTTTATGAGAAAGTTACTTTAGAAACATACATTTGCAAGAAAATGTTACAAATGAATCAAAGAGTTAACCCTAGTTAATGTAATTAATTAACATAGTGAAATAATTGAATCTATACTTAGAATATCAAGATACACATTTTTTGTTGCCTCAAAAGTGTACAGGTTATGGTTGCAAAATGGTTCAAAAATCGACATGGTTGCCTCAAAGTACACGACAATTTCTTGTATTTGTGTAGGGCCTTTAAAGCTTATAAGGCATACGGTGGTAGGTCTCAAGGAACTCACTTGAAATGAATAAATGTTAAGGTAACTTATTTTCTAACAAACTGATAAAAACATGTGTTTCGTTTGCGATGTAAATTCATTTTAAACCGACTAATGAAATATCTTGTAATATTGCTATAGTGTCCTTAACAATCTGGATCAACGGATTGTGTATATTATGCAATGAGGTATATGCATGAAATAGAAAAAAACCGTCATCAAAACAACGATCTAGCCGAGGTACCACTTTAATTTTTTTCCTTTATATATTATGTTAAGTAATTATATGAATATGTTTTGAAACAATCTCTGAACTGCAATACTTTCTACAAGTTGGTTCTTATAGCCAAAAAGAGATGGACGAGTTTCGGGATAATTTAGCTTATTATATCATACATAACTGGATGTGGTCTTCCTATATGCTATACTATAATGAGTTTATTTCTTTTCATACTTTCAACAATAAATATTATAGTGGCAACAATGATTTACTCTTGAAACACGAAAAACAAAGTGCATTTGTTTTTAAGACTGAACTGGACTATTTGTTGTAGCAGAAAGAAGTTTTTTTTTTTTTTGAAAACCCAGAAGAACCCGGTTGGTCGATAAACTCCTGAGGGTGGTACAGTAAAGATGTCCGCTGATCCAAGTCCCCATACCATCGGGTAAAGTTATATATCATAGGGAAGCGCATACTCACAAGGAAAAAAACTCGCAGAAATAATATTGAAAATGAGTGCCCAGAAAAAACATGTCGATATCCAACAAAACAGTTTAATCTTGTTAACAATAATGACCCCATTAGCATGGACTCAGCGTTCGATTTGTGGTACGAATAAAATTTTGAGCGTATCGAGTTCTTTCTTTGGTTAACAGCGGAATTTTGTTGTATGGTGGAAAGACATTTAAAAAAAATGGTCAGCGAATATATTCTATTACTGTTTCAGTTAATGATCCATTGGTTATTTTTATTTGTATAGCTGAAAGACACATTATGAAAAACAAACTTTATTTTTTGAAAACCTGGATTGATAAAATTATATTAAACCTAAATGAACTGATCTACTGATTAAGTTTTAAGCCACTATTCTTGAATTAAACAACTGTATCTTTATTTAGATCTTCTGTTAATTGCATTATCCTAATTTTAGCCTTTGTTTAATAATATGTGGCTGCCATTAATAAGGCTTTACAAGAGCATTAGTAGACAATAGGGCTGAGTTTGCCCTCAGATAACTAAGGTGGTAACGTGTTGGACTATTTTGTGTTTCTAATAACTGAAGAACCCTGTACCTTATCATATGCTATTTCAACCTCCATTTTGTTGCAATTGGTTCAATTTTGCTACTACAATTCATATGTTATAGCATCAACCTTCATTTTCTTACTTTCTTTCTTTTGCATTATTTTTTAACATTTGTTTATTTACATCGTTTTCTTTTAGGCCTGTAAAAAAGTACGGCCTTGGGTCTCCGAAATCTGAGAGATACATTAAACAATAACGGTCAGTCATCATGTTAACGATAATGATTCTCTCATATGGTGATTAGAAACCATCCTTTCATTCACTAGCTCTACATATTTATCATTACTGTCCTCTATTTCTTCTTCGTCCTTTGTTGTTTTGTCATACTTTCCTCTCAAACACTTTCTGTTTTGATAAGCTATACAAATATCAAACCATTGCAACTGATAACTTCCTATCTTCCATTCAATGCAGAGATATATTGTTTATCTTCTCCATTTACAAATTACACATATTTTTAAACGTTAGCACGCATCTAATGCACTCCGTACGTGTCAGAATTTATATGGAAAATTAAGCAGTAATGTTGTATTGATGGTATTAACGATTTAAAAGTTTTAAACTAAGCGTACCTTATTATTCATACTTTGTTGGCAACCTACGTCTTGTTTTTGGTTTTTCTAAAAGGGGTTTTTAGGCACGGGAAAAAGTTGCAAAAAATTTAGTCTTAAGGACAACAAGTTTGTTTTTTAGTTTGAAGGACACTTTGTAGGGTAAATCACAGAATGATAGATGTGGCTATCATTTTCTGTTTACACTATAAAGTGTCTTTCAGACTAAAAAACAAATTTACCGTCCCTGAGACTAAATTTTTTTATAACTTTTTCCTTGTGCCTATTTTCCTGTTTCCTAAAATGTCGCATATCACAATGGGTGTGAAGTTAAAGTTCAGACAAAACAGTACTTTTAGAAATAATTACAATGGAATATAATAGCCATGACTTGGTAATTTTAGATAATGTTAGATGTTGAGGGAATAAAGTTTATTGCGCACATGCCCAATGGTAATTGAATTCCATAACAACCATTGCCTATTTTGCATATATAATTCAAACTTCAGATTCGAAATAAACTGAGAGGATGTGAGACATACGTTAAATATCTAGGAACCATGCTGATTATCAGAAGATGCAAATATATGCAGATTGGATTAACAGGAAATTTTCTCAAGAACAGTTTTTATTGGTTTTTTTGGATGTAGGACAGCCTGCTAATCATTTTCTTTAAATGACAAATTATCGTTTTTTCTTTCAAACCCACTTTCGCGAGCTTCTTCTTCTTTCTTTCGATCAAATTTTTCAGTCGCAATCAAATATCTCTCTCGCAATAAAAATATCGATCTACTTGGTTTGGTTACTTCAATTTCGTCCTTCTGAAAATTGTAGTTCATCGATCATTTTTTTCTTATGCCCATTTTGTTGATCTCGTTCTTTTCATATTTGTACCGTGATCTCGTTTTTCTTCAAATTGTATTAATTATGTATGCTTATATTACTTTATTTTTTGTTGTTTTTCTATTCGAGTTAAAAAAAATTGGTTGTGCTTTCTAATTGTGTTCATTTTTACAAATGATATGCGGTGTTGTTGTTCTCATTGTTTGTTCGTTCGTTCGTCTATGACAAATTGTGGAAGTAGCAGCAGGTTTTTTATTATTATTCGTTTCTTTATGCAGTGTTGTATTTTAATTTGCTTTTCATTTAATTTATCTTGCATTTTCTTGCATTAATGTTGGGATGATTGAAAAAGTATCATTGCTTGGGGTTGTATATAAACTTGTGATAGAGTGGAAAAACATCATATTTTAGGTTCAGTTTTTGGGTATCATTTTTATTTTTTCTTAGTATCATTTTTTTTATTATCAGTAACTAGATATCGGTTATGTATATGGTAGGTATCAATTTTGTGAAATTGAATAATTAATGTTCTAAATTGAACATATTTTTACTAATGTTTATTTTTTACTTCTTTTGGCAGTGGGGATAACAGTCTTCTTTGTCTGTTTGTGTTGAATAATAACACTTTTAACACTCGATTGTCTATTGATTGCTCTTTGTATGATTTGAAGAATGAGATATAAGCTTGTGATGATTGGAAAAATATCATTGATTGGGTTGTATATAACCTTGTGATAGAGTGGAAAAGTATCATATCGTAGGTTCAGTTTTCTGGTATCATTTTTATTTTTCCTTAGTATGAATTATTTTGATTATCAGTAACTAGGTATCAGTTTTTTATACTTTAGGTATCAGTTTTCTGAAATGGAAAAACTAATGTTCTAAATTGAACATGTTTTTACTAATGTTTTTTTTCTTGGCAGTGGTGATAATGTGGCGCAGGTAGACCATCAGTTAAGCCTAAAAGAGGATTTTCATTTTTTCAGAGCAAGCAAAACAGATGTGGCGAATGCAAAGCAGCTTGGTCATAATAAATGAAATTGTCAAGCTTCGAAGAGGATATGATTTGATTTTTCATTTTGAATTTGTTTAAATTAATAAGTGGATGTGTAACTTGTTTTGGTGGTTTATTGTAATTGAACCTTTTGTTATTAATTTGTATTCAGTATAGCATATTATCAAATTGATTTTAATTTCAAGTATTTAGTATAAGTGATAGTATCAGTTTTAGTATCAGTTAAATGTTTTTACAGTGTCAGTTCTGGTATTTGTTTTTACAAGTAAGAGCAGCTTTGTTTTAAGAACATAACACCATTACTTCATAAGTATAAAATTGCAACAGAAGATCATTACTTCACAAGTACAAATTTTAACAGAATTACATTACTTTACAAATATCAAATTTAATTGTGAAACATCACAATGTGAATTCAGTTCTTTCCTTTTCTTTCTTCTTCTAAGCTTGATATGTATTTAGATAGACTCCAGCAATGTTCATCATCTGTCAATATTATATGTACAATCTTTGCTCTTGTGGATAATATTTCCTTCTTTTCAAGTTTTATTGGTATTCTGCTCTTGTTCAGTGAAACGATGAATATCATTATAAATATTCCACAGTCAAGCTAGTCGAAACCAAAATGTAATGTTAGTATCAGTTTGCATAAGTTGTATTATCAAGTTTACTATTAAAACAAAACATTGAATTTTAGGGATAATGCTACAAGCATATAGTATGCTTTAAATTAAAGTATTTAACAGTTTTACTAACACACATAGTATCAGTTTTTGTATGAATTTTTGCGTTTGTAGTTATTACTTTAAGATATATTTGCTAAATATTTTGTTTTATTTTTTATTATGTAGTTATCTTTTTCGTTTTTGTAGGTGCCAGTTTTGTTTCTGTAGGTATCGGTTTCTTTTATATAGGCATCGGTTTTGTTTCTGTAGGTATCAGTTTCCTTTATGTATGTATCAATTTTCTTTCTGTAGTAACTGTTTATTTCTGAACTAAATGTTTTTTGAAATTGAGAGATAATATTTTTCAATATTTTGTTATGAATCAAATTCAGTTAAATATAAAAGGCGTACAATGATGTATAGAATTATGTATGAAATGTTATAATGCAAAAACACAGATAGTTTGAATAATGAGCAACTTTCAATTGATTATGGCCGGTAGTTTCAATTGTATTGTTCATTTTGTTGTCAGTAGATATTATTTTAACGAAAAAAAACTTACGCGTCTTCTGCTTGTTGTGCACACTTTATTTGATGCATATCATCTGGTTTCGCCTCCATGTCTGCGATGTTATTGCTTTTCCATATTTCTTTGAGCATTTCTTCTATTTTTTGTCTCTAATAAAGACAAAATGTTAAAAAGTTAGGTCATATTCACCTTTTTTATCTCTAATAAGTAATTTTTTAAAACAAAGATGAATCTCATACCAATTTTATAGCTTCTTTTAAACTGAATGTGGATTAGCAAAATCATCATCATCCTATTGTTTCAAAATAAAGACAATAAGTAATCTGCGAAACAAATTATGTTGAAATGTAACAATAGGTTGCGTATTAGCGGTAGTGAAATATCTTCAGTCAAATATGTAACAATTTCAAATTTGCAGTAATTATGTATCAGTTTGTATTAATTATGTATCAGTTTTCTATAAGTCAAGCAGAAGCACATGTAACATCTCGGCCTGACCCGAGTATTATTTAATAAGAAAATAATAAACGGATCAGTCTAGCTATAAACATCAGATGAAATGATATAGATTAAGAGATATGACAAAAACATATGATAACCATAAATCCATACTGTGATAAGTATGCAATTGAAAATCAACTAGGGATTAATCAATATCACAAGAATCTTCTCAAATATCAAAAGGAATGTCATACTCTTTATTTTTATTCACCAAAACCATAAATATTGACAATAATATCAATGCCAATCACAAAATTTAATGACACACAAATTCACCAATGTACAAATATTGATAAAACTTATCAATGTAAATCACAAAAATTGATGAAACACAAATTCTAGAAATCATCAATGGAAATCCAGAAATCACAAAAAGGTGGAGGCCTATCACAAAACGGGAACATGAAAACTCACCAACACGTGTATCACAAAATGGAACGCTATTCCATGGTTGCTAACCATTAATTTTGAGCCGAAGCTCGACAAAACGGGCCGAAGACCGTGGGTCGCTACCCCACCATATTGAGCCGAAGCTCCACAGAAACGGGGTTTAGTCTCCCTCGTAGACAAAGAGACATCGCACATTTGCTAGTCTAAATCACAAAAATGATCATCATCGATCATCAAGAAGTGTCAATTACAGTAAGCTAGTAAATATATAAGCTTAGCTTCATGTCCCATAACCACTAGCTTAACTTAAATATTTACGAACAAATTGTAGATCTCCACTCTAAAATTGTCACAAGAGATTCAATCGAACAAGTCTAAGAATTAACCAGCGAAGTAAACGCAAGCATTTCATACCACTTGTTTTACTAAGCCGTTTAATTAGATTTCTCGTACGAGTGAGGTAAAGGTTTATATATACTAGTAGATTGGAAAACGGTTTAAGAAACAAGCTTTGTGATAAAATAGGGTTGAAATCGTTTTGATGAAGGAGTTTTGATATTTACTACTAGTATTGAAACCTTTATATTTTTAAAATGACAAATCACAAAAATGATTGTAGAAACAATCAGTCACAAAAATTCACATTCGAAGACGTGAATAAAATCCAAAGAATTCGATTCCAAATCCATCAAAGTGGAAATATCCTTGCGACCTAACAGCCACGACTTACGACTTAACACAATGCAACACAGGAAATCAGCGGCTCAACTCATGCGATTCCACGGCATACGACATAAGGGATCGGCAACATAGCATGCGGCCTAACTGATGCAAGCCGAGCGACCTAAGCAATGGGCGACATAAGATGCGAGCGACCTAAGGAGTGAGAGTAGGCCGAGCGACTTAAGGTATGGCACGACCTAAGAAGTGCAAGCTGGTGCGACTTAACATGGCCGAGCGACCTAAGGGGTTGCGACCTAAGTTGGCGCGACCTAACTGGTAGAAGAGCAAACCGGACGACCTATGAGGTCGGCGACCTAAAGCAGGCCGGCTCATAGCAAGGCGAGCGACTTAAAGTATGGCGCGACCTATGCTGGTGCGACCTAAGACAGGCAGTTAAGGAGGTGAGGCCGAGCGACCTAAAGTATGGCTCGACCTATGTTGGTGCGACCTAAGGCAGGCAGTTAAGGAGGTGAGGCTGAGCGACCTAAGTGGTTGCGACCTAAGTGGTGGAACGACCTATCCCATGGCGCGACCTATATGTAGGCCGAGCAATTCAAATGGTGTATGCCGAGCGACCTAGGGGATAGAAGTGCAAAACTCTCTCAATTTGCAACCGGTCGAGCACGGACGCTAAGAGTTTATGCCAATCGATTACCCGGCCCTATATACTCCTCGATGCATCACCAAAAGCATGATCAAACAACAAAGCTACGATTTTTAAAGATTTGAATCCAAAACACTAAAAATTGGGATATTCACCAATTGAATCCAACCCTAAAGCAAATGCATATGAATAAGTGTTAGAAATTCATACCCAACAATCAAAGATAGTTATAGACAAAGACGTGAGATAAAAATCTCACCTTTTCACAAAATCAATGAAGGAGAAGCTTAAAGGCAAAGGAAGAATCAACCACACTTTAATCCAACACAAGAAGCTTGAATCAATGGCTTCTCTTTGGATTTGGAGTTAGATGTTGATTTGCAAATGAACTAGGGCTTTGAGTTTTAATTTCTCATTCCTCTCTCCATTTTTGATAAAGCTTGAGTGTTAGGAAATGAAAGCGAAGTAATGAAGCAAAGAGGGGGTTGAGCTAGAGTTAATAGTTTAGGCTAATGGGCTAAACCAAACCCAAAGCCCAAAGTGAAAAAGTAGCAAAATTCCACTAACTCCAAACATATCAAAGTTTATACTCAAAAAGATCGCAAACGGCGTTTTGGACCCAATGGAAGTGGTCCCGAGTCATAATTCGACCGTATGCAAAAAAAATAACTTTTCGGACTAAAATCCGACTAACGATAAAATATTTAAATATTCACATAGTAAAATATGCGGGTTGTTACAGACTCCCCTCCTTAAAGAAATTGCGTCCATGCAATATTTAAGAAGAAAATATAAGGTAACAACCATGAAAGCATATCAACACAACAGAAATTTGAAATAAGAAATTCACCTCAAAGAGCACGGGAAAGTAAGTCCGGATGGGTTCGCTCGATGAACTCTCTAGATTCTCAAGAGCAATCCTTAGGATTTGAGGACCATTGAACTTTAACAAGCGGAATATCTTTTATCGAAGGCGTTTGACCTCCGAAGCAATAATACGAATAGGATGTTGCTCATAAGTTAAATTAGGCGAAACTTCAATTTCTTCAACAACACCGGGCTCAAGAATAGAATCGGAATCACGAAGGCATTTCCGTAATTGAGAAACATGAAACACGTCATGAATAGCAGAAAACAGAGCCGGTAATAAAAGCGATAAGCCACGGAACCAATACGTTCGGTGATAGCAAATGGCCCAATATATCGAGGCGCTAATTTTCCTGATCGACTGAAACGTACAACACCCTTTATAGGTGAAACACGAATAAACACAAGGTCTCCCACAGAAAATTCTAATTTCCTTCTTCGGTTATCGGTATAGGATTTTTTTCTGCTCTGGGCTTCTTTCATCCTATGACGAATAAGGTCAATCTTCTCTGTGGAATCACGAATAAAATCTGGACTTAAAACCAGCTTCTCACCGGCCTCAAGCCAACAAGAAGGAGATCGGCATGGTCTTCCATAGAGTGCCTCGAAAGTTGCCATACCAATACTAGATTGGAAGCTATTATTATAGGAAAACTCAACAAGAGAAATATGATCTTCCCAACTTCCACCAAAATCAAGAACACATGCACGAAGAAGACCTTCAAGAGTTTGATTCACACGCTCGGTTTGTCCATCGGACTGAGATGATAAGCGGTGCAAAAATTAAGCTTCGTTCTCAAAGCTTTTTGAAGACTCTTTCAAAATCCACTAGTAAACAATGGATCACGATCACTAACAATAGAAGAAGGAACTCCATGAAATTTTACAATTTCTTTAATAAAGAGTTTGGCCAAGAGGGGAACAGTTCGGTTGGACCGAACGGGAATAAAATGGACGGATTTAGTAAGTCTATCGACTATCACCCATAAGTTATCATGACCCGAACGAGAACGGGGAAGGCCATTTATAAAATCCATGGAAATTTGGTCCCACTTCCAAATTGGAATTTCTAAAGGTTGCAATAACCCACCGGACCTTTGATGTTCGGCCTTAACGAGTTGGAAAGTCATGCAACACTTAACAAAGTTAGCAATATCAGATTTCATTCCCTACCAATAATAAAGTCGCTTCATATCCGCGTACATTTTACTACTACCGGGATGAATGGTAAATTTAGAACGATGAAAATCTTCTAAGATATCTCTACGAAGATCACTAATATTTGGAACAATAAGTCTACCAAATTTTCGAATGCCGCCATGAGAATCAATATCAAAGTCTTTCAAACCTTCAATATCAATTTTATCCCTAAAATTTTGTCCAAGAATTGCCAATTCGAAATCTAGCTTTTGAGCTTCAAGAATGCGGTCTAAAAGAGAAGGATGAGCTTCAAGGCTACATAAAATAAGAGATGAACATAAATCGAAAACACGATCTCGAATCTCACAAGTGGATAAAACCTCGAGATCATTCCATTCGGATATCATCATGGAAACAACCGCTTGTTGCTTGCGACTAAGTGCATCGGCAACACGATTTCCCTTTCCGGAAGTATAAAGAATATCAAGATCATAAGATGCAAGCAAGTCGAGCCAACGTTGTTGACGCAAATTAAGTTCCTTTTGAGAAAATAGATACTTCAAAGATTTATGATCGGTATAGAGAAGAAATTTTTCTTCTAAAAGATAACGACGCCAAATACGAAGGGCGAAAACAATAGCCGCGAGTTCTAAATCATCAGTAGCATATCTAGACTCGGCAAGCTTCAATTTCCTAGAAGCATAAGCAATAACACGTTCTCTTTGCATAAGAACGGCACCCAAACCAACGCGACTAGCATCGGTACAAACAATAAAATCTTGATTCCCCTCGGGAATAACAAGAATAGGAGCATCGGAAAGGAGTTCTTTTAATTTCTGAAAAGAATTTTCACATTTGTCCGACCAAATGTATTTAACACCTTTCTTTGTTAAGCTAGTAAGAGGCACGACTATTTTTGAAAAGTCTTTTATAAAACGACGGTAATAGCCCGCCAATCCAAGGAAGCTAAGGATTTCCGTCACACTCTTCGGTCTCTTCCAATTTTGAATCGCTTCAATTTTTTAAGGATCCACGGAAATTCCGGATTCGGAAATAATATGACCGAGAAACTTCACACGAGATTGCCAAAAGTGGCATTTAGAAAATTTTGTTTTTAATTGATTACTCCTAAGAGTTTCCAACACAATCCGAAGATGCTTTTCATGCTCCTCCTCGGTTTTTGAATACACAAGAATATTATCAATGAAGATGAAAACAAATCGATCGAGGAAATCTAGCACCACTGAGTTGATCGAATAGATCATCAATCCGAGGTAAAAGATATTTATTCTTGATAATAAGATCATTAAGCTTGCGGTAGTCAACGCAAAGCCTAAGTGTACCATCAGATTTCTTCACAAAAATAGCCGAAGCTCCCCAAGACGAGGAACTAAAGCGAATAAATTGCTTCGTCTCCAATTCGGATAATTTTTTGCGCATCTTCTCATTTTCCTTATTGGACATGCGATAAGGAGGACGAGTGATAGGTTGAGCTCCGGGGATGAGAATAATTTTGAACTCAATTGCTCGCTTAGGTGGTAATCCTAAAACAGGCTCAAATATGTCGGAAAATTCACGAACAACGTGAACAAGAGAAATAATATCTTCCTCATCATCATTATCGTTATCATGAGGATTTAAAGAATATAAAGATGCAACCAAGCTGGAATCCGAATCTTTAAGGTCAATAGAAATCTGCTAACAGATTGAGGATGTCGAAGATGAATAGTCCGCTCAGGACATAGGATTTGGGCTTCATAGCGGTTAAGCCAATCCATTCCCAAAATCATTCCAAAGCCTAAGTAGCGCATAACATGCAAATCGGTTCAGAAAGAAAAATCACACAAAATAATCTTGACATCTTTACAAAGCAAACTAATTGTTGCGGATCCACCAACTAGATTCGTAATTCTCAAAGAAGTCATTAAAGCGACAGCACTCAAAGAAAAAGTATCAACAAGTTCTTTTGGTATAAAAGAATGGGACGCACCCGTATCAAAAAGAACTTGAATAGGGTGATCACGGAATTAAATAATGCCATCAAGGATAGAATGAAAAATACCTTGACCACGAAATGTGTTGGCAGAGGCTTGAGCAACATTAAGCTTTCCCTCCTTCTTGCCTTGAAGTTTGAGACAAGAAGATAAATAATGATCCGGGCTTTTGCAATAGTGACAAGCACGAGGCTTTGAACACTTGTTCGCATAATGGTCCTTAGAACCACAATTGTAGCATTGCCCACTACTAGAGGTAGAAGTCTTTGCCACCGAAGTTGTTTGCTTCCCTTTCTTATTGGGATAAGGACCTTTGAACTTACTAGGCCTTTTCTTGTTGTTGAAGTTTGGTTTGGCACCCATAACTTCAACATCACTCTCTTTATCTGCCTCTTCAAGTCGAATAGCGATATCAATGAGTTGATCAAAAGAAACTTCTAATTTTAGAAGTAATGGCTTCTTGAGATTTTTATTCAAGCCGTAGACAAATCTTTGGTTCTTCTTCAATGGGGTGTTTATGTATTCGACCCCGTATTTAGAAAGTGACTCGAAGGATGCGACATAATCTGCCACAGAGGATTCACCTTGAACAAGGTCAACGAAACGACGAGCCAATGTCACTTTCTCAGCTTCTGGCATAAATTTTAATTCGAATCGTTCTCGGAATTTCTCCCAAGTAAGATCCGCTTCAACTATTTCAGAAATAAAAAGCTCATACCAATCTAATGCTCTTTCTTGGAGCATACTAGAGGCCACCTGAACACGGTGAAGATCAATAAGATTCATGCGAGAAAAGATTCGATCGCACGTTCTCAGCCAAGCCTGTACTTCAATAATAGTTTCAGATCCTTTGAATGGCTTCCCACCCAAATTGGTATAATCGTTGCACAAACGTGCAAATCCAGACTTGGGGTGAGAAGACTCCGGATTTGAACCGGCTGCCTGAGCATTCTTTACGAGATCAAGAAGTTGCTAGGCAGACATAAATACTCCATCTTGGGGAGTAGCTCTAGATTGACTAGCGCTGGGACGGCCAGGTCTAACCATTTCTCTTCCTTTAGAAAGAAAGAAAGAAGAAGGAAAATGTTATTCACCAAATGAATATCAAGCAATCTTGATAGATAAAACAAGGAATCATAAAGAAAATATGATGAATCGGTACGAAGACTCGAATTAAATCCCAAAGCACGACTCCTAAGAAGGACTTAGGACGATGATTCTTGCTAAATTATTCTACATTGTTCCAAAGTTTGGCTCTGATATCAAGCTGTGACCCCCACCTCTATACTCACTCTAGCCAAGGACATTACGGTGTAATGCCGTCAACTAGCGTGGAGAATAAGGCTGTTGAGGAGCGACCATCCGTGTAATTGCTTTGTATGAGTATCGATATGCCATATAAAAGTATAACTTTTCATCTCGACAGGAAATCCGACATACCGATGCAAACTCAAAGCTACTACACAGTGGTTATAATATCTTCGGAAACAAATATAGAAATAAACATAACACAAATCAGTCATAGATATCCATATCACAAAGACGGAAAAAGATATGAATATAACACATGAAAGTGAACATCAGAGTAGTGGTCAAACAAGATCCACAATATCATAAAGAATAGCTACAAGTGCTAGACAAAAGAATATGGATACATCAATGAGTCTATATCTCAAATGTAAACAACAAAAACTACTAATCTAAGTAGTTAGCCAAAAGTCAGGGTGATAATCCCAGATGTGAAGTCAAGCAGAAGCACCTGTAACATCTCGGCCTGTCCCGAATATTATTTAATAAGAAAATAATAAACAGATCAGTCTAGCTATAAACATCAGATGAAATGATATAGATTAAGAGATATGAAAAAAAAATATGATAACCATAAAGCCATACTGTGATAAGTATGCAATTGAAAATCAACTAGGGATTAATCAATATCACAAGAATCTTCTCAAAGATCAAAAGGAATGTCATACTCTTTATTTTTATTCACCAAAACCATAAATATTGACAATAATATCAATGCCAATCACAAAAGTTAATGGCACACAAATTCACCAATGCACAAATATTGATAAAACTTATCAATATAAATCACGAAAATTGGTGAAATACAAATTCTAGAAATCATCAATGGAAATCCAGAAATCACAAAAAGGGGGAGGCCTATCACAAAACGAGAGAATGAAAACTCACCAACACGTGTATCACAAAATGAAACGCTGTTCCATGGTTGCTAACCATTAATTTTGAGCCGAAGCTCCATAAAACGGCCCAAAGACCATGGGTCGCTACCCCACCATATTGAGCCGAAGCTCCACAGAAACGGGGTTTAGTCTCCCTTGTAGACAAAGAGACATCGCATATGTGCTAGTCTAAATCACAAAAATGATCATCATCGATCATCAAGAAGTGTCAATTACAGTAAGCTAGTAAATATATAAGCTTAGCTTCATGTCCCATAACCACTAGCTTAACTTAAATATTTACGAACAAATTGTAGATCTCCACTCGAAAATTGTCATAAGAGATTCAATCGAACAAGTCCAAGAATTAACTAGCGAAGTAAACACAAGCGTTTCACACCACTTGTTTTACTAAGTCGTTTAATTAGATTTCTCGTACGAATGTGGTGAAGGTTTATATATACTAGTAGATTGGAAAATGGTTTAAGAAACAAGCTTTGTAATAAAATAGGGTTGAAATCGTTTTGATGAAGGAGTTTTGATATTTACTACTAGTATTGAAACCTTTATATTTTTAAAATGACAAATCACAAAAATGATTGTAGAAATAATCAGTCACAAAAATTCACATTCGAAGACGTGAATAAAATCCAAAGAATTCGATTCCAAATCCATCAAAGTGGAAATATCCTTGCGACCTAACAGCCACGACTTACGACTTAACACAATGCAACACAGGAAATCAGCGGGTTAACTCATGCGATTCCACGGCATACGACATAAGGGATCAATGACATAGCATGCAGCCTAACTGATGCAAGCCGAGCAACCTAAGCAATGGACGACATAAGATGCGAGCGACCTAAGGAGTGAGAGTAGGCTGAGCGACTTAAGGTATGGCGCAACCTAAGAAGTGCAAGCAGGTGCGACTTAACATGGCCGAGCGACCTAAGGGGTTGCGACCTAAGTTGGCGCGACCTAACTAGTAGAAGAGCAAACCGGGCGACCTATGAGGTCGGAGACCTAAAGCATGCCGGCTCATAGCAAGGCGAGCGACTTAAAGTATGGCGCGACCTATGTTGTGCGACCTAAGGCAGGCAGTTAAGGAGGTGAGGCTGAGCGACCTAAAGTATGGCTCGACCTATGTTGGTGCGACCTAAGGCAGGCAGTTAAGGAGGTGAGGCTGAGCGACCTAAGTGGTTGCGACCTAAGTGGTGGAACGACCTATCCCATGGCGCGTCCTAAGCATGGCGCGACCTATACTCAGGTCGAGCAATTCAAATGGTGCAGGCCGAGCGACCTAGGGGATAGAAGTGCAAAACTCTTTCAATTTGCAACCGGTCGAGCACGGACGCTAAGGGTTTATACCAATCGACTACCCGGTCCTATATGCTCCTCGATGCATCACCAAAAGCATGATCAAACAACAAAGCTACGATTTTTAAAGATTTGAACCCAAAACACTAAAAATTGGGATATTCACCAATTGAATCTAACCCAAAAGCAAATGCATATGAATAAGTGTTAGGAATTCATACCCAACAATCAAAGATAGGTATAAACAAAAATGTGAGATAAAAATCTCACATTTTCACAAAATCAATGAAGGAGAAGCTTAAAAGCAAAGGAAGAATCAACCACACTTCAATCCCAACACAAGAAGCTTGAATCAATGGCTTCTCTTTGGATTTGGAGTTAGATATTGATTTGCAAATGAACTAGGGCTTGGAGTTTTAATTTCTCATTCCTCTCGCCATTTTTTATGAAGCTTGAGTGTTAGGAAATGAAAGTGAAGTAATGAAGGAAAGAGGGGGTTGAGCTAGAGTTAATAGTTTAGGCTAATGAGCTAAACCAAACCCAAAACCCAAAGTGAAAAAGTAACAAAATTCCACTAAATCCAAACATTTCAAAGTTTATACTCAAAAAGATCGCAAACGGCGTTTTGGACCCAATGGAAGTAGTCCCGAGTCCTAATTCGACCGTATGCAAAAAAAAGTAACTTTTCGGACTAAACTCCGACTAACGATAAAATATTTAAATATTCAAATCGTAAAATATGCAGGTTGTTACACGAACAGAATTATTTGTTTTGTTTTAATTTGTATCTGGGCTTTGGGCTTTATCCTTACGGTAAATTTTTTTTGTGCGTGTCCTTGTGAGTAATTACTTACTTCAATTTGTCCTTTAAAATTATTTACTCTTCGATTAATTCAAAAAAATGGACTTACATAATTATGTGCTACTGATAATTGTAAATACACTAAAATTTGATTAATAGGAATTGCAATCTTTAAAAGGTGTTAAAGAAACGGTCGAGGAAAGTATAATCCGGAAGTAACGATGACATTATCTGTCCTGAAAGTGTTCTTACATAATTTTTTATTAGTTGATAAAACATGACAATGAACAAAAAATAGATTTAAATTTTTACGAGACGGCCTTGTCAAATGCACTTGATTCCTACTCGTTAGCCTTGTTCCATCCATTCACGTAATGTGTTTTTCCAAAGCATCAAGATCAACCTGGAAAAATAATAAAAATATCCATGCATAAGAGTGAGTAATTTCATTATTGCACATATATTTTAATTAGTATTGCTCGGGTGAACATAAATGTATAGCAACTGGATGATGATGAACATAGGCCTAGCAATAGCAATGGATTAAAGTAGTGTATTTCATTATACCAGTAACACATATATTGAAGTTTTGAAGAGTTAGCAAAATTAAATACTTAATTTTTTTCCACTTGCTGTTTGCATCCATAGCAACAAATCTTTTTGTTAATTACTGGTAAATGTCACTTAAAATTGACAAAACTATGCGGTAGTCCTTTTTTTAATAGAAAAACTACATGTATTTTTTTATAAAGATGATACTTATATCCACATATGTTAAACTCTGTACATGTATCTTTTTAAACTAAATAACTAACATAGGATCTGAAGGTTTGAAGGTGTGGTGGAAAAATGCACGTGATACTTCTTCGATTCTTTTTGTTTGTCAACTCTGGCTACCATAAATTTATGATGATTTATTGAAGTTCACTTTGTGAAATACAATTTTAGTTCTAAACCGTGACGCCCCACCTCTATACTCACACTTACCAATGACACTACAGGGTAATGCCGTCAGTTAGTACAAAGCATAAGGTTGTTGAGGAGCGACCATCTGTATAATTGCTTTGTGCGAGTATCGATATACTAGATAAATTGTCACTTTCATTTCAAGAGGAAATCCGACATACCAATACAAACTCAAAGCTACTACACAGTGGCTATGTGGTCTTTGGAAACAAATATAAAATAATCATAACACAAAATCAGTCACAGATATTCATATCACAAAGACGGAAACAAATATGAATAAAACACATAAAAGTGTACATCAAAGTAGTGGTCATGCAAGATCCACTACATCACAAAGAATGGATACAAGTGCTAGACAAAATAATATGTATACATCAACGAGTCTCTATCTCGAATGTATAAAAAAACTACTAAGCTAAAGTAGTTAGCCAAAAGTCAGAAGTTAGTCTCTACTAAGAAGTCAAGTGGAAGCATCCATAGCACCTCGGTCTGACCCGAGTATTATTTAAGAAGAAAAATAATAAACGGATCAGTCTAGCTATAAATACATATAAAATGACATAGGATAAGAGATATAACAGAAATATATGATAACAATGAGAATCATAGAATATCTCAAATATTCTCAAAAAACCAAAAAGAATATCATATTCTTAGTTTATTCATCATACCTCTAATATTGAAAAAACATATTAATGTCAATCGCAATAAATGGTGAAACACAAATTCTAGAAATCAATAATTAGAAATCCAGAAAACACAAAAAAGGGGAGGCCTATCACAAACGGGAGCATGAAAACTCACCAACACGTGCATCATAAACGGAACGCTATTCCATGATCGTTGACCATCAAAATTGAGCCGAAGCTCCACAAACGGTTTGAAGACCATAGGTCGTTGCCCCACCAATTTTGAGTCGTTACTCTACAAATGGGGTTTAGTCCTCCACGCAAACAAAGAGACATCGCGCATCACTAGTCTAAATCACAAAATAATCATCATTGATCGATAAGTGTAAATTACACTAAGCTAGTAAATAAATGAGATTAGCTTCATGTCCCATAACCACTGGCTTAACTTAAATATTTACGAACTAATTATAGATTTCCACTCGAAAATTGTCACAAGATTTCAATCGAACAAGTCCAAAAATTAACCGATGAAGTAAACGCAAGCGTTTCATACCACTTATTTTGCTAAGTCATTTAATTAAATTTCTCATACGAATAAGGTAAAGGTCTGTATATCATAATAGATTGAAAACGGCTTTAAAAACGAGTTTTGTATTAAAAGTGACGTTGAAATTGTTTTTTGTGAAAGAGTTTAAGTATTTACTACTAATATAGAAACCTTGGTATTTTAATGTCACAAATTACAGAAATGATTGTAAAAAACAATTTATCACCAAAAATTCACATTCGACAATGTGAATTAAAACCATGAAAATCAATATCAAATCCATCGAATGGATATTCCCAAAAATCCAGAAAAAAGTCATCAAAATCGATAATAAATGACAACAACTAATCGGATCAACAAAAATCGATTAGAAATGAAAATTCACACAAAAATAGGCAAAATGGGCAAAAAACAACATGACCAGACGTCCGGTTGGTTTGGCCAGACGTCTGACCTGGGGTTTTGCCATTTTCTTCTTCTTTTTTTTCACTGAAGACATCAAGACGTCTAGTAATGTCTAATCAGATGTCTGGTCGAGGGCTCGGCCATTTTTCTTCTGCCGTGTGAGTGTGGGTGTGTGTGTGGGTGTGTGTGTGTATTCAGAGACCATAACCAGACGTCTGGACCTGTCAAACCAGACGTCTGGTTGCTTGTACTGGGCAAAAGTTTGCCTAGACCATTGATGGCTAAATCGATTTGGAGCTATCGGACGAGCGACGGAGACTAGGCATTTATGTCAAGCAACAACCCAGCCTTATAGGCTTTTCGATACATATTAAATAACATGTCCAAACATTCATGATAGGATTTTCATTAAATTAGACTGCAAAACCAAAAATTGAAAAATCCACCAAACCAATTCAAATCAAAAGCGATTGAACATGATTAGATGTTAGGAATTCATACCTAACAACAATGAAAGGTATAGACGTAGATGTGAGTTCAAAAACCAACCTTTAAGCCCAAAAACAACGAATAAGAAGCTTTAAAACAAAGCAAGATCCATCTCTCCTCCGCTTAACTATAAGAACCCTCAATTTATGATCAAATGCAAATATTACCTAAGTTAGGTTATAGAATTTTTTTGAAAATTGCGAGAGATTGTGGTAGAGAAGAAGAAGAGGATGCTTACCTAAGCTTCTTTTTTATTTTGGAGTCCGAATCTTGAATTTCCTAGTAATCTAGGGTTTCAGAGTTTTAATTTCCCTTCCTTTACTCAATTTTCCTTTAGTTTGAGAGTGTTAGGAAAATAGAATGAATGAATGAAGAGATGGTGGAGTTAGGGTATTTTGTTGGGTTAGTGGGCTGAAACCTAAAGCCCAATAGAAAAATACCAAAATTCAACTCAACTCCAAACATATCGATGTTTATACTCAAAAGGGTTGTAAACGATATTTTGAACTCAATGAAAGTAGTCTCGAGTAATTTGAATGTTTACAAAAAGTAGCATTTCGAACCCTCATCCGACTGACGATGCTATATTAAATAAAACATTTAAATATACAATCGTAAAATATACGTGTTGTTACATAAACTGACAGAGACCAGTGAGAGCAGTCTTTCAAGGAATCAGAAGAACTTTGGAACTTGATTGATTGTTGTTGGAACTTGGAACATGGAAGCCGTATTGAAGTTTGTTTATCGGATCCTTTTTGCATGTTGTTTTTTGGATGTGATGACACAATTAAGTGTGTAAAAACAAGCATTAGAAGATTAATATTTCTAGTGTATTATAAGATAATATGTTATTAAATTACGTGAATTGCTTATATATTTCTCTTATTCATTGCCTTTTATTAGATAGCTGTTTATATATTTTTCTATTACTGATATTTTGTAAATGCGTCTGAGCTAGTTTATATAAACAACTGCAACAAAAAAATATTTTTGTCCGCTTTTTTGTGACGGTTGCAAGAAAAAACCATAGCAAAAGGTCACCTTTTTAAAACATCCCATAGGCCTATTGCTACTGTTATTACTAAGAACCGTAGCATAAAATAAAGTTATTGCATCCGTTATTTACAACAATCCCCTTAAAAGGCCAAACTTTTGAACTCAAGTAACATCTTTTTTCTACTGTTGTTTTAAAGAACCATCGCAAAAAAACAAACCCACTACGTCGGTTATTTGAGAAAACCGTAGCAAGTTTTTCTTACGACGGTTAAATAACAGTCGTGAAAGGCTTATGCCTATTACGATATCTGCGTTTGCTACGGTTTTGCTGAAACGTCGCAACAAGGGTGAAACAACCGACACAAATGACCAGTTTTATACTAGTGAGTAACCAAGATAAAGAGTTTTCTGGGATTAGGTGGATATTATCGGAGGTTCATTAAGAATTTCTCGCGGATAGCAGCACCGATGAACAAGCTAATAAGAAAGAATGTGAAGTTTGTGTGGACCGATAATTGTGAGGAAGCATTCCTGAGTTTGAAACACTTACTAGCCCATGCACCTATGTTCGTTGTCCTAGAAGGAAATCAGGATTTGTTGGTTTATACATATGTGTGTGGAACAGGATTACGAGTTGTGCTGATGCAGAAATGTAAAATGATTGCCTATGCTTATGGACAGTTAGACCGCATGAGGTCAGATATCCGACCCATGATTAGGAATTGGCTGCAGTGATTTTTGCATTGAAGGTGTGAAGACGTTACCTTTTGGAAGAGAGGTTCGAGCTTTATACGGATCATAAGTCGTTGAAGTACATGTTATCTCCGAAGAAACTGAATATGAGATAACAGAGGTGGTTAGAGTTTGTCGCTACTTCTGACTCTGGGATTGAGTACACACCGATGAAAGTTAATAAGGTAGCATACGCACTTAGTAGAAAACATCAGAATGCAGTGTTGGCGATGATTGCCGAGTGGAAGGATTTGGAAGCCTTGACAGCTTGTAAAGTCCAGTGGAGATCCGAGGTTGGGTCTAGGAGAGACTGTTATACTATCTTGTTTGGAAGTCCGGCCAGTGATGATCGAAAGGAATTCTTCTAAATGGGAGTAGGATCCAGTTTTAGCTAAATGGATCAGAAAGTTAAAAGATGGAATCGAGAGCGATAACTTAAAGGATTTCAGTCTTGATCAGAATGAATGGTTGGGAAAGAAAGGGAAATTATGTGTTTCGAGTGTAGGAAACATAAGGAAAGAAGTTTTGGAGAAATGTCATCGTTTGAAATTCACTATTCATCCGGGAGGAACTAAGATGTATCATGATATGAAGATAAGTTTCTTCTGAGAAGGTGTGAAATGAGATATTAGCTTATGGGTAAAGAAGTTCTTGAATTGCCAACAGTCAAAGGCCGAACACTAGAAGCCAAGTGGATTACTTTAGCCCTTAGATATTCTAGATTGGAAATGGAATTCTATTTCTATGGATTTCATTGATGGGTTTCCAAGATCTAGTAGAGGAAATGAAAGCATATGGGTCATAGTGGATAGACTGACCAATAGTGCACATTTCATTCCAGTTAAGTCAACTAGGATGTCACTTGTTTTGGCGAACTTATTTATGAAGAATGTAGTTAGGCTGCACGAAATTCATAGTAGTATAGTTAGTGATAAAGATTCTTTATTCACTAACGAGTTCTGTAAGAGTCTAAAGGAAGTTTTAGGAACCAAGCTCAAGATGAGTACCGCTTACCATTCCTAGACAGATGGGCAAACGGAAAGAGTTAACAAAGTCTCGGAAGAACTGTTAAGAGCTTGTATATTAGATTTCAGAGGATTATGGGAAGACCTTCTGCATTTAGTCAAATTTTCGTATAACAGCAGTTATCAAACCAGTATTGGGATGACACCCTTTGAAACTTTGTATGAAAGGCCATGCAAATCTCTTGTATATTGGTTAGAGACCGGAGATAGATTGGTTCTTGGTCCAGATTTGGTTATGAAAGCTGTAGAAAAGATTGAGGTCATTCGAGCTAGGATGAAGGAGGCACAGTCTAGGTAGAAGAGTTACGCAAATAAAAGATGGAAAGGTTTAGAGTTCTTAGTTGAAGATTCTTATCCTAATTTGTTTGATGGTGTGTTTTATCTCTTTGATTGATTTGTTGTGTACCTTATCGTAATTTCGAGGATGAAATTCTGTTATGAGGGAAGTTTGTAACACCCCATATTTTTTGTAACATTGTTTAGGATATATAATTAGTTAAATAAAATAAAATAATGGGTTGATTAGAAGATTGAGATTTTATTTTATTAAGGGGCAGCCGTGCCATTTAATCTATGAATTAAAATAAGAGCTAAAATGAAATAGAGGAGGGGTAAAATAGGAAAGAGGCTATTCTTATACTCTAAACTCTTGGCCGTGTATTGTATACACATTCATTTTTCACTCATCAAATTTTTTAAAACTTGAGACTGACTACCATTAACAAGAAAAGAGGAAGAAGATTAAGAAAAGATAAGGAAGAAGCAAAATCAAATTAAATCCATTCAAATCTCAAGCTCCTTAATCTCTAAAGCTAAGGTGAATAATGAATATTTTCAAATTTCTTACTGTTTTCGGTCTTAAGTTGAATCCGAACTTATTTGCAATAATTTGCCATGTTTTTGAATGATGAAATGATTATACATCTTGATGATTTATGGTTGTTCATATAGATTTTATGACATGTTTTGATATGAAAACCCTATTAAATGACATATTAATGACTTGCGAATTTTTATATAGACCAAAAATGGTATTTTAGAATGAGTTTCAATTTTTAGATTTTATGTGGATTTTATAAGAAGTTTCTAGTGAAGAAATGTTTATTTTGAGTTAAGGATTATTTACGGTTAAATAATTAATGGTTTGGGCCTGAAATAAATACATGTTAGAAAACATATAAAAAGCAATTTTCTGAAATTTTTGTAGAATTTTCCTAAGTGTTTTAATGGATATATAAAATTATTTAAGGTATGCAACTTAAATGTTTTATATATTTATAAAAAGGAGAAGGGGTATTTTGTAAACAATTCAAAAAAAAATTATTTTTGGAAATTGGCAGTACTTTTAGAAAAGAGAAACTTACAACCAATCACAATTTGACAAACAATGTAGGTTAGGTACAAAGACATAGTTTAAAAAGGACTAATCTATATGGTTTTTAGAGTTTTGATGCTTTCGGCACTAGGCTTTCGCCTCCTTGCCTTTGCCTCCGACTCCATCGAAACCGACACACATGGTATCAGGTAACTCGCACGTAGTGAATTATACATAGGCGGAATGTATAGGGTCGAAACCAAGGGTTCCGAAAGAGTTGAAGAGATACTTTACTTTTCGATGAAAATGCGCCTTCTTGCTTTCGATTGAATGGCTTTCGACCTGGTTAGCTTTTGACCAGGTCAAATAGTTTAAAATGGTTTTGATTGCGTTGCACCTTCGTTTTTAAATAAATGCTTTTAGCTAGGTCGAAACCCCTGACTGCCTCTTTCTACCTTTCGATCTAGGTTGGTTTCAAAAGGGTTGTTTTGCTTTTTAAACTTGACCACTTCTCCGATGTTTTCGAAGGGATGATATCGACACCATCACTTCTTTACTTAGGAATGATTTCAAAATAAATGCTTTCGACTTTAATGAGTTTCTGATCCTTTTGCTCTACTTGAAGGCATAATCCAAATAGTTTCGACTGAAACGGTTTTCAAAGGTTTCGAAGGAGTAAATTTTTGAATGATTACGAAAAGTTTCCACATAAATTGAACCCAAGTGCTTTCGAAAGGTTTGTGTTACAAAGGTTTGATGCTTTCGAAAGGTCTTAAAGAAAGTTTCGAGGGGTGGTTCTCCAGTGGTTTCGAAGGAGTTGAAAGGAAATGTTTTGAACAGTGATAGTTTTCTGATTGTTTTGAAAGGGTTGAAAGGAAATGTTTTTCTAATGTTTTCGAAAGGCGTACTTTAAAGGTTTTAAAGAAGGATTTCTACTGTTTTAAAGCTTTCGAAGGGAAGGTTTTTCAATGGTTTCGAAAGAAAAGTTTTGGCCCAGATTAAATAAATGGTTTTACTGGTTTCGAAAGGAGTGCTTTTAATAGATTCGAAAGGGGTACTTTCAAAGGTTTAAATGACAGATCTATGTTCCTTTGTTCCATTCCTCTACTTCTACTAATCTTCAAAAAACCTAAACAAAAGTCAACTTCAAAAATACCTCCAAGCCCATGGAAACCACCAATCATAGGCAACTTGCATCAACTTGGTTCAATGCCACATCACTCCCTTCAAAAACTAGCTTCAATACATGGTCCATTGATGTACTGAAAACTTGGTTCGATTCCTACCATAATCGTTTCTTCAAGTGAAATCGCTCAAGGGATATTCAAATCCCATGACGCAACATTTTCTGCAAGACCTCCATTATATGCTGTGAAAACAATAACAAATGGGTACATAGACATGGTTTTTGCACCATATGGAGAATATTGGAGACAAATAGGTAATTTTGATATGTTAGAACTATTTAACCATAAGAGGGTGTATTCGTTTAGAGGTGTGCGCCAAAAGAAGTTAAGTTGCTTATCGATGCCATCAAAAGATTGGGTTGTAGTGATCTTTGTGCTGAGATTAATTTGAGTGACATGCTGCTTGCTTTGGACGATAATATTGTATGTAGGATCGTGTTTGGTGATAAACATGGAGGTGGTAGTTATGAAGGAAGCAGTAAAGTTGATGAGATCCTTGAAGAGGCTCAAATTTAGTTAGGCGGTTTCTGCATTGCTGATTTTTTCCCCTCATTTGGCATGGGTCGAAAGATTCACTGGTACCTAACGTATCTTCGTATAATTTCTGTTTTCGTATCTTAGTTTCTGAGCATCTATGTACATATAATAGCCAAGTTAAAATAAATTGTTGTTAGCGTAGCAAGGTAAGAACCCAATCTTAATTAGATAGAAGGGTGGTGTTTAAAGAACAAGATTTTTATTTATTATGTGTTAGATTCTCAACAGTGTTTATGATATCTGGTATAGGGTTGAAGAAGAAATTGGAGAAAAACTTTGGGAATTAGATGCATATTTTAGCTAGATGATCAAAGAACATTTGAGTGGAAAGAAGCAGGAAGTGGAGTTCGAGGATTTAGTAGATGCGATGCTTAGACTTGGAAACGATCCTTGTTATGGAGACATCTTCAGTACCATGGATCACATCAAGGCTCTCCTCTTGGTATGTCTTATTTGTCTGATTATTACATACATAAACTGCATGGATGGACATGCGTGCACATTATACAGAAAATATGCATCCTGAAGTATGAAATACACAAGAGATCATAAATATTCCAATCATTTGATAGTTGAATAACACTTTTTTCTGGCATCCTTTAGCAGCCGTTACATTTATTGAGCTACACTACTTCAAATTTCACAAGATTTTATTTAATCTACATTCAGATAAGCATGTCCCAAGAAAATGAGATTATTTTAATGTTTCTGCCTCCTACAAACTTATAGACCGATATCAAACGATTAAAGCATCTATTTTAACCATTGACATGAAACATGAATTTCAACGGTATGGTAATACTTGAATGTCCTAATATGATTTGGACATTTTTTTCCAAAATTTTCTAGCATTTCAAACTGTATGGCTCAGGTATGAAAGCAGTGCAAAACGGGTGGTATGAAGAGGGATGTAATGCAAAATTCCTATCACATTCTGTAAAACGTGGTTAAAATCATTTTATTGAGTTAATTTTTAAGACCGTTCTGAATTCTTATTGTGTTGTTCAGTTGAACATCGAGTATGCATCCTGCAACGTTAAAACATTGTACTTGAACCATAAGATTAGTGGGTGTTGTATTTAATTTGAAACTATAATTGTGATCTTGTCTACTGCTTTTTTAAGAGTCATAAACCCCTTGCCAACTATGAGTAGCCATGTATTAATTTTTGGAAATTTTTGGCATAATCCTTGTAATTAAAAAAGGTAAGCTTTAAGTCATTTTCAATTTTCTTTTATAAAATGCATCAGTATGTTCAAAAAAATTGGTGAAATTCAGAGGGATGTTTGAGTAGTTTTACCAATCTTAATATGCGCTTTTAGGGTATAGGTTCATACCTCATAATCGTCCACAATACACGTCTTGAGGTGATTTTTAAATTTGAAACGGAAAAGGTAAAAAAGAAATTCAAAAAATTGATGTATAAGGTAGTTTCTAAAATGGAGGGATGCAAAACAAATAAGTCTCAGTTTTAGAAAGAGGGGTCGTGTCCCTAATTTCCACAAAACAGAGTATTTACTATGTTGGTATAGGATATATTCATAGCTGGAACAGACACCACAGCCGCATCTATGGTATGGACAATGATAGAGCTCGTGAAAGTGAAAAACCCAATAGTGATGATCAAATTGCAAAAGGAACTCAATGACATTGTTGGTGAAAAACCAAATGTAAAAGAGACGGGCCTTAAAAAGTTAACTTATTTGAAGATGGTAATGAAAGAAGCATTAAGGCTGCATCCACCTGCACCGTTACTAGTTCCTAGTGAAACTTTAGAAGAATGTGAAATAGCAGGATACACCATTCCTTCTAAAACCAGAGTCTATTTGATGCACATACTGATAATATACAAGATAGTACAACACGTACAACTAACAACACACAAGAAGAGACTCATACAGATAGCATACAAGCAAATAATTCACGTCCCAAAAGGCTCACAAGGGTACCTAAGAAGTTTCTAGACTAGGGTATTATCAAATTGCTTTGCAACTATTTTTTTTCTTTTTCTGTTTTTAGAGAAGCTTTAATTCTGTTGTTATTTACTGGTTCTGGCGCTATTGTTGCATGGTATTGGCGTCCAAAACAGTGCCACGTCCTCAAAGTTTGTTAGAGGAGTGATGCTATAAAAAATGTATCCATGTGATTAGAAAATATATAGAAGAATTTATTGTGAACTTTTCTCTCTCTCGTGAGCTTCCTCCCAATCTCCTTCGTCCTCCTTACCTTATTTTTTCTTCTGTCTCTACCCTTGCAATCTTCACATCATTTTGGTGCTTTCACCGCTGACCTCCACCTCCATCCCTACATATCCAAACCATCACCTCCATGACTCGACTCGAAGAGGCTGTCAATCAGCTCAACCACCACGCTGACACCATCTCCGCCATTCAGGCCACTCAAGGCAGCCATGGCTCCTTGCTCGAATCCCAAGTCGCTGATATCATTGACATAAAATCAGCCATACTCACCCTCACTCAATCCACACAAAACCTTAACCAAGCAATGGCCGAGCTAAATCAAAAATTTGTTAATATCCATCCACAATTCCCATCGAATCAAAACGCAACTTCCCACAACCAAACACAACTCAACAGGCAACCACCACTGCTATCTACACCTAACCATAATAGAAACCCAAAGATTACCCTCATAAACTTTGATGGAGCTAACCCACACGACTGGATTTTCCAAGCTGAACGATATTTCACATATTACTCGACCCCGGAAGATCAGCGAGTGGAACTCGCAAGCTTTCATATGCAAGGCCAAGCTCTTACTTGGTTCCAGTGGATGCATCGTAACAACCAGATCTCCTCTTGGCCAGCTCTATCAAAAGCCGTTGAAAAAAGGTTTGGACCCCCAACATTTTTAAACCCTCGGGCAACCCTTTTTAAACTCAAACAATTGTCCACAGTTGACAACTATCAAGCAACATTCGAGGCCCTATGCAACCGCATCACTACACTAAACCCAGATTCCATTCTCCAATGTTTCATCTCTGGCCTTAAAACCCACATCCAACATGAACTCCTCCTTATTAAGCCAACATCACTGTCTGATGCAATTGATACAGCTAAGCTTATCGAACGCAAACTCAATGATCATCCCAAAACCTCATTTACCAAATTTACCCCACATACAACCAAACAAAACTCACCATACATAGCTCAGTCATTCCCTCAAACATCCTCTATGCAAACAACCAAACCACCAGTACCCATAAAACAACTTTCTCAAACCGAAATGAATATCCGACGACAGCAGGGTCTCTGTTTTAACTGTGATGAAAAATACCAATTCGGCCACCGTTGTAAACCAACACAAGCCCTAATGATACTTCCTGATGTTAATCCAGATGATACCGAACCACCAGACGATACTAACATAGGCCAAATAACCGCAACCGACAATTCAAACATCATTAAAACTACTAAAGAACCACCACAGGAAATTTCATTCCACGCCCTTACTGGATCGTCACACCCAAGAGCAATCCGACTTCCTGCCTTTGTAAACGGAAACCCAATTTCCATCTTAGTCGATTCGGGCTCCACACATAATTATTTACATCCCAAAACGGTAAAGTTTCTGGGACTGGACATTGACAGAGAAAGCTCTTTTGCGGTAACAGTGGGCAATGGCGAAAAATTACGGAGTTCTGGATGCTGCAAGCAACTAGCTGTGGGTATTCAGGGGTACAAATTTTTCATCGATTTTCATTTACTTGAAATTGTTGGTTCAGATGCAGTATGTGGAATACAATGGTTAGAAGGGCTAGGTCCAATTACAATGGACTACCGTAAACTAACAATGTTATTTACGGTTAACAATCGGCCCATCTGCTTGATTGGGCTCGGCCCATCATCTGATCCAACACCCATCTCCCTTCAGCAACTTAAAAGATTTGAAACCACTTCAGCAATAACCAGTTTCTTTTACTTACAACTTCAGCCCACCTCTGGCCCACTAATCCACACCGACCCTACTTCTGTTAAACCTGAACTCCAGGACATTTTACACACATTCAAACATATTTTTGCCGTACCCACCAAACTTCCGCCCAATCAAAACCATAACCATCACATAAATCTCCAACCGAAAGCCGATCCCGTAAATATAAAGCCATATCGTTACCCATATTTTCAGAAAAATGAAATAGAAAAGCAAATCCACGAAATGCTCAACTCCGAAATTATCCAACCATCAACAAGTCCATTCTCTTCTCCCGTTCTTTTGGTCAAAAAAAAGGATGGTTCATGGCGTTTTTGTGTAGACTATCGTGCACTAAACAAAATAACTATCAAAGATAGATTTCCAATTCCAACTGTCGATGAGCTACTTGATGAATTATATGGATCGATATTTTTTTCTAAATTAGACCTTCGAAGCGGATATTTTCAAATCCGCGTCCACCAACCCGACATCCCAAAAACAGCTTTCCGCACCCACGAAGGCCACTATGAATTTCGCGTAATGCCATTTGGCTTGACTAACGCACCATCCACTTTCCAAGCAACAATGAACCACATATTCGGACCACACCTACGAAAATTCGTACTAGTTTTCTTCGATGATATCCTCATATATAGTCCGTCTTGGACCGACCATTTAGATCACCTTCGACAAACTCTCACCCTCCTTGATCAAAATCAACTCTATGCAAACCAAAACAAATGCATTTTTGGGCTAACCGAAATCGAATACTTGGGCCACATAATTTCCGGAAACGGTGTTCGAGTCGACCCATCAAAAATTGCCGCAATGGTCACGTGGCCCATCCCAAACACCTTAACAGCAGTCCGCGGATTCCTCGGCCTCACAGGCTATTACCGCAAATTCATAAAAGGGTATGCGGAAATTGCTAGCCCAATTACTGATCTGTTACAACAAAAAGAATTCAAATGGACCACTGAAGCCCACTTGGCTTTTGAGCAAATGAAATCCGCAGTGACCACTACACCAATTTTATCTCTTCCCAATTTTACCCAACCCTTCACCGTCACCACCGACGCATCTGCAACCGCTATTGGCGCAGTTCTCTCCCAGGCCAACCATCCACTTGCTTTTTTCATCCATAAATTACCTCGACTACTCCAAAAATCATCCGCTTACTCGAGAGAAATGTTCGCAATCACTTCTTCTATAAAAAAATGGCGTCACTACTTATTAGGCCGCCCCTTTCAGATCATCACCGACCACCAGAGTCTTCGAGAGCTCACATCGCAAACTATCCAGACACCAAAACAACAGAAGTGGTTAACCAAATTGTTGGGTTTTGATTTCACAATTCAATATCAACCAGGGAAGCAGAATACAATAGTAGATGGATTGTCACGATTTACAGCCGCCGCCACCATGCAAGCATTCTCAATACTATCCTTTCCACTATTACCAGTAATTCAATCATCCTTGAGTAAAGACACAGCAGCGCAGTCCCTCATTCAGCAGCTGGCCGAAGGTACATGCCCTAATCCAAAAATTCAATTTCGCAATAATTTATTATTTTGGGAAAATAGGATTTACATTCCTAATGACGATGAACTGAAAAAACAAATCATGAGTGAGTTACATGCTTCTAAAATCCGGGGACACTCCGGCATCAAAGCCACTATTGCACGAGTGTCAAGCAACTTTTATTGGCCAAAGCTAGCTGCAACGGTTCATGAGTTTGTCCGCCAGTGCCAAACCTGCCTCCAGACAAAGCCTGACAATACACCTTACAAGGGACTACTTCAACCCCTGCCAATACCAAATCAAATATGGGAAGATATTGCAATGGATTTTATTACTCATCTACCTCCTTCCCAAGGCCGTACAATGATATGGGTAATTGTTGTCCGACTTTCAAAATATGCACATTTTTGTGCCCTGCCAACATCAGTGTCAGCAAATCAGCTTGCAACACATTTCCTACAAGAGTATGTACGACTTCATGGCTTCCCACGGTCTATAGTGTTTGACAGAGATAGATTGTTTACAAGTCAATTTTGGCGAGAGCTGTTCCGACTCCACGGCACTACTTTGAAAATGAGCAGCGCTTACCACCCGCAAACAGACGGGCAATCGGAAGTAGTCAATCGTTGTTTAGAAATGTACTTACGTGCAGTAGTCGGAGACACACCAACCAAATGGGCGAAGTGTTTACCATGGGCAGAGTGGTGGTACAACACCACTAAGCATACTGCTATTGGACTGTCTCCATTTCAAGTAGTTTACGGCAGGCTACCACCAGTTTTAGCTGACTACATCAACCGCTCCGCTACCGTCCCTGCTTTACAAGAATAGGCATTTGCAAGAGACAGTTTATTACAGCGTATCAAAACAAACCTTCAACGTGCCCAGCAACGAATGAAAGCACAAGCCGATCAACATAGAAGTGACAAGCAATTTGAAGCGGGTTCCTGGGTCTTCTTGAAGTTACAACCCTATCGCCAACACACAATGCGAAATAACCACCACAAGCTGATTAAAAAGTACTATGGACCTTTCCAAATTGTTGCAAGAATTGGGCCAGTCACATACAAGTTGCTATTGCCGTCTACAGCTCGTATCCATCCAGTATTCCACGTTTCCTTACTTAAATTCTGTCCAAATCCGACTGCAACACAACAAGTTCAGCTTCCAGAGACCTTTTCTGATACCGGCAAAGACCTTGAGGACAAGGTCCTTCTCGATGGGATAGGCATTGATGCACATACTGATAATATACAAGATAGTACAACACGTACAACTAACAACACACAAGAAGAGACTCATACAGATAGCATACAAGCAAATAATTCACGTCCCAAAAGGCTCACAAGGGTACCTAAGAAGTTTCTAGACTAGGGTATTATCAAATTGCTTTGCAACTATTTTTTCTTTTTCTGTTTTTAGAGCAGCTTTAATTCTGTTGTTGTTTACTGGTTCTGGCGCTATTGTTGCATGGTATTGGCGCCCAAAACAGTGCCACGTCCTCAAAGTTTGTTAGAGGAGTGATGCTATAAAAAATGTATCCATGTGGTTAGAAAATATATAGAAGAATTTATTGTGAACTTTTCTCTCTCTCGTGAGCTTCCTCCCAATCTCCTTCGTCCTCCTTACCTTATTTTTTCTTCTGTCTCTACCCTTGCAATCTTCACATCACTATTTCAATGCAAAGGCAATAGCAATGGATCCCAATAAAGTAGAAAATCCAGAGAAGTTTTGGCCAGAAAGGTTTTTGAACAACAATGTGGATTATAAAGGACAACACTTTGAACTTTTACCCTTTGGATCTGAAAGAAGGGGATGCCCTGGAATTACTTTTGGAGTGTCGATATATGAAATTGTGATGGCTAATCTTTTGCACTGTTTTGAGTGGAAGTTGTCAGTTGGAACGAAGATAGAGGATTTGGATATGAAAGAGGCATTTAGGATGCATAAGTTGGTTCCGCTTTGTTTGGTTGCAAAATCAAGGTTCATCCGAATAGTTTGATTGAATATACTCTATGACGTGTGCTATATGTATGAACATATGCTTTTGAAAATGAACTGTAACATCCCGTCTTTTCGACGCTTTAAACAGACACGTGCCAACTTAAACCATACAGAAAGACGGATTGTTATTGGGGTAAGTAAGAAAAAGAGAGAAATAAAAACAAAACAGAATCTCACAACGGAATGACAAAATATAATAATCAAATAACAGTTCATGAAGCTGTTTACAAAAACATTATTATATCTATACAATACAGTATCAGAATTACACATATAAGAGAAATAAATAATAGTGCAGCGGAATAGTATGATGCAGTGGGACTAATATAATAATAGTAGTACAAATTCTTCGTATTCGTCTTTTAGAAATAAGAGTCAAAATGTAATATACCAGTATAGAACAAATGATGTGCATCTACTTGAACAAATGATGAAGCACTTGGGGCGGTGCTCTACGCTCGGCAATTTTCTTTTCCAGCTTCTTTCTTTTCTCCTCCCGGCCAGAATTAGCTTCATTTTCCTTTTCAACTAAAAGTAAGTCAGTTTTTCAACATTATTTCAAGTTTTAGGTTATTGAAATAGATGGCCATCAAATCGGAAAAGGGAAACTCCAGGGCACTAAAAAGATGATAGCTCTATTACGGGATACGCAAGAACATCACCAACCTACTCCATAAAAAATTCCATTAGCAGTAAAGATTGATAATTTCAAACAATAGTAAAAGGCATATGCATACGAGGCCCATTAACGCATATTCTCACACACATGAATACTAAAAGCAGCTGCCAGATTGAGTGTTTAAATTTTATTATTCTAGTGATGATGATTGGACAATTTTACAAAGATACATTACAACGATAATTTAAAATCAAAATGTATACGGACGCATGATAATATATCTTAACAACGTATGATGAGTAACTTATTTTCAAACCTGGACAGAGTTACATACCATGGAACCTTGCTTTTATGGGTGTTCTTCATTCTCTTCTTCATCTAAATACAATGATAAGGATAACATTAAACCATACTGGTCCATACATGTGTTAAATTACTGAAATGAAATTGATTAGAATATCAACAATATTAAGCAAAATCGAAATACCAGAACCGTGTTTATCCATAAGCAATTGTATACAAACAGACTAACATATTACGTACTAATCTCTAAAGGTCATCCGTCGCACATTTTCGAAATTAAAATTTAGTGCCTTCAACTTATATTTACATAGAAGTTCTTACAATTTTAAATGATTTTTCAAAAAATAACTCCAAAAAAGCGAGAATAATAAAAGTTTGCCTAAAGAACTGAAACATATATGACCAGGTTTAATAACAATAGGAACAGTATATTTCTTCGGTTCAGTATTTTGCTCTGCCTCTAGCTGTTCAGACAATTCCCCATAATGTACTTCTGCTGCAATCTGTTCTTGAATCTTTGGTGTAGTAAAGATGAGCAACGAACCAAGTTTTAATATCACAATTCACAACCCAGCAATATGTGCATTCACAAATGTAACGCATAACACAAAAGAGAGTATGTGCAAAAGCCATGTGACGAGAAAAGCTATGTCGATTCAAAGCCTCAGTTATACAAAACCAAATGCTGCCTTGACATCTTGGTGCTTTAATAAGGTATATCTAAGCACCAAATGTGGGACAGTGCTCCTGCAGAGGAATTCGGTGTAATTCATTTTCTAATGTAAAAATCATGTGGGAACAAACATCATTCCTTGGTGATAAGATTCTGTTGGAAATGAATGAGAGGATTGGGGGAAGAAGAGTTTGGGTATTGTTGAAGAAGTGGAGAAAAACAATGGGAACAAAGTCCCACATTATGGAAGTTTTTCCCAAGTTCTACATATATATCCTACCCTACACACATAAATCAAATGAAGAGGCACAAAGAACATTGTGGGTTGAATGAATGAGGCCATGAAGGCATGTAAGCCCTATTATTAATATTGAAAGTCAAAGATAGAGCCTTGGGGCTCCTGGGGTCTCATGATGCTCTTCATCTTCTCTCCCTGCATTCTGTTCTACCATATACTTCCCTGAGTTCGCCAGATTCTCTGCGGACCTAGCGCATCGGTGCAGAGAACGGTCCGTTTAACCTTGGGAAGCGAATTTATTCAACCCCTGTGCGCCATTGGAGGAGCAATATCCCTTTAAGGGAACAGTGCTACTGGACTCGGACTGTACTACTACGGTATTGCTTTTAACTTACTTTTCTGATATCGATCAACAGCATTGCTTTACTTCTACTGCTACAGCAATTTGATAACAATCTTAAAGCGATATTGCTTATTTTGATATAAGTTTGTACTGACTGAGTCCATTTGGTTTCAGACCGACAATGACTCAGGACAGCAATACTTCTGCGGTCAAACCGACCACCACCATCACTCAGACTGCACCATTGGTCGCGCCAACGATGGCTTTCTCGCATGGAGAACGGCCAGAGAAATTCACTGGGGTTGACTTCAAGCGATGGCAACAAAAAATGCTCTTTTACTTGACTACTTTGGCCTTGCCAAAATACCTTTCAGAGGATCCTCCAATTGTTGATGAATTGGAGCCAGACGCCACTAAAGTTGAGTCTCTTACTACATGGAAGAGTTCGGATTTCATATGCAAGAATTACATTTTGAATGGACTGGACAACAGTCTATACAATGTGTATTGTACTATGAAAACAGCCAAAGAACTCTGGACGTCATTGGATAAAAAGTACAAGACAGAAGACGCTGGAATGAAGAAATTCATAGTCGGCAAATTTCTGGACTTTAAGATGGTGGATTCCAAGACAGTAATCAGCCAAATCCAAGAGTTGCAAGTCATTATACATGAAATACATGATGAAGGAATGACACTCAGCGAGTCATTTCAAGTTGCAGCCACCATAGAAAAGCTTCCTCCAATGTGGAAAGACTTCAAGAATTATCTGAAGCACAAGCGAAAAGAGATGTCAATGGAAGACTTAGTTGTTTGACTCAGAATTGAAGAAGACAACAGAAAGTCAGAAAAGAAGGCATCTAATGCTATGGTGGCAAAGGCGAATGTGGTTGAGGCTGAAAAGACAAACAAGAGAAAACGCGACAACCCAAATGCAAAGAAGGCTAAGAAGTTCAAAGGAAACTGCCATAACTGTGGAAAGAAGGGTCACAAGGCTGTAGAATGTCGTGGAAAGAAAAAGAAATCTGAAGCAAATGTGGCTGAAGGTTCTGATGACATCTCCGACATGGACTTGTGTGCAGTAGTGTCAGAATGTAACCTTGTTGGCAACAACAAGGAATGGTTCGTGGACACCGGAGCAACTCGCCATATATGCGCAAACGAATGGATGTTCACGACTTATGAAGTTGCTACCAAGGAGGAGCAGTTGTTTATGGGCAACTCAACAACATCACAAGTTAAAGGCAAAGGGAAGATCGTGTTGAAACTGACTTCTGGAAAGGAACTCACATTGAATGATGTATTGCACGTTCCAGATATTCGGAAGAACTTGGTTTCAGGATCGCTGTTGAGCAAGAATGGGTTCAAATTAGTCTTCGTTGCCGATAACTTTGTATTGTCTAAAAATGGTGTATATGTGGGAAAGGGCTATGTGAGTGATGGTCTGTTTAAAATGAATGTAATGACTGTTGTACCAAAAGATATGAATAAAGTGGATTCTTCTGTTTATGTCGCTGAATCATTTAATATATGGCATGCTAGACTAGGCCATGTGAATTTTGATACTTTGCGAAAATTGGTTAACTTAGATTTTATACCTAAGTTTACTATAGATCACAACTACAAATGTGAGACATGTGTTAAAGCAAAGTTGACTAGAACTTCCTTTCATCATGTTGAAAGGAACACCGAGCCTTTAGACTTAATACATACTGATGTATGTGATCTAAAGATGTGTCAAACTCGAGGAGGTAAAAGATATTTTATTACTTTTATCGATGATTGCACTAGGTACTGTTATGTGTACTTACTAAAAAGCAAGGATGAGGCTTTTGAAATGTTTAAACAATACAAGGCAGAAGTTGAAAATCAACTACAAAAAGATAAAAGCCTTGCGAAGCGATAGAGGCGGTGAATATGAATTTCCATTTGAAGAATTTTGTGCTCAAAATGGTATAATCCATCAAATAACGGCACCATATTCCCCTCAATCAAATGGAATAGCAGAACGTAAGAATCGTACCCTGAAGGAAATGATGAATGCTCTGCTTATCAGTTCTGGATTGCCAGACAATTTTTGGGGAGAAGCGATACTTTCAGCTAATCATATACTGAACAAAGTACCTCGCAAAAGGACTTTTAAGTCACCATATGAACTATGGAAAATAGACCTCCATCTTACAAATACTTAAAAGTGTGGGGGTGCTTAGCAAAGGTAGAAATACCAAAACCTAAAAAGGTCAAAATTGGACCCAAAACTATAGACTGCATATTTATTGGATATGCTCATAATAGTAGTGCATATCGATTTTTGGTGTATAAATCTGAAATAGATGACATTCATGAAAATACCATAATCGAATCCTGAAATGCAAGATTCTTTGAAAACATATTTCCATTGAAAGAATCCAATAACACTAGTATCCAAAAGAGATAAAGAGAGGAAAAAACTCTTAAAAACCTCGTTGATCATGAAAATGATAACGATCAAGTGTTAGAGGAGCCAAGAAGGAGCAAATGACAAAGGACATCAAAAACCTTTGGGCCAGAATTCTATGCATATATGGAAGAAAATGAACCTCTAACATATAAACAAGCAATGTCATCACCTGATGCTCCTTACTGGAAAGAGGCCGTCAATAGCGAAATTGAATCCATTTTGCAAAATCACACATGGGAACTAGTAGATCTTCCTAAAGGATCAAAACCACTAGGATATAAATGGATCTTTAAGAAAAAACTTAAAGCTGATGGCTCAATAGATAAATATAAAGCCCGACTAGTAGTCAAAGGATTTAGACAAAAGGAAGATCTAGATTACTTTGATACGTACTCACCAGTCACCAGAATATCATCCATTAGGATGCTTATTGCTATCGCCTCCATACTAAAGTTAAAAATACATCAAATGGATGTAAAAACTGCATTCCTTAATGGTGAGCTAGAAGAGGAGATATACATGCAACAACCTGAAGGGTTCCAGAGCCCAGGAAATGAGAATAAAGTATGTAAGTTAGTAAAATCACTTTATGGTCTCAAACAAGCGCCAAAACAATGCATGAAAAATTTGATGAAGCTATGATGTCAAATGGATTCAAAATAAATGAATCAGATAAATGTGTCTATATGAAGAATATAGATATGGGGTATGTCATAGTTTGCCTATATGTTGATGACTTATTGATACTAGGCAATAATAATGCCATAATTAAATCAACAAAGAATATGTTGTCATCTAGATTTGATATGAAAGATCTAGGATTGGCTGATGTGATTTTGGGTGTTAAAATTTTGAGGACGTCAGAGGGTTATGTACTATCTCAATCACACTATGTGGCCAAAATACTTGAAAAGTTCAAACAACATAATATAACTATTGCTAGATCGCCAGTTGATATGAACCAAAATTGGGTTAAAAATACTGGTGATGGAATCTACCAGCTTGAATACTCTCGAATACTGGGAAGTATAATGTATGTAATGAATTGTACTAGACCCGATATTGCATATCTGTAAGTAAGCTAAGTAGGTATACAAGCAATCCTGGTAAACATCATTGGAAAGCAATAATAAGGGTTCTGGGGTATTTAAAGTATACACAGAATAACAGCCTGCACTACACTAAATATCCTTCCGTTGTAGAAGGATACAGTGATGCTAATTGGATAACTGGTTCAAATGACACAAAATCCACAACTGGATATGTATTTACCCTAGGAAGTGGAGCTATATCATGGAAGTCCTCTAAACAAACATGTATAGCAAGGTCAACAATGGAGTCAGAATTCATTGCTTTAGACAAAGCCGCTGAAGAAGCAGACTGGCTTAGGAGTTTCCTAGAAGATATTCCGAATTGGAATAAACCTGTTCCACCAATATGTATACATTGTGATAGTCAGTCAGCTGTTGGAAGAGCTAATAGTGCACTATACAATGGTAAGTCTAGACATATTCGTCGTAGACATAAAACCGTAAGACAACTACTCTCTAATGGAGTTATCACTATAGACTATGTAAGATCGAAAGATAACATTGCGGATCCACTAACAAAAGGCTTGCCTAGAGAGAGAGTTCAAACCTTATCAATAGGAATGGGCTTAAGGCCTATTGAATAAAAGTTTTCCTCAACGGAAACCCAACCTAATTGACTGGAGATCCCAAGATTTAGGTTCAAAGGGACAACTAAGTTAAGGTTAAAACTTAGAAGCACTGGAAAAATCATACATTTAGACATTTCTAAGATAAGTCAGTGCACATACCGCCGGAAAAAAGGATAAGTTCAGCTTTTAATGATGTCTATACTTGGAGATATAAAGAACCAAGTGGAGTATTGCGGAATACTCTTTATAGAATCACCTACGTGAGTGCAAAGACGCCGCTTCAAGGAGAATTAACGAGGCCTGATTCTCTTAAAGCACTCATGAGACCAAGTTGGTGTTCATGGCAAAAACGAACACAAACAGAGAACCAAGGAAGTTAGGAAACAATTATTGAGTGTTATATAATTTCGACTCACACAAAAGGCTTACAGTTCAAAGACAACCTAAGTCTACTGATTCGCCAGTAAGTCAAAAGGATAAGCACTAGGAAAAGTTCAAAGCCAAGTGCCACTTTTACCAATATAATAAAATGTTTCGTAAAATAAAAGAACAAATCAAGTATCCACTCATTCATGTGGGGGATTGTTGGAAATGAATGAGAGGATTGGGGGAAGAAGAGTTTGGTATTGTTGAAGAAGGGGGGAAAAACAATGGGAACAAAGTCCCACATTATGGAATGTTTTTCCAAAGTTCTACACATATATCCTACCCTACACACACAAATCAAATAAAGAGGCACAAAGAACATTGTGGGTTGAATGAATGAGGCCATGAAGGCATGTAAGCCCTATTATTAATATTAAAAGTCAAAGATAGGGCCTTGGGCCTTGGGGCTCTTAGGGTCTCATGATTAGATGGGCCATAGAATGCCGCTCGGGCCTGTTGCGCTAGAGGGAACGATTTTGAATAGCAGTGTCCGTTGGTCTAAACGGTCACAACAGTTCAAAATAGGCGCGCCGATTGGTAAAGGGTCGCAACCTTTCCGGTCAGACGCGTGCAACCCTATAAGAAGCCCAGAATTCAAGTCCACAAAATACGAAACTTTTTTTTACTGCTCTTCATCTTCTCTCCTGCATTCTGTTCTACCATATACTTCCCTGAGTTCGCCAGATTCTCTGCGGATTGCTATTCAACCCCTGTGCGCCATTGGGGGAGCAATATCGCTTTAAGGGAACAGTGCTACTGGACTCGGACACATCTTACAAGAGCGGACTGTACTACTACGGTATTGCTTTTAACTTACTTTTCTGCAATCTGATATCGATCAACATCATTGCTTTACTTCTACTGCTACGGCAATTTGATAACAGATTCAACCCTTGGATTAATGGGGAAAAGAGTCGGATCACATGAACTTTAAAAGCCAATGTTAAACCATAGGAGACACTACATAAATTCCAGTTATTGAGAAAATCGTAGAATTGACATATCTGAAATACAAAAATTCTCATACCTGCTCCTCTTCGGACTTCATTTCACGTGCCAACTTTCTTTTAGCTTTCTTACGATGTGCAGTACAAAGATTGAACCTAAAATTTCAAATATACTCCAAAAAATTCAGCCTTTTAAAGACACAACAATACTCATGTACAGTACTACTACATGTGCATTATATACTTAGAACCATGATTTAAAAAAAAAATTAATTAACAATACTTGAACTAGGAATTTATTCAAGAGTAAATTAGTTTAAAGAAAAAGTTTAATAAAATTAAATTTTAACGGACGTTAAAATTTAACTTCCGTCTCAAGAACAAGCTTCAAAATTTCACGATCGTTTTTGCTTTTTTAGTCTCTTTTCCTCTGTAAATAAAATTTCTCCTCCATCAAACAATGGCAACCCAAACTCAAATCAATTTTCTTCTTTAAACTGATATACAAGCGCAATCGACATCGAAAGCTAAGTCGATGGACGTAAATCCACATATTTCAACAAAATTTTGAACAAATAAAACTGAACTTAGAATTTTAAAAAGTAGGGCTTCGAATGTCATGCTTACAGAAATAAAGAGAAGGCGAAAAACTAATTCATCCACGGTTGTTGATTTGACTGATATTCACAAAGAAACAAAGAGGACGAGAAAATCTAGGGCAGCTAAAACTATGAATGAAGACGACATGAAGAAACAACATCTTTGTGATGAAATCGTCAGCAGAAAAAGAAAGACAAAGGTATAATAGCTAAAAAAAAATTTAAAAAATAAAAGATAATTTTACAATGATAGTTGAATTATCATTTTAATTGTAAATGGTTTTACAATAAAAATTTATGCTAAATTGATAATCATATAGACAGTTATAGAATGATAACTGAATATATCACTTTATTCATTACATGCATTATATTAAAATGGTAGATGAAAATAGCATTTCAGTTTTTGATAAATGTTAGATGATAATTAGATTGATAATTAAAGAATGATAGATTGATGATAGACATTGTAAAATGATAGATGAAAATAATAGACTATAAATCTTAAATAAACATTGTAAAATGGTAGATGAAAATAATAGACTATAAATCTTAAATAGACATTGTAAAATGATAGACTATAAATCTTTAATAACAATTCAGTCTATCATTCTTTAATTATAAATAAATGATAGATGAAAATAATAGATAGACCAATACATCATTTGATTTGTTGCATGCATAATATTGAAATATAAGATAATGGATGAACATAGCATTCAGTTTTTGACAGATGATAGACAACAATAAGATAAATAGTTACAGAATGATAGACAAATATAACATTGAAAAAAATGATAGACAAACATTGCATGATAGAATGATAGTTGAATATATCACTTTATTTACTGTATATGTAATGATGCAATGATAGATGAAAATATCATTTCAATATTTGATAGACTGTAAACAATAATTAGATAGATAGTTATTGAATGATAGTTCAATATATCATTTGATTTGTATGCACCATATTGAAATATGAGATGATAGATGAACATAGTATTCAGTCTTTGACAAATGATAGACAACGATAAGATGAATATTTATAGAACGATTGACAAATATATCATTGAAAAAAATGATAGACAAACATAGCATAATAGAATGATAGTTGAATATATCATTTTATTTACTATATGTGTTATGATGGAATGATAAATGAAAATAGCATTTCAATATTTATTAAACGTTAGAGGATAATCAGATTGATAGTTATTGAATGATAGTTCAATATATTATTTAATTTGTATGCATCATATTGAAATATGACATGATAAATGAACATAGCATAGCATTCAGTTTTTGATGGTTGATAGACAACAATATGATGAATAGTTCAGAATGATAAACAAATATAGCATTGAAAAAAATGATAGACAAACATAGCATTCAATCTTTCAACTTTAGAAGCATACATTGAAAAAGAGTAATGATAGACAAATATAACATTTGAAAAAATAATGATAGATGCATATAGCACTAGAAAATTATGCATTCATAGTTGAAAAAATTGATAGATAAAAATAAGAATGCATTTAAAAAATGAGACATGAAAACAACATTATAGTTTGTTAAATACCGAATTATTCATTCATAGTTTTTTGTACAGGAATCAAAAGGTAAAAGATTGAAGAAAGCGAAACGACAAAAGGAAAAAAATCAAAGAAAGTATCTCAGGAAAAAATTCAGTATCGATGTAGCTTGCTTCCAATGATAAATTTTTTTTGGAAAACTAAGGAAAAAGAAGGCTATCTTGTAGATCAATTGAATTATTTAAAACAAGCACCTTTGAAAAATTTATGCTAGTGTTCAAAGAAATTTTATCCATAGCCGCTTTTACAAAATCATCAACAACCTTAGATGATATCATAGAAACATTTTCTATCAATGACGAAGCTTTTAAAGTGGGGAATATTTTTTTTTAAATCAAACCTGAAGGTGTTTCATTTCTCTTTAGCTTACCTTTGTCTGGATTTAATATTTTTTCATTACCTAAAATGAGTTTAAAAATCTTTCCAGATAATTGTAAAGATTTTTTACTGAGAAATTTTGGAACAGTAGAGCACATCACAAAGGATCTTACAATTTCAAAGATAAATAATGTACTGGAAACACAACAATTTCAATATGAAACTGATTTTTCAAAACTGATTATTATTCTTGCAATGATAACCTTCTTCTTTCCTGACAACCAAAGATACTTACGATGGTAATATATTCCTTATATCCTTGATCAAAACAAAATGAACTCAGTATTTTGGCCGGTTTCAATTCATCATTCATTGATTAGAGCTTTGACAGCTTTCAAAACAAAGCCGAGAAACATGCCGGGTTGTTCTATGCTCCCAATTGTAAGTACAACATTCTAAATTTATGTTAATGTGTCTATCACTATAAATTAAATTATACACATTATATGTTTTAACAAGTAATATTTTATTTGTAGTTTTTTCTATATGAGCATGTGAATTTGATATCTCCATTAGCAACATATTGTTCTACCTTACCTATATTTGGAAGGTGGAATATCGGAAGCTTGAAAAAGGTCACTCAAGAGAAGCTTTGATGAACATGAACAATAGAAAGGTATTATTTCTCACGCAAGTATAAGAAATATATAATGATAGATAAACATATCATAACATGGCGTATATTAACATTTTTCATTTTGTTATTATACAGTCATAATTTAAATGATAGTTAGATATATCATTTCTACACAAATACAATTTTCTGTAGGTGCTACTAAACAATGATAATCAGATATAGCATCACATAAAAAATGACAATTATATATAAAATTAGTTCATTTATTGTATGTTAGCTCATTCATTACTATTTATGTTATTACATAGATTTTTATTGAAATAAGAAACCCAACTGAAGATGAAAAGGCACTTCTTCAACAAACAAGCCAACAAAAATTTGTTCAGCTGGATACCAATGAGAATATTGGGACACACAAAGTAGAAAAGTTGGAAGAGACATGAAGAAAGCAAGTCGACTCAATGCAGCAATACATTGAAGATTTGAAAAATAAATTGAAGAAGAGTGAAAAAGAATTAGAAAAGGAGAGATAGAAAAGAATACAAGCAGAAAGCACTATCATACAATTGAGAAAAGAAATCAAGATTTTGAAATTAAAAGCAAGAGAAGAAATAGAACCACCATCATTTTATCTCAATATAACTCGGAAAATTAAAAATATGCAGCAAGAGAAAGAACAACGGGATCAAAAGAAATCTTTAGAGGCAACAGAAAAATCCCCGACAGTGCACGAAAAAACACAGAAGAAACCAAGCTCTTTAGTTTAGAGGGTTAAAAAGCGCCAACGAAGGAATAAAATTGACTCTGATTGCCAGTATGAAATTGTTCACCGAAAAACAAAGAAAAATGTTGACGATGAAAACCAAAAGGAGTAACTTGAAACCGAGAAAGGTCAAAAAGAAAATACAAGTGAACAGGAACAAGAAGAACAAAATGAAAAATCAGATTATGAAGATGAATCTGAAACTGAAACAGATGAGCAAGTCACTACAATTGAAAATGAAGAAATTATTGATGTTGATGGGTACTCGCCATTAGTAAAGCTTACAAGAGTAAAGATATCACAAAAAGCAGTATTCTACAATTATTGAATGAAGAACAGCAAAACAAAATTCTTTCTTTCTTCAAATTTAACGAAAATGAAAAGTATGATTTCTGATATATTTTTTCTTTCATTATATTTGTAATTAAATAAAATTAAAAAAAACCAACTTATCAATTATTGATTTTCAATTACAGCACTATAGCATATGAAAAAGATAAAGGAAAGAAAAGGAGGAATCACAATAGTGAAATCTATGCTGGAAGCCGTTCTGTTTGAGGGGGTTACAGACGGACAGGTATGCATCAAATTAGAATTATGATAGTAAAAAAGTGTATATAAATGTATAAAAATGAAAGAATGATAGGTAAACCTAGCATTCAACTTTTCAAAGTGCATATAAATGAATTGAATGAGAGAGTGGTAGCTAAAAGTAGCATTAGTATTTGTAAAATGCAGATAACTGTATAGGATGGGAGAATGATTGTTAAAACTAGCATTCATGGTTTTCTAAGTGCATTTAAGTCTATAGGATGAGAGAATGATAGTTAAAACTAGCATTCACAGTTTTTTAAGTGCATATAAGTGCATAGGATGAGAGAATGATAGTTAAAACTAGCATTCAAAATTTCAAACTGCATATAAATGTATTGAATAAAAGAATGGGAGTTAAAAATAACATTGATATTTGTAAAGGGCATATAAATATATCGAATGTCCAAGATGACTGTTTAAACTATCATTTGCATTTTTCAGTGCATACAATGCAATAAACATGTAAATAATAGTGAATACTAGCATTAATATTCCTGGTTCAAAAATAAATAAAAAACTAATTATCCCATAAAACTTACAACCTTCTTTGTTTGGTTTAACAACTTATTGATTGGTTTTATTACAATCAAGAGATGTATGAACACAGTTACTACTTCACTACAATGATAATGGTAGGTATAAGCTTAAATGTTAAAAAATAATATAAAGTATTCTAATACATATGAATGTGCAGAATGCTTTAGTACATGATCAGCAAACTGTGATCGAAGACATAGTCGTACCAACAATAGATGTCAATGTCAAAGATGAATTTATAGAGAAAATTTTCTTCCCTCTACATTATACAAACCATTGGAGCTTGTTGATGCTAAACTATGAAACAATGCAGTGGAGTCATTATGATTCAACCAAACCAAAACTGGATCATCAAGGACTTCAAACCCCAGCTATAACCAAGCCCTCATTCTTATAAGAAAAGTATAATTTTGAAATCACTCTAACATTAATATACAATACTAATTTTTCTTCTTGCAGAAAGACAAAATTGAATTGATGTTCAAGAAGAAATTGGCAGAAGTAGGAATACTGAACAAAGAATTTCACAAACTTAAAGTGTTGCAGCCAAAAAGCCCACCACAGGATTCTGATTCGTAAGTAACTAATTTCATTTCTTCTCTTTTTTAAACTATCATTTGTATTTTTAAATTGCAGTAGAATGCATTAAATATGCAAAATGATAGTTAAAACTAGCATTGCTAATTGACAGTTCATTGATCTGCATCTACTGAACAAAAAGATTATGTATAAGGTGCACATTTCACACACAGCAATGATGTCTCTATGAATGCGTTGCTTAATATTGTGATCAAAATATAAAGCTATATTTTAGAATTCTAGAGTAAAGAATGCAATATTATTTTAGCTTTAGGTTTTACTGTAATATTAACTAATATTTCTATATTTGAAACAGACTTGATTGTGCGTTCTTTGTCACGGCGAACTTGAAAAAACTGGACAAGGATGAGATGCCAAAAAAATATCCAAAGGAAATGCTTAGAAACCTAAGAGCTGCAGTGGTATATAGCATACTCAATGATCTACAATGCAGTTGGTCAATGGAGAAATCCTACAAAGATTCTACACTACACCATAGATAGGATTTTGGCGCAACCTTAGGCGGCACATTTGATACGGCTATAAGCCGTATCAAATTTAATACGGCTTTAAGCCGTATCTATATCATTTAATACGGCTTTTAGCCGTATTAACATTTGATACGGCTTATAGCCATATCAAAATCTATGCCTCTTTTCGTGGGAAAATTTTCCCCAAAACGCACACCCTCCCTCCTTTTTTTTATTTCCAGCCTTCCCAGAAACTACTACGGCGACCTACCTACCATCTACAACACAATCTTCCACATCCAAACGAAACAAATCGCCAAATCGCCTCCCCAGAAACTACTACAGCGACCTGCCTACCACCTACAATTACAATTAGGTATGTACAATTTGATATCTAGTATGATGTTGTTAATTCATGACTTCTTTTTTCATGTTTTTGGTTTTGTGCAATTAGGTATGTACAATTAGGTATGGATCATTCTGATAGCAGTGTAGACCAGTTGAGTATTGGCACTAGTTCTTGGGTTTTGGAGAGAGTTTTTCTACAGTGAAGAAGTTATTAATTTTCATTTTTCAGTTGACCTCAAATTTTCCACTTGTAGTCCCCTCATACTCGTCTATATTGTTCCTGCTAGTGCAGTCATTTTGGTTTTGTGCGTACTTGTAACTTACTGCTGGCAATGCCTTCTTATGCCTTCTTTCTTGGTGTTGTATTTTGCTTATCCTGCTTTGGATTGGCTTGCTAGAGCAATTTTCGATTGAAATATCTGCTAAGCGCACTATTCTATGTATGTCAGTCTACACCCGATATGACTTTAAAGGGTGATTGAAGAATAATTAGTTTTAAGTACTGTTGTTATTTGCAATTATAAAGTCCCGAAGTTCATATAGTCATCTGTACATTCAACTGTTGGGAAATTATAACCTTAGTATATATTTGGTATTTATTAAATGAATAAAAAAAACTATCATGCTGTTGTTTACGTTCGTCTATTTTTGTACCCACTACCCAGGGTCAGAAAATGCACTCTGTTGACATTGAGAGTTGTATTTTCACATTTTCTTCCATCTACACATACAAATATTATATCCTTGCAGCAACAACTAGGAAGTTCGCATGTGGACCTAATTTTAGCTGATTTTAAGTGAGCTTTTGTTGCATCTTTGCTTTTTCCGTCTCCTCTGCAACTGCCATTGCTTCACTCGAAAGCTTTTCAATACTCGAAATCTTATTTTCCGGAATATAAATTAACTATTAAATGATTTTTAAAGTCAAATATTTAATTATTCTTCAATTAATTAATTTCTTTAAATAAATAAATAATAGTACACTACATTATAATCACATATAAACTTATCCAGTTATATTTCTCAAACACCTTTCACTTATGTTGCTGCAAATTTCAGCTACTGCACCACATCGCAGCTTCCAAAGGAACGAGCATCGCAGTTAACAATCGACCAATTCTGTAGACTAGGGTCAACTGACTGAGCTGTGATTCCTCTACTTAACTGATTTACCCTGCTCCGGTTTCTCAAGCACTACCCCTTAGATACCGAGCTTTGACCACTTTTAGGTATTTTTTTAATATTCTGCAATTTTTCTGTAATTTATATTCCATTATAGACCGATTTGTTATACTGTTTGAAATGAGCCATATTGATATGTATGCTTTGCTACTCATACATTTTCACTCAATGTGTAATGTTTTGAAGAAATTTTTTTCCATGATGACGATTGTTATCTTATTAGAATTACAGTTACTGATCAGCTTAGCGTCTTAGGTAATTTTAAGTGTTGTTAAGTCGAAACAAATTTGGGTTGGTATATCTGCCATACACAACAAATAAGCCTATGTAGTTCTTTGGTACAAACTAAGTAATCACTGAAGAAGAATCAATAGCAATGGCCATAGAAATCAAACCAATTTCTTAATTAGCTGCCATTGGCTTGACTGGATTCCTCCAACATTAAAATACTACTAATAATAATAGTAAGCAGGGGCTGGAGGGATAACTCAAAATGAAACTGCAATTATGGTTGGTGCTCTTGGATTTATTGATAATACTATGGGAGAGGCAGTAACTTATTTTTGCCAAAAGTTATTGATATTAATTCAAAATTTGGTAAATATTGGTTGATAATAGTTATAGTACATTCTTTATCAAACATATACTTTAGTTATAGAATATGCATGCAATATGAATGTTTGGTAAATCATTGATATATTCATGTTTTGAATGTCAATATTTGGAGAACTATGGTATTTAATAGTATTTAATACTAGGAATGCCTGAACTATTTATTCTTCACCGATAGAGATAGGGTACTAAATGGTGATAGCGGTTCCTTAAGGTTATGCAATCAGCACTATCATTTTTTAGATATAAATACTTTTAGCTGAATTCAAAATCCTCATTCATCTAGTTGCAAAGTTTTTGACAATTGAATCATATTTCTTATCTTCCCAACATGATATGCAAATGTGTTCACTCATGGTATCAGACATGAAGAGTATAACTCCGGAACAATTTGAGAATAGAGGCAACAACCCTTGTAAATCTAGGAGGCACTCTCACTTTGTCCCTTTTGCTTCTACAAGTGATAATATTACAGGCCCAACAAATAATTTCAATACTGGCAAGGAGGAATTCACCCTGTCTGAAATCAATACTGCTAGTCTAGTCCAGTTAATACATGATACAGCAAGATATGTTGAGTTAGCAATTCATGACTAACTCAACATATAATCGTCTTTGTTTTCAAGAATTTCATGCTCTGCATGTAGGATATTTTGTTATAGTGTATGTACTAAACACTATATAGCAATATACAGAAAATGAAAAGTAACAAAGAAAAAAATAAGCAGCAAGGAATCAACAGAAAGTAACAGGTAGAATTGAAAGATTATTATGCAAAGAAAGAACATACTTCTCAAACATCAGCAAATATACTTCTCAAACTGTCATTAGCGTTTATTTTTTCGTACGACACATACTTCTCAAACTGTCTTTTGTACTACTATAATTTATACCAATTTTTATGTTTGCAGGTTGAAACAGGAATGATCTTTATGCAATCTTTGGTGCTAGCTAATTTTAATTGGTTTAGCAAAAAGTGTAGCAAGAGACTTGGAGTAATTCATTTGCAAAAGGTTTAGCCAGAGACACTGTTACAGATGTTATACTCTGGGTTCTATTGAACATCTTAAGGTCTTGTATTGATATTGTGACTTGTGTAGCTCTTGTTTTGAGCTTAACTTCATATTTGTACTAAATGCCAGTATGTACTATTTTTCGCGTTATGTAATGATATTGTTAAGTTATTATACACTACAATGCGGATTATTGAATCATTTGATTGTGCACTACCTATAATATTGTTTGTTTTCTAATATCATTTGAGTGCGGAATATTGTATATGTATGTGTAATTGACTACTTAGATACGGCTTCTGGCCGTATCTAATGTGTCAATTAGATACAGCTAAAATGGCCGTATCTAATTGATACATTAGATACGGCTATTAATTGTCTCTAATGAGACGATTAGATACGGCCTGTAACGACCGGTGTAAATTCGATGTTTAAAATGAATTAAATTATAGGATTTCTAATTTAAATTTAGGAAGAAACAGAAATCTTATTTGTTTACATGAAAGAGAATGTTGAAATTTGATGGATCAAGGGTAATTAAAATTTTACAAATTTAATTTTATATTTCAATTAATTGGAATAGTGAAAATTTGGAAATAGATTCAAATTTATGTAAGACAATGAATTGCAGTAATTAAAGTTAATAAATCAATGGATTAAATGGAATAATTAATTGGAGTTAAGATCTAAATTTGTATGTGAGCATTCACTGATATTGGAATATAAAAGGGTAAATTTATAGTATAAAATGTAGACATCACCTTTAAGATGATGGGTTTATAATTGATGCATAATAGGGAAATCAAATGAATTGGTTTAATTGAATAACAATTAGCAATTAATGAATGAAGAGAAATTTTAAGGGCGTAATTGTTTTCGTTAAATTAATTTTGGTAACAAATTGTATTGAATATAGATTTAACGTTGTGTGATGTATTTAAGTAATAATTGGAGAACAATATAAATTATATCCGTGAATGGTCAATTCAATTAAACAACAAGATTTTTAAATAAATAAACATTTTTATTTAGGTTTCAATTTGTTAATTTATGAAGTTTAATGGGAAATCAATTGCAATAAATTGCCCTAATTTATGCAGTTAGAGGAGATTTGGATTTGCATTATAGATGGAAGTATAATCTAAATTGATAGGTAACAAACTTAAGAATAAAATTTAGAGATAATAGGTGGCAAATTTATATAGTTGTTTATTTACGTAATGTGTACGTAAGCTTTGGTAAACCGATTTCTATCGATCCAAATCTAACGATTTGTTAATATAGATTTAAGTATAGGAGCAGTATTTATTAATTAAATTGAAGTATTGAAAAATAAATGAAATTCAACGTTTAATATTACATTATTGTAAGTAAGATAATATGTGTAAGTATTGTTAAGGTTATTCATATTTGACAAATTTATTGAGTTATAAGGATTGATATATAAATTAATGTTGGTTTAGGATATCGTTACTTGGTGATTGATTATAGAGTAACGGGAGTGTGAACGTAAAATAATAAAAGCATAGATTTATGGTAGGACATAATTTATGGTTTTAGGAATTTAAATCCAAAGATTTATTTATTTGAGGAAATAATACGTATTAAATCTCAACTTGATATAATCAATGCAAATATAGTAATTAAAAATAAATTGCAAGTTGGTAATTTAGGATGTTTGTGAGTAAATTTGCAGGTAAGATAATTTTTAAAGTTTTACCCATGCATATAATTTATTTAAATATATATAAATCAAATGGCAACATTGTGTTAATAATAGTCGTAAGTGAATTTGAATGCTAAAGGGGTAACAATCGTTTTAGGTTAACCGTTTATTTAATATATTAAGTCTAGACTGGTAATCGATTGAAATATAAAAAAATTATTTTGTTTTGTTAATGTGACTTGGTTAATAAAGAGGAATTTATATGAAATGAAGCATGCATGAGAAATGCATTATAATTCAATGTTATGTTTACCCATTGTATACTAGGTTAAGTATCAAATAGAGGGAAAGAAAAGTAAATATTGAATTAATTGATGAATAAGTATTCAATGGATAGAAATTTAATGTAAAGTTGATATTAATTGTATAAATCTATCTAAGATAATGGATTGCAATAAATTGTGGGTTGATAATAAGGTGTGAATGGAAATTTGATTTGTTATATTAAATAAATGGGATTCAAATTTATTGGGAAAGGTAAATGGATATTTGGTAATAAATATAAACGGACTTCAATGGTGAATTTAGTTAATTTGAATATATATAATAAATAATGATTTAATGGAAACCTATACTCTGTATATATCTATAATATTTGAGTGGAAATAATATATACTTACAAATGTGGGATTTAGAGTCTTACAACAATTATTAGGAGTGATATAATTAGTTCATTCAATTAAATTTGAAAACATTGCAATAGATGTAAATTAAGGGTTGTGTTAAATAAAGTAATAAATGGGAAATAATGTAAATGTCTTCATAGTATGGTGATTTGTAATTATTACGTTAATTTAAATTATCATTTAGCGCGTTTGTTTATCAGATCCATCTACTCTAATTCTAACCTATCTATATAAACCCTAGCCTCCATCTATTCTCTTTTATTTGTGCGTTCATTTTCTTCAATTCTTTCTCTTCCTAAATGGATGCAAATTTCAGATCCAATTCTATTCAAAAATCAAATAAAATTCAAAGTTCTTAGAAAATTTCAAAAATTATGTTGTAGTTTTCATCTACGGATCTAAGCGCAGTCTCTGTTTTTGCAATAGTCACTTGAGTCAACCAGAAATCACGGTCAAACGTGTAAAATTCGAAACCCAAAAGGTTGAATTGGGCCTTTTTGATTTCTTCATCTATTTGCGAAATTGGAACATGGGTTTGGTGAGATTTGTCACTAGGGGTGCGCAGGAAACGTTGACGTGGCAGGTGGTAATAGGTAGGTTTATTTTGTTTGAATTTAATTTAATTTTGATTTTTCAAACGCGTTAATACATTTAACTTCCACATACGAACTCTGTTTCATGCGCGATTTTTTTGTTAGGATCGTAACTAAATTCCAGTTTTTTTGACGCTAGTTTGGACAGATTTGGAGACCGTCGAATTTTTGGGTTTAAATCGGATTTAAATTCGATTTAAATTCAAAAGGTGAGTGTTTTAACCCACTCACAATTTCTAAAATTTCTTGTGTTTGTTAAATTAATTTTAGATATGAGTAGAAATTTATTTATGACTGTTTGGCATGTTTTATTCATTATCTCTGATAAATCGCATTCATTTAATACAACTGTTAATTAATTTTATTTATTGCATAAATTTGACAGTTAGAATTTATTTAATTGCATATTAACTACCAGTCATAGTTCTGTTAAATTTTTATTTCATATTAACTGCCAGTTAAATTTACGTTTATTTTTGCATATAAACTGCTAATTAACAGTTATTAAATTTATTTTGAGTATAAACTGATAATTGATACCATTATTTATCACCTGTTATGTATTGACGATTGTTTGAAATTAGATGATGACCGTGATAAATGGATGTATGATTTGATGGATGAATGGATGATTAATTTTATTAATTGTAAGTTGCTATGCATTCATTCATTCGGGATTGCGGTTTGAAATGATATACAACCGCATTTTTATTTTTAAATTGCGGATTGAAATGATAAACATCCATATCACTTGACCATAGGGTAGAAAATTTTATACAGGCACCGCGGTATATATATATATATATAATTATTTTGAAATGATTTTCATGGTGTTGTAAAGCTACATATATGGTTTATGGGATATTGATTTGGTTATTTATTTATATATATATATATAGTAATTTTCGGTTTTTTTTAAGCTTTGTATGAATTTGATTTGAAGTATAAAATTTAGTTGATTTTCGAGATCAATAGGATTAAGAATTTATTTAAAATTAAATTTCTGGAGTTTTAAATGACTTAAAAGAGAATAAGATTTGAAGATGAATATTAAGTTAAATTGGAAATTTAATAAAAAGTTAGAATTTTTAAAGGATATGATTTTATAACTTTATTTTTGTGTAGAATGATTTAAATGAATGAATATCAGGATTATTTAAATGAATATAAAATAAATTGAAAGATTTTTTCCAGTTATGTGAAGTTAAAGGTTTTCTTAAATTATATTGAATTCATTAAAGTAAAGATTTCAAGTCTAAATAATAAGTAATTGAATTTAATATATATAAGATTTTTAAATGAGTTTGTTTTTTTGAAATGGTGAAATAATTAAAGCTTTGGAACATAAGAATTGAAATGGTATTTGGAAGTTTAAATCGATATTTGAATTTGATTTGTGAAATCTAAAGAAGCTATTTTGTTTTATAAAAGTAGTTTGATAGTTAACCACTTAAGAGACGGAAACTTGTTTCAAAGTTATGATTGTCAAGGTAGTATAATTTGGAAATATTATATTCAAGAGTTTTGATTTCTAAATATTTTATTTTGGAAAACCCTATGGTTTTGAAAAGAATATATATTGGAAAATAAAATGATATCGTATTGATTTGGGGTTTTAAGAATAAATGATATCGTATTTATATGGGTTTTAAATGGATATTTTATTATGGTTTTAAAAGAATAATTTTTTTTTAAATGACCGCGGTGTTATAATAACGATTGGTTGGCAAAGAGACCGGGATCGGATATGGACATACTCTCTGTCGATACCGAAAACCACTTTGACTAACCGTGTACGCGGTGGAGATTTCAGAATGAAGTACGTTGGTGGCGGCGTTTCCTGTAAGGTAAGTACGTGGACCCAACTCCCGTGAGTTGGCATAAGGTGGCTAAAACAGGAGCGATCGACGGGTTAATGAGGTAGCACCTCTGATCGGACACTTCCCTTCGATACTATACTATGACTTTGGATTGTATTCGGTGGCCACCTTCACTTTTGATTTCTTTGATGTGGGGAGTTTGTCCGAGGTGGGAGGCAGCTGCGCGCTGCGCGTTTCCATCGGCCCGGAAGCGTAATTGGTATATCTACCATGGCATTGCCTAGTTGTGCCGTGTCACCTACCCTAGCGCGCCTTATACGACTTTGGTTTTGTACCATACCTATGGAGTGCCCTCTGACGACGCCCAGTACGGGGGAGATTACGGTACTGTATAGACTATGGGAATATATAACTGTGTTAAGGTGGAAAATGTAAAGCCTTAACGCGATTTAAAAGTAAGTTTATTTTACAAATAGACACTATTATAATAGCGCAATATACTATATAGTAAATAGTTTAACGGATCCTTAGGAGATGTAAATCCCGAGCATCTCTTGAGTTACTGCACTCATATTTATTTCTGTTAATTTAACTTACATAAGATCTTTTAGTTCTGACTCGAGTGTTTTGTCTTTTCAATTCGCTCGGGTCAGTCCGAGCGTTTCAGGATTTGAAGATTTAGCTCTGGAGGACGAAGACGAAGATGTATATTATTATTATTTATACTAGTACACTACACACTGTTCCGCTGCATTGTTGTTGGTATGTGTAACTCTGATATGTACTATATGAATGTTTTGTAAGCAGATTTATAAACTGTATATTTTATTATTATATTTTATCCTTCCGCTGCGAGATTCTGTTTTCTTTTATTTCTTTCTTGTTTTTCTTATTTACCCCATAACAATCCGCCCTTCCGTATGGATTGAATCGGCATGTGTGTCTGTTTAAATCGTGCGAAAAGGCGGGACGTTACACGGCCTTAGGCCGTATCAAACTTGCTCATTAGATACGGCTATTAGCCGTATCTAATTGTATCATTAGAGACGGCTAATAGCCGTATCAAAAAAATAAGCTCGCCATATTTTGATACGGCTAAAAGCCGTGTCTAATCGTATTAGATACGGCTTTTAGCCGTATCAAAATATCGTTTATGGTGTAGTGCATGAGACGTGGAAACGAACCAATATAATTTCAACAGATGGGAATAGTGACAGGAAAGATATTGAATTCTGAAATTTTTTATGTCATGTGGCTAGTACATCTACACGGTGGAAATTGAATGGACACAAGAACCCAAGAGACACGAAATGGCACCATTACGGTTACCGTTTTCACAGATTTCGTCGCATACCGAACTCCAAAATGTACAATTGAATATACTACAGAGATTTGCACGATGAGACGAACAAAATGGTACACAGATATCCACGATACGATCATCCTATCAAAACTCGATATTCGCTGCCAAACTACTGCTAATTCGTCCAAAATAAGATAAACGGGACTATAGTAGTGCAAATTTGGCAAAACGAAATACGACGTCTCACTCAGAAAATAATTTATATTTTTGTTATGTAAAAATATTCAGGTTTCAAAAATATTTTATTTCCATCAATTTAGCCGACTTTAAATTAAAAATTGAAAATTACACGATAGTGCTAACTTCCATATTTTCCAATGACAATTTACCATTTGCTATGTTTAAATAAGACGTATTCAAAATATCAAATTGTCATTTCAAAAATTTACTGTTTAATTTCATGCAAAATTTCAGTTAATTACGTTACAAGAACCGTTAAAATTTACGGGTCATTACACTCTCCCCCACTCAAAACTTTTCGTCTCTGAAAAAGAAGGAGGTGGAAGAATAAAAGTAACATAAAGGAAAAATAGATTTGAAATAAATATTATCAGATACACAATAAATTCAAAACCATATAAATTTCATTAGTTTTTAAATTGATTTATATTCAATTAATTTGGTTTGAATCCATTTTATTTAATCAATAATATTCATTTATATTCATCTTTTGTTGATTTTCAATTCAAGCTATTTTCATTCAGTTTGATTTATTTCAATTTATTAACATTTGTTACAATATTTTCTTTCAAAACAAATTTTATTTGATTTAACTCATTTATTTAATCTATTTATCTTCAGTTGAGTTGATTTCACTAAAAATTCAATTTCAACTATTCTTCAGTTCATATTTATTTGCTTAACTATCATTCTCCTTTATTTATTTAATTTATTTCACTTGATATATATTTTCCAACATATATTACGTGTATAAACATTTATTATAACCCTATACTATTCAACAAATTTATTCTCTTTTTTTCCAATTATTACCAATTTATTGTTTATAATTCCCTTAACAAAATATCATTTTTGAACATATTATTACTTACATCATATTGTATATTATTTAGTTACATTTAAACCCTATCCAAGTACGTTTTTTATTAATGATTCTAATGTAATTGAATACTATGCAAGATTTATCTTCTATTTACAATACTTACTATTAAGCAAAATTTTAGTTTGAACATTTTTAACATTTAAATCTCTTGTATAACCTTTGATTTAAAATTCATATTTATTTTAATTTTTGAATATTATGGGTAAGCTATATATGTTATAGAATTTGCAATTGAGTATTATACAATTAAATTTTCCTACTTCAACTGTTCCAAGGTGTTTTAAATTCCAATTACAATTTTAAGTATTTCAAATGTTTCAAATTTTTTGATTCATTCAATAAATTAAAAACCCTAACTTAATAAAAATGTAAGAATTAAATTTCCGGTTTCACTTCCCACCATTTTGAAATAAATATATACATATACCTATATATTTTATAAATCAAATCATACTCAAGGAATTTAAATCAAATCTATTTTCCAAACAAAAGTGTAGCAGATTTACTAAGTGACCTCTCCACTTTGAGACTCGAAAATGAATATCGATGAGCTGGAGTCATCACCAAAATTATTTTTCAATGACAAAAGAGGAGAGTACCGACTCACTTTTTTTTAATTTCTATGGAAAAAAATTCATTCGCAAATACTTCCAAATAATATAATTTCAAAACTTTGAGAACTAAATTTTGAAAGGCAGCTGAAATTTTATTCTTAAATCTTAAATTTAAATTCATTACATTTTCAAATCAGGTTCTTAAACCATATTTTAAAGTTCAACAATAGTTAAGGTATAGAAATGTTGACAAAACCATAAATGAAATCCAGTGTTATCACTTCAAACAACCAATTCATTTAAGTATAAAATTTCAAAAAATTATACATATATATATACACAAAATATAATCATACAAAATTTATTTGATTTACCAAATTTGAAAATAATATTGTGTCAGTTTGCTCTGTTCAAGTGTTTTGGAATTTCTATCAATAGCATTGGCCAGACGAATCGACCAAAACCCCAAATCAAACTCAACAACTCAAACAACACAATATAAAACATTTTTATATCAATAACAAATACACTCCCTAACATGATGATTCAAGAATGGATCATAGAACAAGGATAGAGATTCAAATTTAGAGGGACTCTAACCAAAGAGAATTCTAACTAAGAATATAGACTTGAAAGGAAGATAAGAAAATAAAGTTATAAAAGAGGAAAGAAGGATAAACTTATATAAATCGCGAGCGACCTTAACCGGGTCAACCAAGACTTAGAGAGGCGAGAATACATCAACGAGAACCAGGACAAGAAGTCAAGCTCCAAGGATAAGATTGATGCGGAATTCAATTACTCGCTGAGGAGGTGGAGAAGTGACTTCACCCAATATCAGGATAATCTCTGATCATTGGAGTGGAGTCAAGATTACAAGGGAATTACCCTGATCGTCTATTAGAGACGGTTCGGGATTTGTAAGAAATAATAGCAACTAAGCCAAGGACGTAGAAATCTCCGGTAAATAGACGCCTGTTGTAAAGGAGTTTCACCCCTTTACAATCATACTAAGGTTGGTGGAACCCCGATGGGATTGGTCACAGATTAGAAAGAAATTGGCTATTGGGGTGGCAAGATGAGATCAATTTATTACAGAGTTCAACAGGAATAGAGCTATGGGATGCTCTAGTATCAAGGAGAACATGAACTGAAAGGACGTGAATGGATTTCAGAACAAAAGGAATAGTTTTGAAATTCAAAAGAAATCCAAATCAAAGAGGAGAAATTCAAGCTCGAACGAAGGTGATTCTATAATTAATTTTTACCCCATATACTAAGCAAAACACAAACATAAAACACTCAAGTCTGGATAAACATTCTTATATAGTAAATTCAACTCAAGTAATATGTCAACCGAAATACAAATAACTTAAAGGATGTTTAGGATTCCCACCCTCTTAGGATCCGTGGAACTATCTACTATGTAGTAATATACGATATTATAATAATGTCTATAGTAGAGTAAACTATTAAAATAGCCTTAAGATGCTACCCATATCCCTCTTAGCATATTTTATATAATGTTGTAGTCTATACAGATACTGTAAACTCCACTCACAAGTGGGCTATCATGGAGCACTTCATAGGTACGACATAAAACAAACTCGTAGAAGGTGCGATGAGGCATATGACAATGCAAGCGAGGCAATGCCAAGGTAGATATACCATTTGCGGATCTGGACTGGTGGTAACGCATAGTAACTACTACTGATCACCTCTTGACACACTCACAAATCAAACGTGCGCTCAATCAAATCACAAAGTAATAGAATGGTATCGAAGAAATGTGTCCCATAGGAGGAATGACCTCACTTGGCCTGGCATGGCTCCTATTTCAGCCTCATCAAGTTGACTCACGGGAGTTAGGGCTACGTAAATACCATACAGAATCATTTTCAAACCATTCTACTTCATTCCGGAATCTCCACCACATACACAGTTGACAAAGTGGTTTTTCGGTATGGGCAGAGAGTATGACAATATCTGATCTCGACCTCTTTGACAACCAAACACTTATTTCACACCGTGGTCATTTCATTTCAAATAGTTCATACTTCATATCCAAATATCATATTCATTTCAAACCATATCAATTCGATATCATTATTCACTTTAAAAAATATTCATTTCTAGAATTGTAACACTTTCAAATTTATAACACTTCCGAAATTATAACACTTTTGAGATCATAACACTTTGAAAATCATAACACTTTGGAAATCATAACACTTTTGAAATCATAACACTTCCAACTTAAACAGTTTAGATATTGAAAGCAGTATATATATCTCTGCTACTCATAAAGAAAATTCGTTGAATTAATTTACTCAGCGTCTTTTTGAAATTCCGAAAATGCCTATGCTTTCCGTTTACAATAATATAAACAGCCTGTGTATAAAGCATGGGCCAATTCAGTATACATTAAAATAGTTATAAATTTAAAATATTTGGAACTACCAACATAAGTATATACCACATGCATAAGTATACACCACCAACCCTTGGTTTCCATTTGGAACTACCAACATTGGTGCATTGGTCAATAAATGGTTTAACTTAAGGAATGCTTCCTCACATTTGTCGAACCAAACAAACTTCACCTCCTTCCTGGTTAGCTTAGTCAAAGGCACTGTTATCCATAAGAAATCCTTAATGAATCTCCAGTAATAGCTAGCAAGTCCAAGGCAACTTCTAATCTCAGTAACTATCTCAAGTCTCTTCCAGTTATTAATAGCTTCGATCTTATCTGGATCGACTGACAAACCCTTCTCTAAAACAGCGTGACAAAGAAACTTAACCTCTTTCTTCCAAAAATGACATTTGAAAAACTTCACCTTTAGTTGTTGCTGCCTCAGCGTCTCCAGCACAGCTCTAAGATGATCTTCATGCTCTCTCTCATTCTTAGAGTATGCCAAAATGTCATCTATAAACACCAACATGAATCTATCCAAATACACTCGGAAGACTCGTTTCATCAAATCCACGAAGAAAGCAAGTGCATTTGTTAACCTAAATGGCATTACTAACCACTCACATGAACCATATCTAGTTCGAAATGCTGTCAAAGGAATGTTGTCCTCTGCCACTCTTAACTGATGGAAACCTGTCGCTAAATCCAACTGGGAAAACACTCAAACTCCCTCAACTAATAAATGGATCATCAATTCTCGACAAAGGGTACTTATTCTTTATCTTCTCGTTCAACTTATGATAGTCGATATACATCCTTAACGACCCATCCGATTTCTTCACAAATACCATGGCCGCTCCCCAAGGTGAACTGCGTGGTCTAATAAAATTCATTCCTTCTAGATCCACTAGTTGCACCTTCAATTCTTTCATCTTAGTAGGCGTCATCCTGCCAGGTGGTCTACTTACAAGTTCGACTTCTGGCACAAGATCTATCCAAAACTCAACCACTCGTTTTTGGTGGTAGTCCTGTGACTAGCTCAAAAACATCTACAAAATCTCTTGCAACAAGAACTTGAATTAGCTATTCTCCCACTTCCATTGCACTTAAAAAAGCACAACTACTCTGGTCAGAATTCTCTATGAGAATATAATTCTGTTATGACTATCAGGGTGTCTTAGTGATATCTCTCCATCTTGGCAAAATACCTTGGCCTCATACCTTCTCAACCAATTCATACCCAAAATGATTTCAAAATCTACAAAATCAGAAACATACAGACTGCATGCAAACTTATGACCTAACAAATCAATTTCTAACTGGTCACACCTCATCCCTAGAGTTGCATACCCTCCTATTGGATTCGCAACCATTATGGAAGTAACAATGTATGTGGGTTCTATGCATACCTATCAACCAAACACTGGGATATAAAAGAATGTGATGCACCGGCATTAAATAGTATCCTAACTGGTATACTCTGAATCAAAAACATACATTCAATCAATGTCTTCCCTTTATCAACTACAGTTGGATTAGCAAATGATCCAACAACGAAAACCTTTCCCTTGTCCGCCCTAACTGGTTCTAGACACTGATTTTATAATGCCAACTTGATCACATTTGAAGCACTTCACATTCTTCTTATTTGCAGCCTTTTTTCCCCTACCTGACCGGCACTCATTTGCATAATGACCCTCATTAAGTATGTAATTGATTGTTAGGCAAAAATAAAAGGAAACCCTTATATAGCCTAATTATTAATCTATGGCGTAAAAAGAAAGTTTCCTATGTTTATGAAACGGTGAGATGAGTACGTGTACACATACATGCATACATATATATATATATATAGAGTAATTGATGTATGGTGTCATAGGGATGTGAGGTGAATAGAGTTACATGACGGAAGTCTACCCTTCACTTTTATGCAACCGGTAGTTATGTGCACTTTAATTGTATCCTAATGATAAATATTTAAAATTACGCGAGGTTGATCCCAAATTCTGTAGGGGAAATCTGTGCAGCTAATCTGCCTACTAGTTCCTATAAATAATTGGAATAATGTGAGACGTCATTATGAGTATGGGCCATAAGACGAAGGGCCTACTTCGGATCTTAAAGTATTATGTGGTTGGACCTGCCTCTTTTCCCCAAATGAAGTATTAAATGGCCAAGAGGTTACGTTAGGTGGTATCTAAATAAGGGGTCTGCTTTTGGAAATATATAGCAAATGATGGGGTCTGCCTTAATTAAGGCATTAAATGAGCAAAATCTTCCTATTTCCTACAAGTAAGTATTAATTGGCCTAAGAGATTCCATATGATGTAAGCTAAATAGTACGATTGAGAAGGACGCCTTGGAAATAGATATTAAATGATGGAGTATGCCTTAATCATGGTATTAAATGATCAGAGTCTACCTATTTTCCAATAAAAATTATTAAGTGGCTTGGATACCATCTCTTACATTATTAGCTGTTTATGATGTATGATTGGGATATGGGATTCCAAAAACCCATTTTTGGAATAGAAGGTATTAAGTGGTTGGACCCGCCTCATTTTCTTCTAAAGAAGTATTAAATGTTTTAACGGTCTATTTTCATAGATATATTCTTATTTTTAGATATACTGCCCAAGTACTCAGAAGGTAAGACTTAAGGTTTTCATTCACTAGACATTGGTGTTCTGACTCCCTCCTTATTACAACATAGTTTGAAGACGTTGATGGAAATGACAACACTTGGAGATGGAAGTAGTGGACTTGTGGTAGTATTTACCATTTTCATTTACTTTCATATGTACCCATGTTTTCAAACTATTGTTGTACCTTACCTTGTTATGGTTTGATGGTACCTTGTATTTTGACATTGTTATGGATTTGATATAAATGGGTGCATTTTTCTATTTTATTTTGTTGCATACGCTATGAGTTCTGAAATTTTAGTTATGGATCTGTAATGTTATTTCTTTTTACTACCAACAACTTACTTTAGAATGGATCTAAGTTTTGATGGGTCTTTTCTCGATTGAAATTTAGGCCTGTTCCGAGGTAGGTTGTTACATGGTCATTCAGGACTAGATCTTTAAAGAGACAGGTTCTGATCTTGCATTAAATGCAAGTCTAAATGTTGGCAGTTGATTGGTTATCTTCAAAAGCATTTTTTTAATGTACAAAGATGTCTTGGCATCTGATGAGGTGACTTTTTGATATTCCTCTTATTTACATTCGTTAAACTAAAACTATGGTGGAAAGCTTATCTCTTTCTGTAACGACCCGAAATTTCGAACCATTCGCATCTGCACATGTTGGACTTGAATTACTCAAAATATCAGACTGTTAATTTATATTTGGTAGAACTTAGAATATATAGTAAATAAATCAATCACAGAATCACGAACACAGAGTTTTACAACAATAAGCAGCGGAATTGATAAATAGTAGTTTATGAAGCTACTATATAACATCAGAGCTAAAACAAAATACAATAGAAATCTCGAATATGTAGAAGTCACAATACATAGTCCAATGACAAAATCTGAATATAACACTGGAGTCAACTAAATAACTGAAAGCTGAATAGATATAAATGGATCTTTAAGCAAAGCTCCAAACTCCAAAGGTGAGTATCAAATGCTGTGACACTCTGTTTGACCCGAGCATAAAGAAAAACACAAAACACTCGAGTCAGGATTAACATTCTGATATAGTAAATTCAACTCAAGTGAAATGTCAACCGAAATAGAAATAACTTAAAGGATGCTTGGGATTCCCATCCTCTAAGGATCCGTGGAACTATCTACTATGTATTAATATACGCTATTATAATAATGTCTATAGTAAATTAAACTATTAAAATAGCGTTAAGGCGTTACCCATATCCCCTTTAACACATTTATATAATGTCGTATTCTATATAGATACTGTAAGCTTCACTCGCAAGTGGGCTATCAGGGAGCACTCCATAGGTACGACACAGAACAAACTCGTAGAGGGCGCGATAGGGCATGTGACAAGGTACGCGAGGCAATGCCATGGTAGATATACCGTTTGCGGATCCGAACTAGTGGTAATGCATAGCAGCTACTACCGCCCACCTCGTGACATACTCTTAAATCAAAGGTGCATCCAATCAAATCACAAAGTAATAGAATGGTATCGAAGAAATGGGTCTGATATGAAGAATGACCTTACTAGACCCGGCATGGCTCCTGTTTAGCCACATCAAGATGACTCACGGGAGTCAAGGCTACGTAAATACCATACCAAATCATTCGCCAAACCACCGTACTTCATTTTGGAATCCCTACCACATACACAGTTGTTAAAGTGGTTTTCAATTTTGGCAGAGAATATGACAATATTCGATCCAGGTCTCTTTAACAACCAAACGCTCATTTCACACCGTGGTCATTTCATTTCTAACAGTTCATACTTCATATCCAAATATCATATTCATTTCAAAACCATATCAATTCGATATCATTATTCACTTTAAATAATATTCATTTTCAAAATCGTAACACTTTCAAATTTATAACACTTTTGAAATTATAACACTTTCGAGATCATAACAATTTAGAAATCATAACACTTTGGAAATCATACACTTTTGAAATCATAACACTTTCAACTTAAACAGTTTAGATATTGGAAATAGTATATATATTAAAATAGTTATAAATTTAAAATAGTTTATATATTAAAATAATTTATATATTAAAATAGTTATAAATTAAAAATAGTTTATATTTATTTAAAGAGATTATACTGAAATAGTTTGCAAATTGGAATTGTTTCATCTAATTTCATAAATCGATTCGAATCAACTTAAATTCCGAAATTCCATTTAAATCAGTCCTAGTTCAACACTTACAATTTTAAAAGGTTAAAGATTCAATTCAAATTCTTAATAAAACATTTCAATTTCTATCAGTTTCAAATCCAGGTTTGAATTATCATTTCAATTCCAATAAGATTCAAATTTTAAATATTCAATATTTTCAATATAAGTTTCATTTATATTTCAGCATTTAACTTTAATTTTATTCAAATTGGAAAAATATTTTCTTAATCATCTTAATAATAATTAATTAAAATCTCAATTCATAAATTTAATCAATATTAAATATTCAGTCTCAAAATAAAATTATAAATCATAACTTTCAAATCTCTAAATCAATGAGTTCAAATAAATTCTTATTTAAATTCAATTATTACCCAATTAATTTCAAGTCAATTTTACTTTATTTTTCCTGCCTCTATTTATTTAAAGTTATTACAAAACCTTTAAATGAATACCTAAATATATTATATACTACTTAAATTAAATTTTATTAAATTAAATGCTATTATTAAATTTATTTTATATTAAATCTATTTTTATATATTCTAAAACAGTAAAATTATAAGTAAAATCTTAAAATTTGTATTTTCAAAACTAACTTATAAATTTAAAATTTCCAAAACAAATATTTTTAAAAATCTAAAAGTTAGACATGTATAAAAATAACATTTATATATGTTGTATTTTAAAATTCAATATTTATTAAAGACTATATATTTCCTTTCAACAACTTTGGAAATCATTTTCAAAATATAGACCAACGGTGTCCGTATATTATTTTCTATCCTATGATCAAGTGATATGGATATTTATCAATTCAATCCATAATTTAAATATCTACGGGTCTATACCCGCAATCCCAAATTCAGAGTCAATGAAAATCACTTGGGTTTATCATTTCGACCCATGACGGTTTTCTCCTAATCTATAATATCATTCGAGTATCTATCATTTCAACCCATACGGATTTCTAAACTAACAGGGAACTTGTAGAGTGAGAACAAATATGATAATAACATATCAACAACAGCATATATCATTAATAAGAAATTTAATTACAATATAAATAATAGATTATGGTGTCAGATGTCATAGGTGTACAATTACATATAATGGAATATCTTATATAGAAATTAAATAATTAACAGTTCAAATTTAACAACATATTTCAATTGTCATTTCAAATGCAATTAAATTTACTAAATAAAAGAATGTTAATTGTTAGTGATTGCTCACCTTTCGATGCTAAAGGAATAACAAGAACAAGTCGCGATGAACCCAAGCACAAATTTCAAAGCACGGCACATTGAACACTAATTCAACTGTCAAGGTTGATAGTTTGGAATCGATGAGAACAAATCAAACTAGCCTGAACAAAATATAAGTTATATATACACATATATTTTTCTTAAAAAGCAATGTAAAATGTAGATTTAAAATAAAATCTATCAATATTTAATTTAAACACATATAAAATAAATCTATATATATATATATATATATATATATATTTGAAAACAAACTCATGTATACTTATATATGTGAACTAATATATAAACATACATACATATTATATTTTTGAACTCAATATTTATTATTAAAATCAATATAAACTTTCTTTATTATAAACTCAAAAGATCATGTATAAACTTTTATACAACACACAGGTTATATATGACTTATATAAACTTATGTACCTAGCAACATATTATATACAATTTTATATAACTTTATATATATATGTATGTATGTATGTATGTATGTATGTATATAACAGATTATACAAACTTATATAACTTTTACATATAAACAGATCTTATAGTTTATATATTTCATATAAAACAAACAGAACCTATACATTATAAATTAATATCAACTATATAAGCTAATATATACACAAACTATATATATAAAGAGAGTTGAGCGAGTTTCATATATGTACAGGCAACGACTTTTAAAATGTACTATTTATATACAATATTTTTTCTCTACTTTATAGTATAGATATGAAATATAGGACGACTATTATAATTTCTATTAACTGTAAAACTGTAAAAGAAGAATAAACAAGAGAAAAGAATAATCGCAACTCATATATATACTAACATATTATAATATATACCATAAATCATATTATATAATACTACATAACATATATATATATACTACTGTAAAAGTATATACTTTGTAAATATATATACTACCGTAAGTCTACATATTTTTGTAAATATATATATATATATATATATATAAATTGTAAAACATATATACTCCTTTTTCTATAATATAATATATACTATAAACGTATAATATACCTTTATATAAAAAAAGAGGTGAAGAAGGTAGACCGGATGGAGACTGTGGAGATGCTTTCCATCAGGGGTGGTGGGCGATGTCAGGTATAGGTGTTTTGGTCGGAGCTTGGCCTTGGGGAGGCCATCCTGGATTTGGATTTCGGTAAGGATTTTATGGTAGGGTGGAGAGGTCGTGGGTTCAAGAGGCAAGGCGGGGATGGTTTGAGGTTGTGATGCGGATTTGGGTGTGGCTTCATAGGGAGATGGTGGAGGCGGAGATGGGTCATGGGCTTTTGGAGTTCGCTGTTGGAAGAGGCGGTGAAAAATAGTCGACTTGGTTGGCTAAAGACAGGGCTTATGGAAGATGGTCAAAGGGAAGTAGGTCGATTTGAAAATGAAGGAGGTGGGTCGTTAGGCGGTGGCGTTCTTGTGTCTCGGCTGATGGTAGAAGTGAAAGTCGATGTTGGATGGGACAAGGAAGGAGTGGAAGTCATGATGGGAGAGAGTAACAGGAAAAATGAAGTAGAGGAGTAGAATTTTGTCTCGGAATATTATATACTAATATATACTTTATATTACATGTTTGTTTTCAAGTAATAGAACAAATGGAAAGAGCAATTATAAAAATAGCTGTTGCATTTTAACTTCTTAGAACTTTTGATTTATTTGAACTGAACCACTTTTGCTAATTAAACTGAGATGGAGTCTTATATGTTTTTCAATGCTTGTATTTTATTCTCAGTGTATAAACTGCTCAGATGGATTTGAATTTATCGATTTGAATTTGATTCGATTATAGTTGACTGTTTTCAATGCATGAACTACAATGTATAAACTATGGATATATTCAAGTGTCATTTTTATGTGTTTTTTGATTCTTTTACTGTATTTCTGATGTGGCGAATAATGTTTTATACTGAAATGCTAGATAGAACTAACATTATGCGAAAATACATTTCTTAGTGATTGAACTGTGATGAATAATGTGTGAATTTATCCATATAACATTTTTATATGATTTCAAATGTTTGAACTCTGTTTCAAGTGTGACGACTATTGTTTACACTGTAAAGCTAGTTATAACTAGCATTTAACTGAAATGCTAAATGCAACTATCATTCGACTGTAATGCTAGTTATACTGTAATGCGGTGCACGCTGATTGTTACTTTGATGGTAGTTGCCAAAGTAGGTTTAGTGCACAAGTATCTTGTAGATCTTCTAACTTTTTCAGGCCTATAGCCCATTCTTTTTTTGGCACACATAATTTATCCCAAGAAATTTTGTTTTCTTCCTTCCCACAGAAAGTCAACATTTATCTTATTTGATTTCTTTAAAGTGGCAATAGAAAGTTGATATATCAGTAACCAGTATAGCACCATAGAATACATTACACCATAAATTAGTAGCCAGTATAACCCCATAGGATATATTACACCATTAATCAGTAGCCAGTATTTGCAATCCCATTTATCTACTTTGTGTAGGATCGATTTCACCCTAGAGGGGGGGTGAATAGAGTGATGGTATAAATTATAAAAATTAATCACGGAAGCTTATAAAATATTCAATTCAGATCACAGAATAGCAGCACAGATATCGCAGAATATAAATAACAGAAAAAAAAACAGAACAACACAGAATTTACCCAGCTTCGGCAAAACCCTGCCTACGTGCTGCCCCCAAGGTTTCTACTAGAAATTAGATAGTCCCTCGCTTACACACGTAAACTCGCTATACCCGCTATTGACTAATCTAACTCTACGCTCAAAACCTTGCCACAACTCAACCACCGAGTTGCGAATTCTCAAGCTACGCCACGTAGCTTGTCCCCTAGTCACACGACTAGAAAAATAAACGGTTTAAAAAAGAAAATACAATTAAAAATGATTAAAAACAAAATAACCCTAATTTAAAATTAAAAAACCCTTGAGAGAACAAAACAGGCCGGCCCCCTTTTATAATTTAACACGTTCTCCTCTTTTATTTGCTCGTTCGTTCATATGATGATGGCGGCCGTTCCTCTAATTCAATTAGGGCTTCTTTCATGCGATCCAATTTAGGGTTATTGGAGAAGTCGACTGATTTGTTGGTTGATTGCAATCGTTGTTCCTCTGATTTGCTTCGGCAATCGACCGTATCTTCGATTTGAACACGACTTCTTATATTTGATCGAGTTCGACTGCAAATTGGTATGTGATTTTTGCTTTATTGCTTTAAGTTAATATTCTTGAACTCGATACATTGCCGATGATGATTCGTGATAATTTATAGGGATTGAATTCCTAAATTTTCGTTCGTTCAGCTATATTTGAATTTGTCATCTGATTCACCTCGGCCACTTGATGATGCTTGAATGTTTGAGATTGATTCTGAATAATTCGTTATCGTATATTTTGGTTGCTTGATGGTTACGGCTTTGATTTATTTCGTGATCAATTTTACTTGTTCAACATATCCACGGCTTGTTCAACTCCTTGATTGTCACGGCTTCTGCTCCGATCATTTTACTGTTGACTTTATTCACTGACTTCATTTTGACTTTGGCATTGACTAACTTGATTTTGGGTATGCGAATCCACTACTCTGTATTAGCTTCGGCCATCACCATTGCTTTTATACAAACTTGATTTACGACTTGGTAATCACTGTAACCTGTACTGCATAGTTCGACTCCGGTCATTTTGTATTTCACTGGATACTTGTAGTTCAATTGTTTCAATGTCAATTTGGGTCTTCTTGAATTTCTGGCCCCTGTGTAATTTGGCTCTGGCCATCGTTGTTTCAATGCTGATCTTGATTTTCACTTTGATTCCATGTTGTTCTTGTAGTCAAGTCTGCATTGCTGTCACATGAATTAAACTTATTGTATATCATTATTTTTGAACTGTTGCATTTGTCTTTGCTTGAGTCTTGATGCAATTGGGGTCCGGTATGTTTGGCATGTGATCGGTTCTATGATACTTGTACTACTTGTTATCAACTGGCCTGGATTACATAGTTTGTGCTTAGAGTTGATCATGCTGCCTGGTTGCTGTTATATATGCACCGTGTTTCGGTCATGGTTATATTGATTTGGTGCAGGCTTTCCATTTTCCTTTAATTCACTGTGTATTGATCATGTATCAATGTGCCACTGTTTGTACTGTCATTTTGCTGTAATCTCACTTCGAATTTCATACACTTCATGTTGGCATTTGCTACGCTTTGACACAGATGCTCCACTTGTTCATTGTGTTGTTGTCTGGACACATGTTTTATCACTTGAGCTTGCAGTCTTCATTTTGTAACTTGGTCTGGTCATTGTTGCATTACTGTACTTGGTTAAATTCATTGCTGAGTTGATCTTGATTTTGTTTCTCGGTCATGTGTTCATCTGGGTTTGCTTCAGTCTAAGCCTCGACCTCTGTCTTTGTCATGTTGTTACACGTTTGAGTTCTTGGGTCTGTTGTGTTGGTCTGTCATGTTTTTGGCCAGATTTGAGTTTTGCATTATGTTGGTCATGCTTCACTACATCTTGTCTTGTATCACTTGTGTCACCATACCTGTTGTACATGCAGCTGAATCATGCTTGAAGTCGTTGCCTGGTTTCACTTTGGGATTGTTTGACCTGGCATTTGGTCTGTAGTTGGTTTTTGATGGCATCTGATTGCTGTGACTTCATTACTGAGTCATTTGTTTATGCTATTTGTATGCACTGTCGACTTATGTGGTCTTGAGTCTTTACTTGACATATGAGCACTTGTTTTGGACTTGAAGTTTATTTGTAGTCTTTGGTTCTTGTTTATATGGGACTAGTCGACACTTGATTCTTGAGTTTTGGCCATTTTCACCTGTGTTGAATCCAGTTTCACAACTCGGGTTTGACCTTGTGCTCGTGTCGTGAATTTCAATGTATTGCACGTGAGTTGAACCCGGCATTTCATTTGGGTTTGACCTGTGCTCGCCTATCCCTGTAGCATTATCAAGTGTATATATCGGTGTGCACGGCCTTGTGGCATATACAGTGATACACTGTGTATGTCACAAGTTGTTCGTGTGTGATGAATTCAAATTTAAATTATGACGAACAACCCAAATAACTGAGGCAAATTATATTTTCAAAAGTCACGTTTCATTTTATATTGCAAAAATATTTCTTTTTCAATTTTACTGCGTTAGTTTATATTTTTGCAGATTGCTCAGATGTTGGATTCAAACTAGAAGGAAGTTGAAGATAAATACAAGTGTGAGTGATATGTAGTGAGGACATTTGTAAATGTGAAATGTGATGTAATTGTAATCAAAGTTGTATAGTTATAGTGAGAGCTTGAAATTGTACTATTCAAAGATGTAATAAATATTTGTTTGAATAAAATTTCTGTTTGAATTCAAATTCTGTGTTATTTAATTTATTCAACAAATATTTATTTAATCTGTGAAAATAAATAGTATATTATCAAATACATTTAAACGAATGTATATATGTTTATCATCATCAAACAAAAATCATATAAGCGCATATTCAACAATCTCCCCCTTTTGATGATAAAAAACATATATTTAAGATTTTGAATATGTTAAATGTATTTGATCATTCATATGCTCTAATTGCTCCCCCTATTTAAATGCTTCCTCTCTACAAAGCTCACAATGCTCCCCCTACATATATGCATGCTAATAAAAATATGCAAAAGAGCCTAGATGCAAATAGAAAATTATTTGACTTTTGCTTGATTTTATTTGACAAAATCTTAACTTTTCTCTCCCCCTTTTGTTATCAGCAAAAGAATAATAGTGTTAGAAAAAAAATAGAGATAAAGTGATCGATATTAATCCAACATTAAAACTCAATTGAATATAAATATTAAATTTCAATAAAAAGTCAAACAAAAATCATAAATGTTTTGTTAGGCGCATATTCCACTTTTAGAATGATGGAAATGATGTCATCATATAAAACCATACAATTATGTCTATTTGTGGTATATTTATATCAGAAATTTGAATATCTACTAACCATGCATAACCGTTAGGACTTTTAAATGAGATTAGTAGCATTCCAATTTTATTTTATTTTTAAAAAAATGAATTCAAGTATCTTCTAACCACGCATAACATTAGGACTTTTAAATGGGATTAGAATCAACTTGTTTATTTTAAAAATCAACTTTTGATATGCGTTCCATACATGCATAACCGCGAGGACTTTTAAATGAGCATGGAAGCACATAACAAATTCCAAGTAATTCACCCATGCATAACCGTGAGGACTTTTAAATGAGAGTGAATACTTTGGTATTTATTTATTTATTTAATTTTGTTTTTGTTTTTAAAAAAAATGTGAAAATGAAAAACAAACGATTCCTGTTTAAAGTACCACATATCGACAAACTATATAGAATTTTGATGAGTGATGGTCGTTAGAAATATGATAGATATAGAGATGGTTATGGAATTTTTTACCAACAAAAAGTTTTATAACTCTTGTTTAAATTTCTAAAGAAATTTTCTAATTATAATTTCTCGAGTCATAATATATGATAAATATCAACACTCGTCACTTTTTCAATCGCTATTTTTCTTTTCGATAATCATTAGGGAGTCAGATTAGTCAAAATAGTCATTTAAAATCAAATTCAAAAATAATTATGAAATTAATTTTTCAAAAATGACTAATCTGAAAATATGGTCAAAAATGATTTTCTCCAGGGGGTTTTAAAAGAAAATTTTCTGCTATTTGAAAATTATTTGAAATGAAGAATATGCAGATATTTTCTTTGAAAAACGATGCAGTTACTAAATGTCTCAAAAATCACGTTCAACTAGTAATTTTTCTATCAACTAGATTACCTGTGTAATCTGCATCTGAATTTCTCTTTCACTCAAAATTATCATCAATTGAATTTTATAGACCAAAACATGAAGTGTGCACCAAAAATTTCAAACTCAATTTTAGCAGCAATTTAAACGACATTCTCTTGAATTTGAAATGAAGCCGTGTTAATCAAAAACCGTGAATAAAGAGTTAGCCGCATTATAACCAATTGTATTATCCAACAAAACACTATTTTTAATCCAAACTGATATATATGAAGTAATTCAAAGAATCTAGAGATTATTATAGTGTTTTTGGCATAAGAATATAATTGGTCAACAACTTTGAATATGTCAGAATCATCATCTTTTCATCATCTCATTATTGGCTGATTTTAATTCAGAATATGGTGCAGATTATCACATTTAATATATCGTTTAAAACATACCATTACCTGTTTTACCTTTACGATATTTTTCGATGTTGTCTATTGTGATTCTGTCACCTTTGAACTAGGCTAAGGAACTTTGCTTTGTCGTCCGTTGTGTTTCTGGAACAGCCAAAAATCCAGAGAACACTATTGTTGTTCCTTAACCTGCCACCACACCTACACGGGAAAAGATTTATGTGACCTATTTGTTTTTATAGGTCCATGATTGTTAGTGGCAGAATATTTAGAAAAATAATTTTGTGAAGACTCAAAACTATTTATAATTGTTCCCTTCGGCACCCAAATTTGTTTAACTTTGAGAGATTTTATATTTGTGCCTTTAGGAACCCAAATCGGTATAGTTTTCACATGTTTGGGTCTATACCAACAATTATTGTGATCGTGTCCAAATTTTCTACAAATTGTGCACATAGAATTAACTTGATTAATCTTGTTTTCAACAATTTTCGAACTATTATATCCAAGTCCTTGTCTAACCGTATTAACAGTTTGCTTTCCTAATAGCATATTCAATGATTTTTCACTTTTGGAAAATTTATCTAAAGTAGTAGACAATTGTTGGACTTGTGTTTTGAGAGACTCATTTTCGTTTAATAATTGTGTGCACTTTTTAATAAAATTCTCTCTTCTAGTATTTTCATTCTCTTTTAAAATCAGAATTTCATTTTCAAGTGATTTTATATTAATTTCTGATTTTTTAATTTCCTCTTCGAATGTTGGACACTTATCACACTTAGGGATCCTACTTTGATAGGTTTTAACTAATTGGTTAAGTTGTTTATTTAAATCTATCAAAGTATCTTTTTGTGATTCAAGTTTGGCGTATTTTTCCCTAAGTCGTTCAAAACAGCCATTTACTTCGTGGAAATAAATAAGTAATTCAGAGTGAGTGAGTTTTGATACCTCGCTTGGCTCGTCATCGTCGCTATCAGTTATATTCCCTTGAAGGCACATATCTGCTTTCTCACTCTCACTGCTAGAACTTTGATTATCCTCATCACTTGTATTCCATATGGCTGCAAAACTTTTCCTTTTTGATTCCTTTTCTTTATCGAGTTGAAAACGGGGATAATTGGGCTTGATATCACCGGGTTTGTTGCAAATGATCCCTGTTCTTTCGAGTTATCCAGTGCTTTGATTATTCTGCTTTTTAATTTTTGATTTAGAGCTGGATTTCCGTATTTGCGGTTCCACCTTTTGAATTTCTTCATTATTAATGCCAGCTCGGCTGCTCCATCATCATCATCCTCATCACAACTGCTATTTACCAATCCTGTTAAGCACATTTCTTTAACTGAGTCGGTTGTGGAGGACTTCTCATTGCTGTTGACTTTTGCACCATATATCGCATTGAAAGTATTCCAGATTTCCTGTGCATTTTTACAATGAGAAATGAAACTAAAATTATCTTGATTAATATGAGAATATAATATATGCATAGCAAGAGCATTAATCGAGATAATTTTCTTATCTGTTATATCACACCCATTTTCAATAATATCCCAACATTTAATATTAATAGATTTTAAATAAAATTCCATTTTTAATTTCCAATTCATAAAATCTGTTCCATCGAAAATAGAAGGAATAATATTGGAGCGACCCTCAACAAAAGTATTAATAAAAGAAGCCATTTCAAAAATTCAAAATTTTAAAACAAAAACCAATTTTTAAAACACGAATTTAAAAAAAAAATGATTTTTGTAAAAAAAAAAATTAAAACAAAAATGGCTTTTGTTCCTAGCTCTAATACCACTTGTAGAATCGATTTCACCCTAGAGGGGGGGTGAATAGGGTGATGGTATAAATTATAAAAATTAATCGCGGAAGCTTATAAAATATTCAATTCAGATCACAGAATAGCAGCACAGATATCGCAGAATATAAATAACAGAAAAAAAAACAGAACAACACAGAATTTACCCAGCTTCGGCAAAACCCTGCCTACGTGCTGCCCCCAAGGTTTCTACTAGAAATTAGATAGTCCCTCGCTTATACACGTAAACTCGCTATACCCGCTATTGACTAATCTAACTCTACGCTCAAAACCTTGCCACAACTCAACCACCGAGTTGCGAATTCTCAAGCTACGCCACGTAGCTTGTCCCCTAGTCACACGACTAGAAAAATAAACGGTTTAAAAAAGAAAATACAATTAAAAATGATTAAAAACAAAATAACCCTAATTTAAAATTAAAAAACCCTTGAGAGAACAAAACAGGCCGGCCCCTTTTTATAATTTAACACGTTCTCCTCTTTTATTTGCTCGTTCGTTCATATGATGATGGCGGCCGTTCCTCTAATTCAATTAGGGCTTCTTTCATGCGATCCAATTTAGGGTTATTGGAGAAGTCGACTGATTTGTTGGTTGATTGCAATCGTTGTTCCTCTGATTTGCTTCGGCAATCGACCGTATCTTCGATTTGAACACGACTTCTTATATTTGATCGAGTTCGACTGCAAATTGGTATGTGATTTTTGCTTTATTGCTTTAAGTTAATATTCTTGAACTCGATACATTGCCGATGATGATTCGTGATAATTTATAGGGATTGAATTCCTAAATTTTCATTCGTTCGGCTATATTTGAATTTGTCATCTGATTCACCTCGGCCACTTGATGATGCTTGAATGTTTGAGATTGATTCTGACTAATTCGTTATCGTATATTTTGGTTGCTTGATGGTTACGGCTTTGATTTATTTCGTGATCAATTTTACTTGTTCAACATATCCACGGCTTGTTCAACTCCTTGATTGCCACGGCTTCTGCTCCGATCATTTTACTGTTGACTTTATTCACTGACTTCATTTTGACTTTGGCATTGACTAACTTGATTTTGGGTATGCGAATCTACTACTCTGTATTAGCTTCGGCCATCACCATTGCTTTTATACAAACTTGATTTACGACTTGGTAATCACTGTAACCTGTACTGCATAGTTCGACTCCGGTCATTTTGTATTTCACTGGATACTTGTAGTTCAATTGTTTCAATGTCAATTTGGGTCTTCTTGAATTTCTGGCCCCTGTGTAATTTGGCTCTGGCCATCGTTGTTTCAATGCTGATCTTGATTTTCACTTTGATTCCATGTTGTTCTTGTAGTCAAGTCTGCATTGTTGTCACATGAATTAAACTTATTGTATATCATTATTTTTGAACTGTTGCATTTGTCTTTGCTTGAGTCTTGATGCAATTGGGGTCCGGTATGTTTGGCATGTGATCGGTTCTGTGATACTTGTACTACTTGTTATCAACTGGCCTGGATTACATAGTTTGTGCTTAGAGTTGATCATGCTGCCTAGTTGCTGTTATATATGCACTGTGTTTCGGTCATGGTTATATTGATTTGGTGCAGGCTTTCCATTTTCCTTTAATTCACTGTGTATTGATCATGTATCAATGTGCCACTGTTTGTACTTTCATTTTGCTGTAATCTCACTTCGAATTTCATACACTTCATGTTGGCATTTGCTACGCTTTGACACAGATGCTCCACTTGTTCATTGTGTTGTTGTCTGGACACATGTTTTATCACTTGAGCTTGCAGTCTTCATTTTGTAACTTGGTCTGGTCATTGTTGCATTACTGTACTTGGTTAAATTCATTGCTGAGTTGATCTTGATTTTGTTTCTCGGTCATGTGTTCATCTGGGTTTGCTTCAGTCTAAGCCTCGACCTCTGTCTTTGTCATGTTGTTACACGTTTGAGTTCTTGGGTCTGTTGTGTTGGTTTGTCATGTTTTTGGCCAGATTTGAGTTTTGCATTATGTTGGTCATGCTTCACTGCATCTTGTCTTGTATCACTTGTGTCACCATACCTGTTGTACATGCAGCTGAATCATGCTTGAAGTCGTTGCCTGGTTTCACTTTGGGATTGTTTGACCTGGCATTTGGTCTGTAGTTGGTTTTTGATGGCATCTGATTGCTGTGACTTCATTACTGAGTCATTTGTTTATGCTATTTGTTTGCACTGTCGACTTATGTGGTCTTGAGTCTTTACTTGACATATGAGCACTTGTTTTGGACTTGCAGTTTATTTGTAGTCTCTGGTTCTTGTTTATATGGGACTAGTCGACACTTGATTCTTGAGTTTTGGCCATTTTCACCTGTGTTGAATCCAGTTTCACAATTCGGGTTTGACCTTGTGCTCGTGTCGTGAATTTCAATGTATTGCACGTGAGTTGAACCCGGCATTTCATTTGGGTTTGACCTGTGCTCACCTGTCCCTGTAGCATTATCAAGTGTATATATCGGTGTGCACGGCCTTGTGGCATATACAGTGATACACCGTGTATGTCACAAGTTGTTCGTGTGTGATGAATTCAAATTTAAATTATGACGAACAACCCAAATAATTGAGGCAAATTATATTTTCAAAAGTCATGTTTCATTTTATATTGCAAAAATATTTCTTTTTCAATTTTACTGCGTTAGTTTATATTTTTGCAGATTGCTCAGATGTTGGATTCAAACTGGAAGGAAGTTGAAGATAAATACAAGTGTGAGTGATATGTAGTGAGGACATTTGTAAATGTGAAATGTGATGTAATTGTAATCAAAGTTGTATAGTTATAGTGAGAGCTTGAAATTGTACTGTTCAAAGATGTAATAAATATTTGTTTGAATAAAATTTCTGTTTGAATTCAAATTCTGTGTTATTTAATTTATTCAACAAATATTTATTTAATCTGTGAAAATAAATAGTATATTATCAAATACATTTAAACGAATGTATATATGTTTATTATCATCAAACAAAAATCATATAAGCGCATATTCAACACTTTGTTTTTTATTTTCTGAAACAGAGAGGTGCAGTCTGCGTAATGAAGATATTCTTTAGGTTGCACTTTACAAATCGGTGTTAATTCTTTTTTCTAACTGCTCTTTCTAACAATAAGGAAAGATATTCCATTGCAGTATAGAAGAAATATAGAAGCAGATGTTCCCCCATATCATATAAACAGTACATCATCATATTGGCAATTCATCACAAAACCGCTTAAGTAATCTCATCAGCTAACAGCTTATTCAGTTCTTGCACAACAGCTTACTTAGTTCTATACAATGGCAGATTATTGGTTTCAATGTTGAAATTGTATTTCAATATACTGTTCTATAAACAGTATATCATCATCATTAGATCCTTCATTCTTGCACAACAACTTACTCAGTTCTATACAATGATAGATTATGGGTTTAAATGTTGAAATTGTATTTTAGGTGTGATGCATACTGATTATAATGAAATGCTAGTTACAACTGGCATTCGAGTGAAATGATAAGTACATCTAGCATTGAATAGAAATGTTAATACTGAAATGCAGAGCTCATCTTTGATCATATTAAATATTTTGCAATATGAATAAATAATAAATTTCTAAAAACAGAAATTCAACAATAAAGGCAAATAGAGGAACAACAGATATTAGAAATCAAAATAAAATAACCAAAATATTTCACATTATATTTTCTAATGATTTCACAAAGTCTGACTTCATTTTTCTATAAGCTTTAGCAGCTTTACACTTAATAAACTACTCCATTACACTAACAAAACACATAAATTTTCTTAACTTTTTGAAGAAGCAAGACAATTCCTTTTGTTGTGGACAACTTCATTACACTGACTGCATCTATTTCTTTTACTTTGAGAAAATCCAAATCCACCATGCCTCTTTGTAGATGGTCTTCCTACACCACGAATTTCTTTAGGAGGCCTAATCAAAATATTATTTTCAGCAGCAATTGGCTTATCAAAATCTGGAATTGTATTGATTGCATTAGCATACGAAGATCTGAAAGTATTAACAGTAAAATAGTCCTCCATAAAATCATAAACTGATAATCTAGACTTGTTAATGCACTTAATTGTATGGCATGTGGAAAACTAGCAACTCTCCATTGATTACAACTGCGTAAACGATTTTTAAGATCAACAACCTGTGACTTAGGAGATTTAACTTCAAACACAAATTCCGAAGACTTATAAACATCCCAACCAAAGTCATTATCTACTAACTTAGACAAACGTTCCTCCATAACAGGACAAAGATTCGTTGTCCACAAACAACATTCCTCTCTTCGTATCGCCATTTGCTCCATAACTTTCACTCGAATACCATCCAAACAAGAAGTTATAGGCATAACTCTATCTTCCAAAATCCATGAGTTGAAACTTTCTGCAACATTTAAAGAATATTCACCATAACGCTTTCCTTGAAAACAACCTTCCCAATGGTCAAAAGGTTTATCTCTTAGAAAATTTTCTACGGACGTACCCCCAATATCCTTAAATTTAGAAAGATATCGCTCAAAGTCATACATATTAGAAGCTCTAGCACAAAGTTTGAACAACTCCACAATAGATGAATCCACAATAGATGAATCACCTTTAGCCGCCTTCAGCACAAATATTATGTTCCATGTGAAGTAAACAATGGCTATGATATGAAGAAGTAAATATTTTCGGAACATCTAAAATGAGACCCCATTGACGATCAGACATAAAAACTAAAGACCGATCTTCATTAAGAATTCCTTTCAAATGGGATGAAAACCAAGACCAATTAGATTCATTTTCATGTGAAACAATACCAATAGCAAGAGAAAAGAAACCTACAAAATAAATAATTAATGACACCTCAGTAGTAAGAAACATGAATTATATTAAACATCAAAAGCTTTATTAAATGTTAATAATTTCTATTATACACAATTAGATTAGATTCAAAATGATGTATGAATATAGCATATGTTATTTTAAAGCCTTTTAGTTACTGCTGCATAAAATTTTAGTTCATATTTTTGTAAACATTTCTACTATAAACATTTCCAGCGTAACCAGCTCGATCGTTGAATAAAATAAAGCAAACAATTCTTGTGTAAACATGACTGCATTATAATTATGTACAACTTTGGACAATGATAGTTTAATATATCATTACCAGAAAAACAAATAAGTAAATACAACAAAACTAAAATGAAACTCATACCTTGGGTACCATTTTTAGAAGTCGCAGCTAACAAAATACCCGATCTTCCCTTCAAAGCAGCTGCATCTAAAAAAATTAATGGCCGACAATGTTTAAATCCAAGTAAACAAACACCAAAACCAATACAGACTCTCTCAAACCGATTGGTTGAAGCATTAACTTCCGCGGCCACATAACTACCAGGATTATACTTTTGCAACGCCTCTAGATACCAATTTAAATCATTATATGACATAATATCGTCCCCATATATTTCTTTCAAAGTCAACTATTTTATGCTATAAGCATAATAATATGAAAGATTAAAATTGTACTCTTTTCTAAATTCCTTTATAATATCTTTTGGCTTCTTCATAGGAGCTTCTCGAATTTGATCAACAATCAAAAATTTAACAAATCTACTTGAAATATTAACTTTATTAACATCTCTAAGACCGGCTCCACACGAATGATCAAAATTGTAAGTTCTAATAAAAATCCGAGAGAGTAGACCAGGATCCGAAGAAGCATTAAGTAAAACTTACAACCATCCTTCAACCAAGAGCTATTAACCAAAATTCTATCTGGACAATTTCTTACAAAAATCAAATCATAACCATTTTTAATTTGATATGCCATTAAAAACTCCCGAAAATCCTCAGCTCCGTTAAAACAAAAACCAAGAAAATCCACAATAGTTTTTTGAGAACCTTTCTTCAACATATCTTTCAAATAATAAGAATAATCAGCATGTGAATCACTATTTGAACCAGAATTACTACCAATTGAAGTGCTTGAACACTTGCATAGCCTAAGTCACAGCCAGCAGTATCAACTTCCATAGCACAAACATTTTCCTTAACAGTAAACTTAAAATATTGACTCTTCTTGAAAATTAGAAAACATAGTGTACTAATCAAATCTGAATCAGTATCAATGATTATATTCTTATCCTCAAGAACATAAGATATCTCAGTAGAAAATGGACTAAGATGTGGCCAAACTTTACATATTTCAGTCTTAACGCCAAACAAAGAAGAGCCTGTGGTAAGTCGAGTAGAATAACATTTCTCATTATGTTGAAAAATAATTAGCAAACTATTTGCTTCATCATTGTAGATATCAGTACTAAAAATGAAATTAAAAAACCAATTAACAAACTTATTTAATCTTATGAATACAACAACAGCAGAAAATGCTAAATTAACATAGCATAACAAATGAAAATCATATTAAGAGCTAAATGAAAGAAATATAAATTAATTAAAAAGCAGATGATAAATGAACATAACACAATCAAATTAAAACAAAATATGAATACAACAGTAAAGAATGCTATATAAACATAGCATAACGTAACAAACTACATATAAAATTCACTAGAACAATAGATGAACAGTAAAATTGTAAAACCTTAAACTATGCTGAAGAAACATAGCGATGCATAATAAAATCTTACTTTGCCATTAAACCAAATCTAAAATAGATACCGAAATCCGAATGAAGACAAACTGTGCAACCTAGAAAAACAAAAATATACTTAATAATCAAATGATATTATATCAGAGGAAGATAAGAAGAATATCGAAACAAATAAGAGCAATATACTTGAATGTAAGGAAATTGTTTGATAAAGATCTAGAGCACGATGAAGATCGACGATAAAGAAACACGATGAAGATCGATGACAATCGGGAAGATCGAATACAAAAATAAAGAAACACGCGTCTTTGAATTAAGAAGATCGATGAACTAAGATTAATAATATCAGAATGAAGGTGGAGAAGAAATTAAGAAGAAAAATTAAATTTTACATAAGTTTGTCCTTAGAACGAAATAATAAAACCCGTGTGCTTCAAACGAAAAAATAATAATCCGCTTTCGTAGCGCAAAAAAAATAAAGACTTCCTCCAGCTTATTTTCCTGGATTGATTTATTCCAATTTGATGGACACTTGGACTTGGGCAATCAAAGGACTCAACAGTAAAAACAGAAAGCAAAAACGCGGAAAAAACTTGGGGCGCTTTTAGGAAATACAGTAAATCCCAACGCAGCTTGGGACGCAAGGAACACAAAATCCAAATGCAGCGAGCAACGAACAAAAATCAATAGTATCCAATCATAGCCCAGTCTCGCCGTCCACGTCAGCATGTCAACCCGGACTCGCTTCCCCAACGGCACTCTTTCCCGCCAAAAACACATTAATTAAGACAATACTTAGCCCAGTCTACTTTCTGTGGGCCCATAGTCAAGCTCAATATATCCCAAAGTCTTTTCCCACACACTTCATTTCCCAGCTTATTTTTTCCCTCTTCTCTTCTTGCTCTCTACCTTCTTCCGCTGTTTTTTCCCCTTAATGTCCAAAGCGTTGATCGTTGATCTATCCGTAGAATGGCAAGGTACGCTACTTTCCGAAATTTCATCCCTTGAGATTGGACTGATTTAAGAACTGGGGCGTTGATGTTTGATCAAGTGTTTGCTCAAGAAAAGTTGATTGTTTCTCATGTCGATAGTTTCTTGATCGTTCTTTTTGTAAGAATGGATTTTTGTTCCTGTTGTTGCAACTTTTAGGAATTAGGAGCGATTGGATACAATGTAGGCTTTATTATTTGGAGTAGAGTAAATTAGTCAATCGGTGAACGAGTAGTGATATGCGTACAATAAGCCAATATCTACTAATCAATAAAAAAGTTTGGATTCTAATAACAATGTCAAAATGTGAATGCAATTTTTGATCATTGTCAAAAACATATGCGGCTCGTCACTTTTTGGGGAAAATGTAAGCGAGGTATCATCTATCTAGCATTTGTTATTGATAAAGTATCAGAGTTAAATCACAGAACGGAATAAATTTATACCAAAGAATAGCTATTGGCTTACAAAAAAAGAACTGAAAACTGTGGTATGGAGCTGGGAGTTGAATCTAATATTTTGTGATTTGTTCAAGTATTGATTAATTAAAAGTATCAAAGCCATTTCTTTAATCACCAACCCAAATTGCAGCACATGTATAGACAAATAATTGAATACAATATCCTTGATGTGATTTACTATGCTGTTTGTGTTTGAGATAATTATTATGCACAAAATGTAAACTATAAAAGGTAATGCAGCTATATTGTTATGAGTCTTATGACATGTTGTTTATTCTCAAAAACGCATATTTTCAGTACTCGTGTGATTGGTTCCTATCTTAGGATAGTTTGATAATTCATCACTATTACTTACTACACTCAGTGAATCGTGCTGGAAATCCTAGTTATTTGGGTTTATTTTTGATGATCCTGATATGTATTGAATGGTTTGATTGAGTCACCCCCTATGCTCTTAAAACTCCACTAAAGTGCCGCTAAATCTCTGCTAAAGCGCTTAACGCTCCTTGACATCCACGCTTTGGCAGTTTAGCAGTATTTAAATAGTGGATCCGTTTAAAACCCTGCAATCTACCATTAAGTCCCCCAGATTACAACTTTTTAGTGTCGGCTTCAGCAATTTTGATATAAATCATACTGATTTGACCATTTCTGTTTTAAACAAAATCAATAAAGTTTGGTTATAGGCATAAGTTCCTGACCTATACGTTCAATATAAGTTAGAACACCATCTAGTTCTTAAACATGAAATGCATGAACCATTGTGTTCTTGGTATTTATAGTATTGGACTAAACAATGTTTTTATTAACACCAATGGATTGAGAGTGGTAATATATCCATCCCGGACATTCTCTATTTTTCGTCGTATCCTTATTTTATCTCTGTTGTAGCCTTGTACATCTCCACTGCTATATAATTGTTAAGTGCTTTAATTGCACAAATCACACCTGCAAAAAATTAATAAGACAAAGAACGTGAGAAATTAAGCTTATCAGTGTGAGCTATGCTGTAGTGTTTTTAGTGTTAATAATTATAAGGATCAAACAAGCCTAGATATGCATCCTTAGGTACTAGAATTAACAGTTATGGATGCAATCCTATATACCGCGGTTTAAACTTCAAATCAATATTTGTAGTAGAGGTTTGCTTACAGTGCCTCTGTTAGGTTTATTTCCGTATCATTCAAATTTACCAGAGAGCAATATATATTGACCGGTTTGAATAAGTCCTAACTCAAAATTCGACATTAGCTTATCTTTTTAGCATTAGGTCCCTTTCAATTTTCTTTTATAAATTACATCCCTGCTTTTTTTTGAAGGTGAAATTCACTGAGGTATTTAGGTAATTTTACTAACCGCTATTAAAATATATGTTCATAACTCACAACCGTCAACCGTCAACCGTCTGTAATACACGTCGGATGACCGTTTTTAAATTTAGAAAAAAAAAAAAAAGAGATGTAGAAAATAGTTTCTAAAAGAGAAGAATGTAAAACAAATAAGTTTTGGAAATAGGGACGTGTCCCTAATTTCCACATGGTATATTAGGTTATATGTTGGAAGTATTTGATATATTACGTATTTTTTGATAAATATTTACATCATCAATCTGTAATGCCATGCCTGCCTATATTACCCATTAAAATTTTCTGCATCCATTTCATAAGAATCTTAAACGACTTGTAGGCAATTACCCTATGTTGTCATCAGTTGTTAATTTGCAGTTCACAATTTCCATTTGATTTTTTACCATTAACTTATGATCAAGCTGCAATTTAACTTGTACTTTAGTTATAGCCATGCCCGAACCAGTATCTTATAAGACTTCTACTCAATTGGTCTACTTGCTAGAATTTTGACGTCTTATTTACAATAACACTTCCAATGTTATTGTATAGGGCTTGTTGGCTTATCGATGGAAGGGGAATTGCAAGGAAAGTAAGAGATGCTTCTAGTTTTTCAAAGTGCCAAATCAAAGAGCTTGGAACCGAAGCACATCGTGAATGCCCTAACTGCAGTCATATTATTGATAATAGTGATGTAAGTTATCAAATGAATTTCTTTAAAACTACTACATTAATGGCAGCGAATCATAACTGATCCCATTTCTTGTTCAATTGCAAATTGTTATTTCAGGTTTCTTTAGAATGGCCAGGTTTTCCTGCAGGTGTTAAGTTTGATCCAACGGACATCCAAATTCTCGAACATTTAGCAGGGAAAGTAGGTTTGCCTAATTCAAAATCTCACATTCTCATTGATGAATTTATACCAACTCTTACAGAGGAGCAGGGAATATGCTATGCACACCCTGAAGACCTACCTGGTAAGCATTTGATCGATATGTCATAACATATATTTCTTCATTTTATGACTGCATTGCTCTGTACATGCTTTGACGAGAGTGTGTAGATGAATGTTGTGTTAGTTTATTCTCATGAATTGGTCAAAAATTGATGCATCAGGTATGAAAAATGATGGAAGCAGCGTTCACTTCTTCTACAGAATATCCAATGCATATGCAACAGGCCAACGAAAACGTCGTAAAATTGGTAATAAAGAATGCAGTAGTGCTTCTGAAGAAAAAGCGAGGTGGCATAAAACTGGGAAAACTAAACCTGTTATAGACAAGAACGGAAACCAAATAGGATGGAAAAAGATTATGGTTCTGCATCAGAGTTTGAAAAAGGGTAGTAAGCGGAAGAGTAGTGCTGATAAAGCTAACTGGGTAATGCATCAGTATCATTTAGGCACAGAGGTAGAAGAAAAGAATGGAGAAATGGTCGTTGCTAAAATATTTTTCCAGCAAAATAGCAAGCAGAACAATAAAGTTGATGCTGAACTTTCTCGAGAAGAGCCTATCAATGTTGCAAGTGGTCCAAGAACTCCAAAAATGGTTACACCTCTGCAGCCCCGTAAAGCAAAACAGTCACCCATGTCTGAAGCTGAGTACAGGGTATCTAGTCTATAACTTTTAAATTCATCCAGTTAACTTATCATATAATTTATAAGTTACTTCTCATATAACTTTATCATGCATATATGCGACTTCCAGTATCAAACATCCTTCAGAAAATTTGTAATGCTGTTAACATCCTTGGTTGCACTACACCATAATGTAATCTGATTTAGAAGTTGGTGAAAAGAAAAGTCCAGTTTTGATTTATAACATGTTTAGCAAGTTCTTATAAGTAGTCAAAACTACTTACATGTAACTTTTCTAAGTTTCTAGTGTTTTAAATTTCTCAAGAAATTTTGCGAAAGAAGTTTAAAAATAGAAATTCAGGAAACAACTATTTTTGGTTTATAACTCGTGGGCAAATTTCATGAGAATGTTAAGAGTCAATAAAATAGCAGCGTGGTTTCACAACAAGTACATAAATATATCATGTTATGTATAATTTGTTGTACATTCATTACTGAAATTTCCAAACGAATGTATTCTTTTTCCCCAGGAAGAGGTGATTCCACAATCAGTAGTTAACAAAAACGATGAAGGGAATTTCCTCTTGCTTGCAGGAGAATCACAAGCAGTCGATGAATTCAACCCAAAACCATTGGATGAACTTCTGTTCTGCCATGAAGTATTTGATAACTCTGCATACACAAATGATACAACTTTTTGCAACAATGAGCTGCTGAATATAGACGACCTCAACTCCTCCAACCCCTTTGATGATTTGAATAACATACCTTTAGGCACACCTCCTGATTTTAATCTTTCGGTAAATATGATTTATCAAGAAATTTGTTTCACTATTTTAATTTTCATGGTGTTTATATGCGTAAATCGCTTTTTGGTTGATGCAGGATATACAATTTGGTTCTCAGGACAGCATATCTAGTTGGTTGAACCGAATGTAGTTATGTTGACGAGCTAAGCAGAGTCTAATTTTGTCTTTTCACCGATTGTGAATTGTGATTCTGTTCTTCAGCATTTTGAAATTCCTTGGAAAATTATGAACAATAACTTCTTTGTACTTATTTTCATTGTGAGACGGTTGAGTGTGTTTGAATGTATGTAATATAAGTTAAATGGTCATGCGCATGGATATTTGACCGACTCTTGGTCGTATTTTGTAGTTTTGGGGTTTATGGTGTCAGCATATCAACAATTGCATTTGGAGGTCGTTTGATTGTCATTTTGATAGCCATGAGTTAGTCTAGGGTTGCAAGAGGTAGAAACAGAACTGTTTTGGGGATTGCTGGAAGTAGGAATAAAACTGACTTGGGTCTATATAAAGATTTTTTTTTTACAAGTAACTGATCATTTAATTATATAATTTGAAAAAACATACTTGTTTCATTTTTGATTTAATTTCAATATCAACAATTATATGTTTAGAAAAAGACCATTTGCATTGTTAGAGACAAAAATACAAATACATTGCTAGCTTATTTGCTAGATTAAATGTGGAACTCGAATGACAGTGTAATGAGTAAAATGCATATCCCTACCACTAATAAAAAAAATTGTTGAACCAATTTACTTGGTGTATTTTTGAAATTTTAAAAATGACTTTGCTTTCCGTTTACAGTAATATAAACAGTCCGCGTGAGAAGTACGTATAATACCATTATTATGAATGAAAGGTATAGTCTTCCTTTTGTAGCTGCAAGGTTACTAACATGGTTCTTGAGTCATGTTTTGAAGGCATGCGTTGAATTTTGTATAGCAGGTTGCAATTGTTTGAGGGGTGTTTCGACGAAGTTTCAAAAGGTAACCATATATCATTGTATTTTCGCTAAATGTTAGAGAACATTGAAGACAGTAAAACCAAGTATGTTTTTTATGATGGACTCTTTGAATTTGGATCTCATGTATGAATATCATTAGAGTTATTCTAAATTTTGATCTGTCTGCTTTTAATTAATTTCAAGCATGACGTGAAACGGGCATGCATGTAAATTATGTTAATCTGTAAAAATTAATACAATTAGATAATAATATTAACTAAGTTTATAAAAATATAATCATATAATATAATAACTACAATCTGTATTTATATTAAAAAAATCTAAAAATTAACTAATTTAATAATAGAATGATATCATTATAAAACTAGCTAATTTAACTAAATTAACAATAAATTCTGTAAGCTATAAAAATAAAACCATTTTAACTAATTTAACAATATATTCTGCATTAACTTAGTTCTATTGCTATCATTATATTGTTAAATTCAGAATAAGATTATATAGTTAAACTAGTTAATTTTATATTGTTAGTTTAAAGCATTTGCATTTAATACAAATCTTTGGTTTCTAGCCATAGGAAATCTCCATATATGAAATGTTGTCTCCTTCACCACATCCGATGAAATTAAGCAACTCTCTTTCAAAGTTGACCTCAATCAAGCATTTGGCATACTAAAATCTTGGTAATATTTTGTGATTTCATTAAAGCATATTAGTTTGTCTACATGGCAAGCAAGCTAGTTTATACTCAAAAGTGTCCAAGCAATAAGGGGTATTCTATAAAAAATGGACCTAAATTGAATTTTTTTTGTTTTTTAAGTGAATATTGCGAACTGAAGGCTTCCATTAAGAGACGATGAACATTTTTACCCTAATGAAAATTTGATCTCCATCAAGAATTTCCAGCATGTCCCCTTCACAAGAAAATTCAAAATAAACAATTGATGTTATAAGATTTCAGCTTCTACAAACCCTTAAGTTAATGCACTCACTACCCCTATTTTTAACAGATTTCTTACTCCACTCCCACCTTTATTGAATGAGATTATGATGTATAACGATATGACATACGAGAGTTATCTTTCATATTATCAATACAAGCACATGCGGGTAAATGGGCTTATGAATGTCTCAGCCCAAATACAAATATTGTTACATTATAAATACTCTTGTACAACTATGTATCAGATAGATCGGAGGTAATAAAATCAGTAAAATTCTATTCTTTTCAATTTTGTTAACATGGTATCAGATCAACCAAAACTGCCTAACGACAGTGAGCATTTTGTCGGAACTTCGTCAGAGTCAAGATCATCACTCGAAATTAGTGCCCCGTATTGGCCATCATCGGAGAACAATGTTTTCTTCATTTGATTCAGCTTGAATACCAATTTTCCCTCTCTTTTATAGTACCAAGAACTCATTTTCTTGTATTTTCACTGACCGCGCTTAGAGATCACCGTCAGAGCAAAAATCATCATCCAATTTCTCCGACTGCATATTCCTTGATCTCAGAACAAAGTTCATCATCTGATCTTTAGCCTGAATCCTACCATTGCCTGAATTCCGTTATATATCAACTATTGCATTCAAGATTCTAATATGGAAGAGGTCGAAATTGAGCGTACTTCACCCACCTCCACCTCCCACAATTCAAGAATCAATCCTTCTCAACAAACAACCACTTAAGAATTGCTTGAAGCCTTAGTCAAACCACAAACCCAGTTAACCACAATACAACTTGATGAATCAAATTACTTACTTTGGAAATTCCAAATAGAAACCGCTGTGAGAGAATATTGCATAGAAAAGTATGTTCTTAGAACATTGGTTTACCGTCAAGATACACTGCAGGTAGTGAAGGCAAACTGGTAGTTAATAAAGATTGTATAGATCATCAAAGACAAGATATTCTCATTAGTTCTTGGCTATTATCATCAACCAGTGCAGGTTTATTACTACAACTACTAGGATGCAAGTTGTCTCATGAAATTTGGCATTCCATGGAACAAGTATTCAACTCAAAATCTACAGCAAGGGTGATGCACTATAAAAGGCAACTGCAAAATCTAAGAAAAGATGCCATGAACATGAGAAAGTATGTAACAAAGCTCAAGACACTTTATGATCAATTGGCTGCAGTCACAAAGTTTTTAACACTAAGCAAGTGTTGTCAATATTAAGTGGTTTGGATGATGAATATGAAGCAGTTGTAGCAGTGATATCCTCTAAAGAAACACCACCATCCATTGAATATGTGTGTTCTATTGTTCTTGTTCATGAAGGAAGATTAGGGCAAAAGAAACCGATGATACAAGAATTTTCTACTAATTATGTATCAAAGAATCAAGAAAGGACTTACAGTAACAAGAATGAAAGGGGTGGACAATCAAACAGATCCAGAGGCAGATGTGGAAGATAGTACAATAACAACAACAATACACTAAGGCGCCAAATTTGTGAAAAATATGGTCATGGTGCAAACAAGTGTTATTTTAGATTTGACGCAAATTACATTCCATCACAGCAAGGAAACAGTAATAAGAAAAATTACCCAAGTACAATAAGATACTTTTTTTTACGCCCTGTCCTATGCTATGCTGAAGCTACACTCAGATGCCGACTTCCCACCTTTGCTTTCGACCAGGCTTTGCAACCAATCTTCGTCCGTCGATGACAATACTAGAAATAATGAGCCGCTTAACAATTCTTTCTCTGCCCTAGCTTCACCAGGAATTGAAACAGCTGCTATTCCTGAATTAGGGAAGCCCCGTCCATCTCCTGCTGCAGACGTGAATAAGCAGGTTATTGCTTCTTGTGATCTGGGGTTGATTGTATCTAATCCAGAGATCAATGTTGAGGGAAATAGTGTTTTGTCTGGTGTTGGAGTGGGTATGGTCTTGGCTGATGTGGCTGGACATTGCACTTCAACTGTTTGTGGTTTTGTTTCTGAGGATATAGGCCCTAAAGTCAGTGATATAACTGTTTTTCCCCATGTTGATGTTCAGCCTTGTCCTACTAATCCAATGCCGAATTGTCATAAACCTTGGTCATCTCTTTTCAAATCTCTGCCGTGAAATGCGGGTGATTACAAACCAGTTGATTTTGATATTGTCGAAGTGAATGGAGTGATGATCCCTCCTCCATCGGTTTTGCAAGCCGGAGTAGAATTTTGGTCTGAGTATTTGGTTGGTTTCTTTCTGGAGCCTAATCACCGTCTTCGTGATCCGGCCTCGGTTTTATGTAAGGCTTGGAAGTTGCGTGGTAATTTGCAAGTTAAGCTGATCGACTCCTTATATTACCTCAGATTCTCCTCTTCCGTAGATCGTTCGTTAGTTCTTGGTGCTGAGCCTTCCTTCTTTACTGGTAGACCTTTTATTATTACTCCCTGGTCTCTGACTGTGGCGAGAGCTCGTAAGCAGGCGCTTTCCATTCCCGTTTGGGTTTATTTTTCGCAAATCCCCTCTGCGCTTCGGCCTTTGATTGGGTTGAATTGGTTGGCTTGCAATGTCGGAAAATTGAAATGCTTTGATACTAATATGGTTGCCCGAGAAAAATTGATGTATGCTAAGGCTTTAATTGAGATATCCCCCTTTAAGCCTCTCCCTGCCACAATTCCTGTTCAACTTGCTGTGGGTCATGTTGCGGAGGTCCGTGTTCGTTATGGATGTGTTCCTGATATATGCACCACCTGTCACTCTTTTGGTCACCTGCATACCTCCTGCCTCTTCTCCAAAGGCTCTGCGGCTCCTACCAAGATTCCTCTGCCTCGTCCGCCTATTCAGAAATGGATTCCTAAGGCTCCTTCCGTTGTCTCTCATGTTGTTCCCCTTCCTGCGGTTTCTTTTTCTGATCTGGGACCGCCTCCTTCTGATGTTAGGCCTGCCTCCCCTGAATTCCAGGTTGCCCCCTTTATTGCGACCTCTTTACCTGATCTTTGTCCTCCTCCTTCCGTTGTTTGGGCTGCCTCTCCTCCTACTGCTGTGGTTCCTTCTGCTGACCCAGCTTCTCCTCTGGATGTTTCAAATTCTTCCCGGTTTGTTTGGGAAGATTCTGAAAGGTGTTGGGTTGACCTTATTTCTGATGTGAGATTTAGCCCAGTGAATGATTTTTTTTTAAGATTTGTTTCCGATGAACAGATGGACCTTAGATGCCTTTTTTACATTCCATCTGGCGATGCATTAGTTCTTGATATGGATGATGTTTTTGCGAGAGAGAACTCTTCCATGCTAGCCGACTCTTCTTGGGATCGCTCCTTCATTTACTCTCCTGACGTTTTGGATTACAACCCTAGTCTTGCTATCCGTTTCCGCCCCTATGCTGGTCTTTATGGCAAAGACCTTGTGGTCTCTGATGTTGTTGGCGTCTCTTCCATTCTAGAGGAGGCCTAACACTCGTGATTCTATAGTTCTGTGACACACTGTCGCATACCTGTTCTGTATTTTCCATTTTATTTAGTAGTTAAGGTGCTTTTACCTTACTCCTGTACTTCAACTTTTATTACGTTCGTAGTGAAAAGTGGACGGTCCACTATAAAACCGGTTGGCCTTGCCCAAAAAAAAAAATTCAGCAAGATTCCAAAGCTCAGAAAGAAAACCTTACCAAGATTGAAGACATTCAAGATGAAAGTTGGTTTGCAAACTCAGTGGCCACTAATCATGTGATAAATAATCTAAGCAATTTGGATCTCGGTAATCAGGAGTACAAAGGTAAGTAGTGCATCCATTTGGAAAATGGTAAGCCTATTAATATTACTCATGCAGGAAATGCATATTAAAGGTGTAAGAAAACTTTATCTTAATAATTTTTTAAGAGTTCCTCCAACTGTAGTGAATTTTGTTTTAATTTGAGCGGAAGTGATTTATTTGATCAGGATCTAGTATTTCCTATTTAGATACCAATGACACTTAAAAAAATTTCAATTATGCAGTATCACAGAAATAATAGCAGAAATAAGAGACACAGAAGATTTAACGTGATTCAGATATGAATATCCTACGTCCACGGAGACCCAACAACTTCTTTTATTTCACTAAAGAAAAGAGTACAAAAGAGAGAAAAGAATAATGGTTGATACTCTCACACACTTGCTTGTACATATGAAGACGAAATTTCTTCGTTTAAAAAGACTTGATAATGAAGGGTTGCTTGAAGATTAAGAAAATCAATTTCCTAATTACCCAGATATCTTTTCAAATTGCATGATTTGATTTTAGTACAAATAGATGGTGTAATCTTCGTTTTCATATCTTTTCTTTATTCTCCATGCCTAATAATTTATTTCTTCATATAGCAAATATATTGACTAATTAATTGATTGACTAGTTAATTAGTTTCCTTCAAAATATCCTTCCATATACTAGCCAAATTTATTTATTTGAATGAATCAATTAATCAATTTCTTTCCTCCTTAACAGATATTTAAATCATCTAAATTCAACACTCCACCTTGATTCAAATATAACAATATCTCTTCATCACCTTATCATCAAGCAATCGACATATAAGTTGTTGGGTCTAGCGCCCCATGGCGCTCAAGCAACATGTATCAAACTGATCAAATTTGAGCAATGCTTAAACTTGTCCATTGGAAGTGACTTAGTCATCATATGTGAAGGATTATCCAAAGTACTCACCTTCAACAATTTGATCTTGCTTCGTTCTTCCTCAAACATAAGAAAGAAACCTCTAACTTCAAAGTGCTTTGTCTGTGAACTATAAGCTTGATTTTCTATAAGATGAATCGCACTCTAACTGTCTGAAAATAGCTCTACTGTCCGCTGCACAATTGAAAGATCATCCAACAACTGAAGTAAGTATAATACTTTTTTTATTGCTTCCACAATCGATATCAACTCTACTTCGGTAGTCGATAAAGCTACGATAGGTTGCAGCTTTGATCTCCATGAAATCGAGCCTATGTCAAGGGTAAAAACATAGCCCAACACTGACTTCCAAGCATCTCTATCCCCAGAAAAATCGGAATTACAGTATCCTCCAAGAAAGATGTCACCATCCACTCCATCATATAACAAGCCCACCGAAGAAGTGCCTCGAAAAAATCTAAGAATCCACTTCATAGCTTGCCAATGCTCTTTGCCTGAGTTAGACATATATCGACTCACAACACCCACTGCATGGGCCAAATCTGGTCTTGTGCACACCATCGCATACATAAGACTACCAACAACACCAGAATAAGGAATATCAGCCATATACCCTTGCCTTCTTCGGATGAGGGAGATAAGTCTTTTGACAACTTAAAATGAGAGCCTAATGGAGTGCCAACCGGTTTAGCTTTCTCCATTCCAAATCGAGCGAGGACCTTCTCGATGTACTGGGCTTGAGTGAGCCTTAACTCTCTCTGCTTCCTATCCCTGCTTATCTCCATACCCAATATTCTTTATGCCTTTCCCAAATCCTTCATGTCAAACTCTCTACCGAGCTCCGCTTTCAACTCCTTAATTCTGACCATACTCCGAGATGCAATCCACATATCATCAACATATAACAACAAATAAATCATATCATCATCACATCTCCTGAAATAAACACACTGGTTTTTGAAACTTTTGGAGTATCCTTGTGAAAGCATAAACTTATCAAACCTCCTGTACCATAGTCTAGGAAACTGCTTCAGTCCATATAGAGATTTGTTGAGTTTGCAAACATAGTCTGGTCTGTTACTATCAATGAACCCTTCCGGCTGCTTTAAATAAATCTCCTCATCCAGATCACCATGCAAGAATGCAATTTTGACATCTAGTTGCTCTAATTCCATATCATAATGAGCAACTAATGCCAAAAGAATACGAATAGAAGTATGCCTAACCACTAGAGCAAAGATATCATGATACTCTACTCCCTTCTTTTGAACATACCCCTTTGCGACTAACCCTGCCTTGTATCTGAGATTATCATTTTCACCGTCTTTCACTCTATAGATCCACTTGCATCCAATAGCTCTCTTATTGGTGGAAAGAGGGACCAAATCCCAAATATGATTTCTCTGCAATGATTCAATCTCTACCTCCATAGCAACTAACCAACTGGAACTGTTAACTGATGCGATAGCTTCTCTATAGTCACAGGGCTCATCATGGACAACATTCAAAGCGTATGTTGCCATATCATCGAAGTTAATATCTTCGATGCTCAACCCAACAAACTCATCAAGCCACTTAGCCTTTGTTCTATGTCTGACAGGCCTAGGTTCTGAATGAGCTCCACTTTAAGTTTGATCCTCTGTATCAACATTGATATTATCCTCATCAACCACGGTGTCATCGGAAATACCATTTGAACGTCTATGGAAAGAATCAACAGATGACTTGCTTTGTGTCTAGTATTCTTCACATGTCCTCTCATTGTCATCTGATGAGGAAGGCTCTACCTTCAACATAGCATTCTCATCAAAAGTCACACGCCTGCTCATAACGATCTTCTTGCTAATAGGACACCACAACCTATATCCCTACACTCCCCTCCTCTCCTATAACATAGAAAAATACACTTGCGAGCTTTGGTTCCAGCTTCCTTTTGCTCTCATGCACATAAGCTGGGCAACCAAATACTCTGAGAAATGAATAGCTAACAGGCTCTCCTTTCCATACTTCTTCAGGGATCTTCATATCTATGGCGGTAAAAGGTGTGCGGTTGATGAGGAAAGCCGCCATACATAAAGCTTCAGCTCAAAATTCCTTCTTCAATTTAGTAGTCAGTCTTAGGCATCTTATTCTCTCCAATAATGTCCGATTCATCCTTTCTGCAACTCCATTAGACTGGGGGTCGCCTGGTGTAGTGTAATGCCTCTTAATGCCTTTAAACCCACAATAATCAATGAATTCCTGTGATACAAATTCACCGTCATTATGTGAACGGAGAATTTTCAATTTCTTCCCTGACTTCTTCTCAACCATAGATTTTCGCTTTCGAAACTTGGCAATGGTTTCACTCTTTGACTGAAGAAAGTATACCCATACTTTACGAGAGAAATCATCTATAAATGAAACGAAATATCTGGCTCCGCCTAAAGACTGACAAGGGAAGGGACCCCAGACATCTGTATGAACATACTCTAAGACCGCTTTTGCTTTATGCTCTACAATACCAAAAGAAATCTACGTCTGCTTTTCAAGAACACACTCTTCACAAAAACCAAGTTTTGAATGATGAACTCCATTAATCAAACCTCGTTTTCAACTCATCCATGCTGCGCTCACCGATGTGACCCATCCGTAAGTGCCATAATCTGGAAGAATCTGAATCAATAGATGTAACAGAAGCTGATTCACCAATCATGGTAGTGCCCTTTAATAGATAAAGATTTCCTGCCCTCACACCTCTCATAACAATCATGGAACCCTTCGATATCTTAATTTTCTCTCCTTCCACTACAATCTTCAAGCCAAGTCTACTCAATGCCCCAAAAGAAATCAAGCTCCTCCTCAAATCAGGTGCATGTCTAACATTGGTGATCGTACGAATAACACCATCAAACATCCTAATCATCACGCTACCAACACCCACCATACGGAAAGAAGCATCATTATCCATCAGAACTTCTCCTTCATCAATTTCACGGTAAGTGGAAAAGCAGTCCCTCTCAGGTGCAATATGATAGGATACGCCAGAATCAATCAGCTATAAGTTGCTCCTCCCAGAAGAACCAGAAGCTGTAAATACATTGGTGTCATTTTCTGTATCTGATTTCTCTGCTGCAGAACTTGAGGCTTGCTTTGGATCTTTTATTCTACCTTCAAGCTTGGGACATTGTACTATGAAGTGCCCTGGTTTCTTACAATAATGACAAGTCAAATTCTTAGGTCCCCTAGATTGAGAACGTGAAGAATTCCGTCCTCCATCTTTCTTCGACCTACTTTGGCCTCTACCTCTCTGAACAGATAAGCCTTCGGTATCACTATCCAAGCTAGTGCCCGCCAATCTACCTCTTAATACTTCATTATGAAGACCAGCCTTTACATCAGACAGGCTAATTTTACTGCGGCTATAAATCATGGAATTAACAAAAGCAGTATACTACTTAGGCAAGGAACATAAGAGGATCATAGCTTGAGCCTCATCGGTAATGTCAACTTCCGCTGCCTTTAGGTTCATAATCAAAGTCGTCAAAGCATCTACATGCTCCTTGAGATCAGCTCCAGGCTTCATCTTGAATGAATAAAGTTGTTGCTGAAGAATAATCCGATTAGTGAGAGACTTGTCTTGATATGCATCCGATAATGCATCCCATAGTTCCTTCGCTATCTTCTTCTGAGAGAATTTTCTAAGAACTTCATCTGAAAGGCTCAACTAAATTTTTGTGAGAGCTTCATCTTCCATCTCTTTCAAATCAGCTGCATCAATACCTTTCAATTTTTTAGGCGTAGAAACAACCTTGTAAGTCTTCTTCTTCTTCTTCAATACAGCCTCCATCTTCATCTTCCAAGTACTAAAATCTTCTTTTCCATCAAAATATGTTACTCCATAATTGACACCAGATCTGCCAACAGACTTACTAGAAGTAGCCATTAATATCCAAACAGGAACAATAACACTAGCTCTGATACCAAACTGTAGTGAATTTTATTTTAATTTGAGCGGAAGCGATTTATTTGATCAGGATCTAGTATTGCCTAATTAGATACCAATGACACTTAAAAAAAAAATTCAATTATGCAGTATCACAGAAATAATAGCAGAAATAAGAGACACAGAAGATTTAACGTGGTTCATATATAAATATCATACGTCCATGAAGACCCAACAACTTTTTTTATTTCACTAAAGAAAATAGTACAAAAGAGAGGGAAGAATAATGGTAGATACTCTCACACACTTGCTTGTACATATGAAGATGAAATTCCTTCATTTAAATAGACTTGATAATGAAGGGTTGCTTGAAGATTAAGAAAATCAATTTCCTGATTACCCGGATATCTTTCCAAATTGCATGATTTGATTTTAGTACAAATATATGGTGTAATCTTCGTTTCCATATCTTTCCTTTATTCTCCATGCCTAGTAATTTATTTCTTCATATAGCAAATATATTGACTAATTAACTGGTCGACTAATTAATTAGTTTCCTTCAAAATATCCTTTCATATACCAGCTAAATTAATTAGTTTGAACGAATCAATTAATCAATTTCTTTTCTCTTTAACAAATATTTGAATCATCCAAATTCAACACTAACTAGAAAAAATTTATGGACTGTTTCACAATTTATAAAGGATAATAATGTATATTTCAAATTCTACCTTAAATATTGCTTAGTCAAAGATATTCTGAGTAATGAAGTTCTTTTGGAGGGTAAGGAGCATAGAGGCCTATACAAATTCAATGTTGATAATGCAAGAAATCAAGATTTTAGATATAAATAGTTTAACGGTTCTGAAATCACTCAAGCAGTAATTGTAAGACCTTTGATATGTGGTATTATAGATTAGAACATCCAAATGTAAGTGTTGTAAACAAGCATTGAATAGAAATAATATTTCATTTAAAACCATGTCTATACCTTATGTTTGTACATATTTTCAAATGGGTAAGAGTCATAAACTTGCTTTTTCAGATTCAATTACTACATATAGCAAACCATTAGAATTAGTTGTCATCGATTTATGAGGGTGTGCACCAATTAGTACCGATTATGGTTTCAAATATTACATTTCATTTATAGATGCATTTTCTAAACATGTTTGGATTTATTTCTTGAAATCAAAATTTGAAACTTACAATGCAGTGATTCCGTTTATTACTCTTGCAGAAAAACAGACTGATTGTAAGGTGAAAATTATGCAAATAGATGGTGGAACTGAGTTCCATCCACTTAAAGAATATTTTCAAAAAAAACGGGAATTGTTTATAGAACAACATGTCGTTATACTTCTGAGTAAAATGGACCAATAGAAAGGAAACATAGGCACACTGTTGAGTCTGGTCTAACACTTCTTGCTTAGGCATCACTACCACAAATTTTTTGGCCTGATGCATTTACTACTAGTGTATATCTAATAAATAGGTTACGTACAAAAATATTACAATTTAAAAGTCCTATGGAAATTCTTTTTAATATTAAACTATACTAACATGATTTAAAAGTATTTGGGTGCCTATCCTTTCCTTGTCTAAGGCCATATTACACTCACAAGTTAAATTTTAAATCATCTCCATGCACTTTCCTACGCTATACAGCCAACAAAAAAGGGTATAAGTGCCTAGATAGTAATGGAAAAGTATTCATATCAAGATATGTAGTATTCAATGAATAAATATTTTCATTTAGTAAAGCAGAAAATAAAACTTCTCAAAAAAATTGCAACGACCCAGATTTTTTAACGATTTTTAACAATGTAACTAACTAAAATATTTATGAAATTTAAACAATTAAATTTGACAGTGAAAATTTAGTATTTGATATGCGTCTATTTAAAAATAACAAGTGTCAGAATTTCATCGTATGTAAGTTGGTTCTATTGTGTAATTTTCAATTTCAATTTAAAATCAGTTAATTGATGAAAATAAAATATTTTTGAAATCTGAATATTTTTTATATAATAAAAATACAAATCATTTTTTGAGTGAAACACAGTATTTCGTTTGCCAAATTTGGACTGCACTAGCCCCGTTTATCTTATTTTCGACGTTTTAGCAGCATTTTGGCATCGAATATTGACTTTTGATAGAATGGTCGTATCACTGATATCTGAATATAATTTTGCTCATTTTATCATGCTGATCTCCAAGTATATTCATTTGTGCATTCCGGCGTCCGATACGCGGCGAAATCTGCGAAACGATTATCCGTATCGGTACTCGTTTTTAACCTTTTGGTTTTCCGTGAACACTCATTGTCCACCATAAGAAAATAAATGGTTTGTTATCCGTTGACTTTTGTGATTCCACCAATTCAATATATTATTTACTGTTCGTTTCATATGCTTCCAATCCCTTTTCTCCTTCTACATCATCGTTTCTCTTAATTTTTTCCATTCTGCTCATTCGGTAAATAAATAAATTATAAAGCATATCTTAGCATAAAAACGAAAACTGCTCACCACTTTAGCACGTCTCCCCTCCCACGAAGTTAGACCCATCACCCTTATCCTCTTCCACTGCCGTGAAGACAGCCGCACCCTCTCCATTTCCTCTCTCTACCGTGTTTCCCTGCCGCTTACACCAGATCTGCGCGTACACTAACCCAGAGCTGCCACGTCTTTCCATACATTGACATACACAAGTTTGCCTCTAACTCTTCCATGCGCAACTCAACTTCTTCCATAAGCCCTCAAATCATGTTCCCATTCTCCTGCAATAGCTCGCCACTCATTTCTTCCACCCACTCTCCCTGTCAGCCTGACCTTCCATTGCCACGTCATCCACACAGCCACCGTGACCGCTTTCCCTTCATCTCTCTCCCACATAGACCCATATTGCTCTGCCTTTTCCCTTCGAGCCTTCTCAAGCCTCCAACTCTCATTCCCTGACCTCGCTTCCTTCCCCTTGCCTTCGTAGCCACCGCCCGAACTCTAGACCTTCATATTCAGGCCAGCCTCAACCTACTGTGTGGCCTTGCCTCAAGCTCGTTCGCGTTTCCCCACTACGGCAGCCTACACACACATATTATTGCATCTTTATTTTTTTGCATGAGTTTGGGCAGCTTATATATATTTGTTATATATATACATATATTTTTCTACATATAATTGTTTATATATATAATCTGCATATATACCTTTAGTTGTATTTTACATATAGTGTCTGCACACACACACATATATTAGCCTACATATGTACATTTAATTGTATTTTATATACAACGTCTACATATATCTATTAGCCTACATATGTACATTTAGTTGTATTTTATATATAGTGTCTGCATATATATGTGTGTGTGTGTGTGTATATATATATATGAGCCTGCATATATACATTTAGTTGTATTTTATATATAGAGTCTACATATATTCGTTTATATATATCTATAGCCCGTGTATATAATTTTGTTAAGTAGCATGCAGGCATTTGTATATAGTTTACATATATTTTGAGTAGCCTGCGTGTACTTGTTTTCATAGATATATAGTCTGCAAATCAATATATTTTTCAATATGTGTTGTGATTTTATTGTAAATTATAATATATAGACATGTTATTTTAAATATATATTTCAAATTAAGTGATAATTTTTTAATATATTATACATATAGATTTTATTTTATATATGGGTTTTGAATTAAATATTGATTTTACATTATATATATATGTATAAAGAATTTATTTTGATTTGTGTTTCAAATCGAATATTGATTTTTAAGGAAAATATATATTGAAATTTTTTTATATGAGTAAATATTAGATTTCTAAAATTTATATGTATTTTATTTTCGTCGAATTTCGAATTCCAGCCCAACTTTGCTTCATTCATCAAATTCGTGTTCATCGTGTTGGGCTTTGAATATGTTGTTTGGAATCGTTGCTTGTTATGTGTCTAATCTCTCTAGCCTCGAAATGTGAGCAATCACTCACGATTAACGTTCTTATATTTAGTAAAAATTAGTTCACATGAAATGACGATTGAAATATGCTGTTAAATTTGAATTGTTTGTTATTTAATTGTTAAATATGATATGCCATTATCTGCAATTGTTAACCTATGAAAACATAACCTGTTGTATATATTATATTTAAATTTATTACTGATGATATATGCTTGTTGTTGATATGTTATATTTTTATCATATTAGTTCTCACTCTGCAAGTTCCCTATTAGTTTAGAAATTCGCTATGGACTGAAATGATACATACCCGAACAATCTTATAGATTAGAGACATGGGTTGAAATGATAAACCCAAGCGGCTTTATTTATTTGAACTTTGGGTTGCGGGTTGAAATGATATATACCCATAAAATATTTAAATTATTATTGCATATTGGAATGATAAATATTCCCATCACTTGACCATAGGATAGAAAACTATATACGGACACCGTTAGTCTATTTTTGAAAATGATTTCCATGGAGTTGAAAGAAAATATATGGAATTTAATAAATATTGATTTTTTAAAATATAATACATATATTTTATTTTTATATGTGTAAAATTTAGATTTAGAAATTTTATATTTAGAAATTTTAAATTTATAAGTTAGTTTTGAAAATATAAATTTAAGATTTTACTTATAATTTATTATTTTTAAATATACAAACTATGATTTAATATAAAATTAATTTAATAATAAGATTTAATTTAATAAAATTTAATTTAATTAGTATATATATATATAATATGCTTAAGTATTTATTTAAAATTAAAATTTTAAAAATAGATTTTGTAATAACTGTAATAAATTAAGGTTAGGAAGAGAAATTGAAATTGATTTGAAATTGTATTTGTTTAAGAATTGTATTTAAATAATAATTGATTTGAACTTATTGATTTTGAGATTTTAGTAATATGATTTTATAATTCTATAACTTTATTTTTAGTAATGTGATTAAGTGTATATTTCAGAATTGCATAAATTAAAGTTAGATATTTAATATTTAATTTTGAATTAAACTTGCAATCTGGGATTTTATTTAAGTGCTTATGAAAATGATAAAATGAATGTTTTTTTATTTAAATAAATTAAAGTTGAATTTTGAAATATAAGTGAAATTTATCGCACTGAGTTATTGTGAATTGTTTGAGTATTTATACTTGAAACCTATTGAATTAGAAGTAGTTTAAATTTGAAGTTTGAACATGGATTTGAAATTGATATAAATTAAATGGTTTAATGAGAATTTTTAATTGATTTGTTAAATTGGAAGAAACAATTCTAGTTATAAACTGTTTTTGACATATAAACTATTTTAATATATAAATACTATTTTTAATATATAACTATTTTTTAAATATAAACTATTTTCAGTATTTTAAACTATTTAAGTTGGAAATATTATGGTCTAAATGAAATGGATTCAAATGCAGATGCTTTGATATAATGGTTTAAACTATTTTGTGGTTATGACTTTGAAAATGAATATGATTTAAAGTGAATATGATTTCAAAAGTGATATGATTTTGAAATGAATATGATATTTTGATTTGAAGTATGACTGTTTGAAATATAAAATGACCATGGTGTGAAATAAGCGTTTGGTTGTTAAAGAGAGCGAGATCAGATAATGTCGTACTCTTTGCTAATACCGAAAACCATTTTAACAACTGTGTACGTGGTGGAGATTCTAGAACGAAGTAGGATGGTTTGGCGACGATTCTGTATGAGGTATTAAAGTAGCCCTAACTCCCGTGGGTCAGCTTGATGTGGCTAAAACAGGAGCCATGCCGGGGCAAGTGAGGTCGCACCTCCGATTGAGCACATTTCTTCGATACCATTCTATTACTTTATGATTTTATTAGTTGCACCTTTAATTTGGGAGTGTGTCTCTAGGTGGGCGGTAGTAGCTGTTATGCGTTACCGCCGGTCCGGATCCGCAAAAAGGTAGAATCCTACCTTGGGAATTGCCTCATGTGCCTTGTCACGCGCCTTATCGCGCCCATTATGAGTTTGGTTTGTGTCGTATCTATGGAGTGCTCCCTGATATCCCACCTGCTTGGTGGAGTTTACAGTATTGTATATACTATGAAATTATAGAAAAATGTGTTAAGGGGGACATGGGTAACGCCTTAACACTATTTTAATAGTTTACTTTACTATAGACATTATCTATGTAGCGTATTGTACTGCGTATGTAGATAGTTTAACGGATCCTTAATGGATGAAATCCCAAACATCCTTTAAGTTATTTGTATTTCAGTTGACATTTCACTTGAGTTGATTTACTGTTATAAGAATGTTAATCCCGACTCGAATGTTTTGCGTTTGCTTTATGCTCGTTTCAGACCAAGTGTCACAGCTTTTGAGACTCACCTTTGGGGCTTGAAGTTTTTCTTGAAGATCTGTCTTATATTTGTTCGGCTTTCCAGTTATTTCAGTTATCTATAATTAATTTTGTTTATTCTTGTGAGTAGCTATTGTATTAGAGATTCCTTTGTATTTGGGATATCCGTTGTATTTTGCTTTAACTCTGTTGTTTATATAGTAGCTTCATGAACTACTATTTATCTATTCCGCCGCTTATTATTGTATTACTCTATGTCTGTGATTTTTTGTTGATTTATTTACCGTATATGCTAAGTTTCACCAAATATAAATTAACGATCTGTTGTTTTGAGCAATTCATATCTGACATGAGTGGATGATTGTCGATTTGAATGGTTCGAAATACCAGGTCGTTAAATGGTATCAGAACTTTGATTTAGAAAAAACTTAGCATATGGAGTAGAAACTCATTAGAGATAGGGTAGTGTTACCCTAGAATGAGTAGAATCAATTATAGAATCACCGTCATTCGAGCTTGAAATTCCTTTGTTAAGATCCACTCTGATTAGGATTTTTTTTGAATTTTTGGAACTTTTCCCTCTGTTCTGGAATCGATTCTTGTCTTGTCCAGTCATGTTCTTTTGATACTGGAGCATCCCATAGTTTCAACCTCAACTGTCAACGTCATGCTTTTGTGTGACTTATCCCATCGACGGTCCCGCCAACTTTAATATGATTTGTAAAGGGGAGAAACTCCTTTACAACAGGCGTCAACTTACCAGAGATAGCTATATCCTTGGTTTTGATGTTGTTATTTCTGGCTAAAACCCAAACCGTTTCCCTAGTAGACGACCAGGATATTTCTCTTATGATCAAATGTCAATTGCCTCAGGATTATGCAAACAGTTCTATCTTTTCACTTGATGATCAACCTAGTAATCTTGACTTTCCTGATTGTCAGGGATTATCCTAATGTTTGGCGAAGCCACTCCTCCACCTCAGCGGGAAATTAAATTCCGCATCGATCTTATTCCTAGAGCTCGACAAGTTGTCCTTCCTTCTAGACGGGCGGTTTTTATGAATGGTTTGTCATGTCTTTTTGATTAACTTATGCTCCTGCCATCTTCGTCGATCTCATAAATCGCGTTTTCCACGGTGCTCTCAACTGGTTGTCTTGGTTTCCTTTGATGATATTCTCGCTTTTCTAAATCTCGGTTGACCCGATCAAGGTCGCTGCGATTAATGTAAGTCTATCCATCTTTCCTCTTTTGTAATTTAATTATCTTATCTTCTTTTCAAGCCTATCTTTGTAGTTAGAATTCACTTTGATTAGGGTCCCTTTAAATTCAAATCTCTATCCCTGTTCTATAATCCATGCCTGAATTAGCCTGTGACGGAGTGAATCTCTATCCTGCCTATCGCTTGCATGCATTCTGTTGTCTCTGCAGCTGCTCCTAAGATCCCTCTGCCTCGCCCCCTTCTTAGGAAATGGGTTTCCAAGGTTTCTTCCTCTGGCTCTTAGTTTTCTCCTCCACCAGCATTTCCTTCTGTCTCGGGTCCGCCTCCATATTCTGTTGTTAGGCCTGCCTCCCTACTGCTATGGTGGTCCCTTGTGACGTTTCAGCAATTCCTATAGCTGCTCCAGATCTGTTCCGCCTCATCTGCCTGTCGTTTGGGTTGAGACCGAGAAGTGTTGGGTTGATCACAAATCTGATATGATATTTGACCTCTTGGATGATTCTTCCTTTAGATTTGTTTTCGATGATCATCTAGACCTTAGATGCCTTCACTACAGACCTTCTGGTGATTCCTTAGTTATCGATATGGACGGTTAGTATGCGAGGTAGAATTCTGCCATGCTTGCTGATTCTACCTGGAATCGATCTTTTATATACTTTTCTGAGGCTGTAGTTTATGGTCCTCGTCTTGCTATCCTTTTCCGCCCCTACGCTGGTCTTGTTGGGAATGTCCCTTTGGTATCCTCCCATGTGTTAGCGGATGTTGGTGATTCTTCCTCTCCTGGGGAGACCTAGTCTAGGTAAAACTTATAGTAGTTGTGGCATGTCTGTCACACTCCTGTGCTGCATTTTTCTTTTTCTTAGTAGTTAAGGTGCTTTTACCTTACTCCTGTATTTCAAGTTTTTATTACATTCGTAATAAAAAGTGGGCGGTCCGCTATAAAACCGGCTGGCCTTGCCAAAAAAAGATATAAAAATATTTTATATTGTGTGGCTTGAGTTGTTAAGTTTGAATTTTGGGTTTTTATCGATTCGTTTGGTCAACGCTATCGATAGGAATTCCAAAACACTTGTACAGAGCAAACTGACATAATATTATTTTTGAAATTAGTAAATGAAATAATTTTGTGTATGGTTATATATATAAAGTATAATTTTCTGAAATTGGATAGTTAAATGAAGTGGTTGTTAGAAATGATAACACTAGATTTTCATTTACTGTTTTGTCAACAGTCCTAAACCCTTAATTTTGTGCATGTTATAAGAAGACGAAATTCTAAAACATGATTTATAAATTTGATTTGAAAATGAAATGAATTTAAATTAAGAATTTGAGAATTAAATTTTCGGTACTTTTCAAAAATTGGTTTTCAAAGTTTTGAAAATATATTATTTGAAAGTATTTTCGAATGGAAATTATTTTCGAAGAAATTTTAAAGAAGTAAGCCATTACTCACCCTTTTGTCGCTGAAAAATAATTTCGATGATGACTGCAGCATCATCGACATTCATTTTCGTGTCTTAAAATGGAGAGATCACTTTGTAGCTTTGCTACACTTTTGTTTTGGGAAATGGATTTGACTTAAATTTCTTGAGTATGATTTGATGTATAATATAAGCAGCAAAATAGCTAAATAGTAGTTCATGAAACTACTACAGAACATCAGAGTCTAAAAACAAAATACAATAGAATCTTAAATACATAGAAGTCTCAAACAAAAAGAAAACTAATAAGTCCGAACACAAATAACTGTAAGTAACTGAAAAAGATGAATAGACAAGATAGATCTCCAAGCCAAGCTCCAAGCTCCAAAGGTGAGTCTCAAATGCTGTTGCAGTCCGTTTGACCCTAGCATAAGGTAAAACAGAAAACACTCGAGTCAGGATTAACATTCTTATGCTAGTAAATCAACTCATGGAAATGTCCAAGAGAAATGCAATATAACTCAAGGGATGTTTGGGATTCCCATCCTTTAAGGATCCGTTAAACTGTCTACGTACATTGTAACGATCCGTAATTTTCGATAATTAAAAAATAGTTAATTTAATAAGTTTTGTGATTTAATGTTGGAAGAAACAAAATTTGCGATCTAAGAAAAAGGAATATAAATGGAATGAAATGTAATAGTATTAATTTAAGGTAATTGTAACTGCTTTAAATGCAATTCCAATTAATTTAAATGGTTAAAAAGTTATAATTGGTTATATATTGTAAATTTATTGTAATAATATGTGTACTGATTGATATTGGATTAAAAGCGTAATTGATAATTTAAGTGTTGTATTAATTAATGAAATAGTAAGTAATAAATTGTAATTGAATAAAATTAGGGTTGTGTAATAAGTATAACATTTGTGTGTAGATAACAGATATACAAATGTGATTAAATATGGAAATGGTGAGAATTGTTATTTGTTACCAATTTATTTAATCAATTATAATTAAATGAAATTAATGTTATGTAAAATGAGTTAAGATGATAAATGTAAATGCGAATATAATAAAATGTACAAGAAGGTTAATTACATTCATAAAGCAATAATTTATTTAACGAAAGGAATGAAACCAGGATAAATTTATTTTTGAGACTTTAATTATAAATTGTGTGAAATTGGCAAGAATTCGATATAATTGAAATATCGCAACTAATATGGTAAAACATGAAATTTGAGAATATTAATGTAATAAGTATAAACCAAGGTCAAATATATACATATAGGGTAATGATTGATTGAAAAAAATTGAAATCAAATTAAATCAATTTATTGGAATTAAATTATAATTAATAGGATTTAATTACAGTTGAAATTGAACACTGTAATTAGTGTAATAGTCAACATTGAATTGATATGTAAATATATTTTAAATTATTGTAAATGTTTAAGTAATCAAAAATGATTAAATTTGTTAGTTATTAAAAGCGGAATTAAAAAGTGATTCGATTAATTTAATATTAATTTATTTAATTAACATGAAAGTACCCGTTTTGGCCACTCTAGGATTTCGACGTAAATAGTTTCATACGGATTTTTAACAGTGAATTATTGTAAGGTTTCAAGTTTCGTGGCGATCGGACTTGTCGTTTGATCATACGGACTCAAAACGCGTAGAAATCAATTAAGTTAAATTCAACTGAAATGAATTGATTTTAAAACCAACTTCTTTATACGATGGAATTAGGACTTGAAACCAGTTCCATTGAGTTTAAAACTATAGAAAACATCTATTTTGATATATGGGATTACCCACTTTCGTTTCAGAGGCAGAACGGGCTTTTTGGGTCGCAATTGTTATTTGTACTAATTCGATTGTGTTCATTCTTTTTTATCGGGCCTCGGTTATATAAATAGTTTTTCTCTCAAACCCTAGCAGTCATTTTCTTATTTAGTACGTATAATTTCATCTATCTACTTCTCCTTCACAATGGCAGAAAAAGATTCCAATTTCAAAACCCTATTCCAATTTCAAATTCATTTTCAAAATCAAACTCCTCAAATCCCTACCGTATTGTATATCAATTCGAAGCTCTCGACGAGCATAATTCGCCAATGTGATTCGTTTTTGCAATCAACGTACCATTTGTCTAGAAATTAGCGGGTTAGTTTCGACCGTCCATCTGCTAGGGTTTCGATCCAACGGTGGATATTCGACCGATTGACGATCGAGAGGTGGCGTTGGGAAGAGGGTGTCAAGCAGGTCTTGGGGGTGCTATTTGTTCATCCCATAGGTCAATGATTTTACTAGATTTTGGCTTCAAAGCTCGACGGTGGTGTAGGCGACTTGAGTGGCGGGGGTGGTCGCACCACCTTGGTCAGGTGTGGCTCGACTAGTGGACGACGTTGATGAATGTAGATCGTGCGAAGCTCGACGTAGTGGCAGCAAAAAGTTGATTGAATGGTGGCGGCTAGTTAGAGTTTGAGCATGGCTTGAATTTGAATCCGAAATAGTCGCGATGCTAAGGCAGGAGACGTGTCTACTTTCTATTTGCCTTTTCTTTTATTTTAAAATTTTAAAAATTTAAAACTTCTAACGATATTAATTTTTGCATACGAGCTTGAATTCATACGTGGTTTTCTCTACTGCAATTGTGTCAAAATTTCAAACATTATGAAACTGGTTTGGATGAATTTTGAAAATGTTGATTTTTGGGCCTTAATTTAGATTTCAAATCGATTTGAAATCGAAGGTGAGTGTTTTGACCCACTCACAACTGCTAGATTATTTTATATTAGTTAAATTAAATTTATGATGTGATTAGAAATTAATTGATTAACATTTGGTATGTTTAAATTGTCATTCTAGTTAAATTTGACTTTTATTGCATTTAATCATTGTTTAATTTAATATTGAATTTAACTGTCAATTTAATACCTATGAATGATAATCAGTTATCAATTGATGTTTATTGGTTGATTTGGATGATGATTGTGATGGATGTTTGATTGTTGATATTGGATGACTGGATGTTGTATTTTTATATTGTTATAACACTGCAAGTTCCCTATCGGTTGAAATGATACATACCTGAACGATCTATAGATTAGGGAAAATCGTTATGTGTTGAAATGATAGACCAGAGCGATTTTATGGATTTTATTTAATTCAATATTGCAGTTTGAAATGACATATAACTGTAAAATTTTAAATTATGGATTGAAACGATAAATATCCGTATTACTTGACCATAGGTGTAGAAAATTATATACGGTCATCGGATTTGTTAAATTAAATGATTTTTAATTCTTTAAATTTTGAATTCAATCAACTGGCATTTTGAAATAGAAATTGATTTACATAAACTGAATTATTTTCAATAATCCAAGCATTAATGCTGAAATTGGAATTGATTTAATGAATTTTTCAAAGGATTTAAATTAGAATTTCAAAGTTGAAGTGTCAAATATAAATGAATTTATCGGAATTGAGTTATTGAAAATGTTTGGATATAACTTTGAAATCTATTTTAAACTAAATTAAACTATTTTAATTAATTTAAATTTTAATCAGTTTAAACTATTTAAATTTATTTTAATCCATTGTAACCTATTTAATCCAATTTAATCTATTTTACCTATTTTAGAAAAATTAAATTTATTTAATCTTTTTTAAATGTTCCTAATATAATTTAAATCTATTTAATCTATTTTAAATTTATTTAATCTATTTAAAATTTATTTAATATAATTTAAATATATTTAATTTATTTAATATAATTTAAATATATTTAATTTATTTAAATCAATTTATCTATTTTTACTATTTAAACTCTTTTTAAACTATTAAAACTATTTATGACTATCTAAACTATTTTCTAAAATTTCAGACGGTGTAAAGTTGAGGTATTTATATTTAAATCCTTGATGATGATACAACCTAAGTTGGAATTTGGAATTGATACCTTTTCGTGAAATGACATATTTGATTAAATATGATGATTTTGGAACGAGGATTTAATTAACCTATCTTATCGATAAATTCAAAAGTGAATAGATTTTGAAAGTGAATATGACTTTGGAAGTGAATGTGATTTTTGAAAGTGAACATGATTCGAAAGTGATATGGTTTTGTGAATATGATATTTTGATATCAATTATGAATTGATTTTAGGAAATGTAAAAGAACCATCCGATGTGAAATAAACGTTTGGTTGTTAAGGAAACCGGGATTAGATATTGTCATACTCTCTGCAAATATCAAAAACCGCTTTAACAACTGTGTACGTGGTAGAGATTGCAGAAATGATGTAGGATGGTTTGGCAAACGATTCTGTATGAGTTATTTACGTGATCCTGACTCTCGTGAGTCAGCTTAGATGTGACTAAAACAGGAGCCACGCTGGGCCAAGTGAGGTCATTCCTCCGATCGGGCACATTTTTCGATACCATATTATGACTTTGTGATGATTTAGTGGCCACCCCTTGATTTTGATTATGGGAGTGTGTTCCGAGGTGGGCGGTAGTAGCTGCTCTGCGTTACCACCAGTCTGAATCCGTATATCTACCCTAGCATTGCCTCGAGTGCCATGTTCACATGCCTTATTGCGCCTTCTACTAGTTTGTTTTGTGTCGTACCTATGGAGTGGTCCCTAATAGCCCACCCGTGGGTGGAGTTTATAGTAGCTGTATAGACTACGACATTATATAAAATATGTTAAGAGGGATATGTGTAACGCCTTAATGCTATTTTAATACTTTACTTTAATGTGGATACTATTTTGATAGTGTATTGTGCTATGTATGTAGATAGTTTAACGGATCCTTAGGAGATGTGAACCCCGAACATCTCTTAAGTTATTGCACTCATATTTAACACTGGATAGGAGATGTCAAACCCTATAAACATCTCTAATGCCGCTACACTCATATTTATTTACTCTTGATTTAACTTACATAAGATCTTTTAGTTCTGACACGAGTGTTTTGTCTTTTCAATTCGCTCAGGTCAGTCTGAGCTTTTCAGTATATCGAGGACTACTTTCTGGAGAACAAAGATGAAGATAGAGTACTATTATTATTTATTTATTCCGCTGCATTATTTATTTATTATTGCTATATATACTCAGATTCTGTACTGTAAAGGTATAATCAAATGTTATTTGTAAACAACTTCACAAACTGTTTATTTGATTATTATATTTTGTCATTCCGCTGCGAGATTCTGTATTTGTTTTTTTCATTCTCTGCTTTTTCTTATTTACCCCATAAAAATCCTCCCTTTTGAATGGTTTGATTTGGCATGCGAGATTTATTATCGATTTAAACTATCCAAAAAGGTAGGTTGTTACATACATAGTACAATACACTACATATATAATGTCTACAGTAAAGTAAAATATTAAAATAGCATTAAGGCGTTACCCATATCGTCCTTAACACATTTTATATATTCATGTGGTCTATACAGATATTGTACGCTCCATTGAACCAGTGGTTTACTCAGGGAGCACTTCACAGGTACGGTACATTAATTCACCTTGAAAATATTCATTTAATCACCTTTAATCAAAATCTAATTATCGAGTTAGAGAAATCATATATTTAAGATCTCAAAAATCAGTAAGTTCAAATTAATTCATATTTAAATACAATTCTTAAATAAATTAAATTTCAAAGCAATTTCAGTTCAACTTTTCAACCTTATTTTATTAAAATTATTACAAAATCTATTTTCAAAATATTAATATAAATTTTAAATAAACATATTAAACATATATTATATATATACTAGTTAAATTAAATTTTATTATTAATATATTTTAAATCTTAGTTTATATATTTCAAAAATAATAAAATATAAGTAAAATCTTAAATTTACATTTTCACAACCTAACTTATAATTTTAAAATTTCCAAAAGATATAATTTAATATCTAAATTTTCACATATTAAAATATAATATATATTATATTTTAAAGCATTAATTTTTAACAAAAACTGTATATTTCCTTTCAAAACTTTGAAAATCATTTTTCAAAAATAAACCAACGGTGTCCGTCTATAATTTCTATCCTATGGTCAAGTGATACAGATATTTATCATTTCAATCCGCAATAATTAACTTTTACGTGTACATTTCAATCCGCAATCCCAAAATTTCAACAATTTCCCCTAATCTATGATATCATTTGGGTATGTATCATTTCAAACCATAGTGAATTTCCTAACTAACATGGAACTTTTAGAGTGAGAACAATAAAATAGTAATATAAAATAGCATAACATATCAATGATGAGCATATACCATAATTAACAATTTAATACCAATACACACACACACAATGTGTTATTTGTGTCATATAGCAATTAACATAGGTTAACAATTTAAATTAATAACATATCATATTCAATGATCAAATTGCTAACCAATTCAAATTTAACAACATACTTAAATCGTCATTTCATATGAAATCAATTTACTAAACATAAGAATGTTAATCGTGAGTGATCACTCACCTTTCGAGGCTAGAGAATAATGGAAATGAGAAGCAACAGACATGGATGCACACACAGATATTGACACAATACATAAAGGAGCCACGACAAGCACAAAACAAATTTAAACGACATGATTCAAAAATCGAAATATATATAAGTGAACTTACACACACACACACACACATATATATATAGGCTTAGAGCAACAAATAAGCATGGATTGAATGGACAAATATTTGACTTTTTGCCAACTAATATATATGCAATATATATGTATGTATGTATGTATATGTTTATATGACATATAAGTTTATTCTAAAGCACAAAGCAAAATATATATTGAAGGAACAATATATATACACAACACGTATATGTATGAGCAAAATTAATGGTCTGAGTGTAACATATATACACTAGCAGTACATATAACCTTTTTGCCAAAATATATATGCAACAACATATATATGAGCTGTTGTATATGCACAACAAATATATGTAAGTAACAGCTCGGCAAAATATGTTTCATTTTCTATAATAGAGAACAGGGAAACATGCAAAGCAAGGAGAGATAGGGAAGGCTATGCTTGTGGGTGGCATGTCAGGCTGTAGCATGGGTGGTAGGCGCAGGGGCACAGGTGAGGGAGCATGATGTTGTTTTGATGGAGCAAGGAGTTTTCGGTGGTTGTGGCCTATGGCTGTAGAGCTGGCACTAGGGGTGGCTGTGGCTACATGAAGCGGAGGCTTGGAATTTTCTCAGGGAAAGGGAGGTGTAGATCGAGTTCAAGAAGAGGGGGTGGTGGTTGGAAAGAGGAGGTGGTGATGTGAAGGAGGGAAGATGGTTCGCTTGGGGCATGGCTTCGGGTCATGAGGGATGAAACTCGGGCACGTGCTGTGTGAAATAGCGATATGGGTGGGTGACGATCTATAGGGGTAGCTTCGGGGAAAAGAATATAATGACTCGGGCATGCATATCCTCTCGAACAAAAAAAATTGAGCAACAGAACAGATGAAAATATACAAAACTTATATAATAGTATTTTTCTCAGAGCAAAACGAAATGAACCTGGAGAGAGAGCCGAACTGGCTCTCGAAGCAAGATGAACTGATGTATTTTGTTTTATAGTTTTCTTTTAGAATGAAGAAGGGGAAGATAATGAAAGGACATGCAATATATATAAAAATCAAAGAATAGAAAAGGAAAAATGTGAATTTAGGTAAAAATTAAAAGCCAGTGTTGTTTTGGTTTACATGGTGGAAAATGAAAGGACAAGGAAACAAAAAATGCTAAATACGGAACCGATACAACAAACCGTTTCGCCGATTTTGCCGCGTACCGATCACCGAATTACAGGGATGAATATACTACGGAGATCGGCATGACGTTGCAAACAAAATGGTACGCAAATATCAGCGATGCGACCAACTATCAAAACTCGATTTTTCACTGTCGAAAATGCTGCTAAAAGCCGAAAATAAGATAAACGGGGCTATAGCAGTCCAAATTTCGCGAAATGAATTACATCTTATCACTTAGAAAATAGTTACATTTTTATTATATAAAAATATTGAGATTTCAAAAATATTTTATTTCCATCAAATTTTAACTGATTTGAATTTGAAAATTAAAATTTCACAAGCAAACAAACTTTCATATTTTCAGATATAAATTTGCCACTTGCTACGTTTAATAGATATAGTACAAACATAAAATTTTCATTTCAGAACTTTATTGTTTAATTTTTTGAAAAATTTATTTCATTACGTTGTAAAAAATCGTTAAAATTCTCGGGTCGTTACACTCTCCTCCACTCAAAACTTTTCGTCTCGAAAAGAAATGAAATAGGAAAACAGAAGCAATAGAAATGAAAATGGATTCTAAATACACAATACCAGATACAAAAACTAATTCAAAACCATATAAATTTTATTTTTTGGACATCTTATTACCTTCACTTATATTGTATATTATTCAATTACATTCAAACTATTTCCCAGGTAAGTTTTATTAATGTTTCTGAATGTAATCTAACACTATAAAAATTTACCTTTTATTTACAAAACTCTATTAAGCAAAATTCAGTTTGAATATTTTTATTACTTAAATTTTCTCTTGTATAACCTTCAATTATATATTCACTTAACATTTTAGTTTTATGAATGTTTCAGGTAAGTTAAATATGTTTTAGAATGCAAGTGAGCATTATACAAAATATATTATCCTAGTTCGATCATTTCAAGTTGTTTAAATTCCAATTATCATTTTAAACACTCAAATTATTCAATTTTTTTTCTTCATTTCAATAATTGAAAACCATCACTTAACATAAAAAATTTAAAATTTCCACATCAAACCATTTTGAAATATATATATATATATATATATTTTTTATATATCAAAGCATACTCAAGAAATTCAAATCAAATCCATTTTCTAAAACAAAAGCGTGGCAAAGCTACTAAGTGGTCTCTCCACTTTGAGACTCGAAAACCAATGTTGATGATGCTGCAGTCATCATCAAAATTATTCTCTGGCAACAAAAAGGAGAGTACCGACTTACTTCTTTTAAAATTCTTTGGAAAAAATTTCCATTCGAAAATACTTTCAAATAATATATTTTCAAGACTTTAAAAAACGAAATTTTGAAAACCAAATTTCAAAAAGCTCCAAAAATTTAGTTCTCAAATCCACATTTAAATTTATTTCATTTGTAAATCAGATTTATAAGCCATGTTTAAAAATTTCATCTTCTTGTAACATATAACAATATTTAACGATTTTAGGAATGTTGAAAAAATTATAAATGATAATATAGTACTATCATTTCTAACAACCAATTTATTTAACTATCCAATTGCAAAAAAAAATACTTTTACATATAAAATATAATCATACATAAAATTATTCCATTTACCAATTTCGAAAACAGAATTATGTCAGTTTGCTCTATTCAAGTGTTTTGGAATTCCTATCAATAGTGTTGGTTAGACGAATCAATCAAAACCCCAAAATTCAAACTTAACAACTCAAACAACAATGTAAACATTTTTATATCAATTACAAATACACTGTCTCACAAGATGATTGAAGAATGGATTTTAGAATAAGGATAGAGATCCAAATTTAGAGGGACCAACAATCAAAGAGAATTCTAACAAAGAAGATTGGTTCGAAAGTAAGATAAAATAATTAAATTCCAAAAGAGGAAAGATGGATAAACTAATATTAAGTGCGGCGACCTTAATCGGGTCAACCGAGATTCCAATTTTAGAAATAGCGTTTAGAAAATTCGACTTCCAGCTGATGACTCCTAAGAGTTTGGAGAACAAAGGTCAAATGAGATTCATGATCCTTCTCTGACTTTGAAAAGACAAGAATATCATCAAAAAACCAAGGCAAACTTGTCGAGAACATCACAGAGAAGGCGATCCATGAGATCAATGAAGAAGCGGGACCATTGGCTAATCCAAAGGGAAAGACAAACCATTCATAGAAACCATTCGCCTGGGGAAAAAGGACAACAATTCAAACTCCAGGAATAAGGTCGATGCTGAATTAAATTTTCCGCTTGTGAGGAAGAGAAGTGACTTCACCAAAACATCAGGATAATCCTTGACTATCGGGGTAGAGTCCAAATCACTAGGCTAAGAATCAAGTGAAATATAAGACTGCCTGCATAATCCTGAGGCAATTAACATTTGATCACAAGAGAATTAACTGATTCTTCTACTAGGGGAATAGTTCGAGCTATGCAAGAAATTACAACATTAAAATCAAGGATATAGAAATCTCTGATAAATCGACGCCTGTTGTAAAGGATTTTCAACCCTTTACAAATCATACAAAGGTTGGCCGAATCGTCGGTGGGATTAGTCATATTAGATTGAAGTTGCTAATTGACGTTGCAAAAATGTGCTCAAATTTATTACAAAGATTAGCAGAAATAGAGCTATGGGATGCTCCGGTATCACGAAGAACATGAACAGGAAAAGGCAAGAATGAATTTTAGAACGAAGGAGGAAGTTCCAAAATTCTAAAGAAATCCTAATCCAGGAGGATTCTAATGAAGAATTTCAAGCTCGATCAAAGATGATTTTGATAGTTCCTGAGATGATGGTTTTGATGACAACAACCTTAGGACCTATTATAAAATATATATAATAATATCTTTGTCTAGATATATATGTATATGCAGGATATATATATATATATATATATATGCAGGTACTGAGAATGAAGACTGTACAATATAGAGATTCAAGACTAACGAAGCCAAGATTGTAGAAATCAAGACTGAAGACTCATGAGTATCAATATTATCAAGAGTTCAAGATATCAAGATAAGTAATAGAGTCTAGATTTATGTTAAAATTTCATAATAACACTAAAATCTTTATTCAGATTTTAATTATGGAATGGAATCCGCCTTCTCGCTTTAATAGTGGGATGGAACCCATGACCTTTTTAGTGGAATGGAACCCACGACCTTCTCTAGTGGAATGGAATCCACGAAATTTTCAAAATGACGTATTTTTAGATTTGTTTAAAAATGTCTTTTTAAAAAGACACGTCTCTCTCGGTTTAAATATTTTATCCTTAATTCAAAAACTGTTTTTAATCATATTAATTTCAAAACCATTTCTTGTTTTTTAAACTATCTCCTGATTTTAATGTTTTAGGTTTAATTTTAAAATATTTATATATTCAGTTTTTATTACTTTTATATTTCGTAAGATCACTTTGCAAAGGTTTTTGCAGTCATAAAGTATATTCAAAATGGTTTACAAAGTTCTAAGATTGTTTCGACAAACTTTAGAAAGAAAATCTCTTTTAAGAAAAAAAATCAATTTTCAAAAAATACTAGAGGATGTCGACATGCCTGTACCCCCCAAGTTGACATGGTAGCTATAGATTTTAAAACTCGAATTTTCAAACGAAGTGTATATTAATCATAACCTTTCACAAATGAACATGACCGTTATTCTCCTATATATACCAATAGTTTTCAACAAATTTTCACTTAAAAATTCTTTTTTCTCTCATCTTTCTCTGTCATTCTTATTTTCAAACATTCTTAAAATAACTTTGCTAAAATCCTAACTGAATCAAACTCGATCATCTCTAGTTTGATTCGCTGCCACTCTCTCTCAAAGATCTCGGTGCTATTCAGAGTTATAGGATTATTTGTAATCAAAGATCGAAAGATCGAAGTGTATTGATTCTCTCTCTATCAAAGTGTGATTGAAAATAGTGTGATTGTGGCAGGTAAATCAATTGGGTGCGATTGTAGCCCATAAATCAATTAGGTGATCTTGTAGCTGGTTAAATCAGAAGAGTTTGCCCTAGACTCGAAGATGGGAGGGTGTATCTCGTAGCCTTGAAATCAAGGTTATAATATCGACAATATATTTGAAAAGAAATCTACACATGAAATTGTATGGGACCGGATGTATGGTAACTCCGAACCAGTATAAAATTCTGGTGTATTCTTTCCTTTACCGCTTTTATTTACTATTTGCATCAATGTCTAGTTCTGTGATTGTCTCTGTGTTTGTGAATTACATCTGTTTGGCTTTAATTTGAAAAGATTCATAAAATTAATTAAACACTATTCACCCCCCTCTAGTGTTAATTCTGCTTTAAGATCCGTAATCCATATTTCCTACATTTGGTATCAGAGCATTCGTCTCAAAGTTATCATAATCTGAATTTTGAAAAAGTTTAAAATGGCAATTTTTGGAGATTCTGTTAACACTAGTTCAAACAGTCCAAATCATCATTGTCTCATAAGTCTGCATATTGTTATTATAGAAAACTAAGTTATCTACCAAATTAGTGTGTCATGCAGGAACAGATGTGTTATATGGCTTTTGAAGAATCAACACTCAATGGACAAATGGTGCAAATCAAGAAAAACAAGTGGTACTTGATAATGGATGTTCAAGACACATGACTGGTAATTCGAAGATATTGAATGACATAATTTATGAAGATGGAGGAATAGTTAACTTTGGATACAATTCAAAGGATATGTGATTGGCATCGGCAATGTCAGTAACTCTAAAACTCTTTTGATCTTCAGTTAGTTACGAATCTGAAACACAACTTACTTAGCATAAGTCAACTATGAGACAAAGGCTGTAAAATTACATTTGAAAAGGATAAGTGTCACATCGAAGATAATAAATCAAATATTACTTTTTAAGGTATTAGGAAGAAAAATATTTATATTTTCAGTATGAAAATCTCAAATGATAATCTATGTCTTTTGGCAAATGCATGCGACCCTTGGATTTGGCATAAAAGTTTTGGACATTTGAATCTCAAACTCTTATCTAGACTTTCAAAACTTAATTTAGTAGGAGGTCTTCCTAAAATGGATTTTAAAGTAGGAAAAATTAGGAAGAGTTCATTCAAATTGAAAGATACGATTTCAACTTCAAAACCTCTTAAGTTACTTCATTTAGATCTATTTGGTCTATCTCAATTCAGTCAATAAATCACAGTAAATATATTTTTGTAATTATAGATGATTATTCTAGATTTATATTGATAATTTTTTTAATACATAAAAGTGATGCTTTTGATTTATTTAAAACTTTGCAAAAAGAATTCAAAATCGACTTTCTTTAAAAATCAAAACTATTCGTAGCGATCACGGTGGAGAATTTGAAAATAAAAGTTTTGAGAATTTCTGTAATAAAAAAGGAATAACTCTTACAACTAAACGGAGTGGTAGAGCGTAAAAATAGGACGATTCAAGAGTGTGTAAGAATTATGCTTTTAGATAGTAAATTACTAAGAAATTTTTAGGCTGAAGCAGTTGCTACAGCTTGTTACATTTTGAATAGGATTTTAATTGGACTTCTAACCAATAAAACACCATATGAACTTCTTTTTAGTAAGAAACCAAAGGTACCTTATTTTAAAATTTTTGGAAGTAAAAGCTTTATTCTAAATACAGAGGACAATTTGGATAAGTTATCCTAAATCCATCAAAGCAATTTTTATCAGATATTCTAACAGAAGCAAAGCATAAAGATTTTTCAATTTAAAAACTAACACCATTGAAGAAACAATGCATATATCTTTTGATGAGAATCTCAAAGATTTTTTTCAAATAAATGATAAAGATATTTTGTTACTTTAAATAATGAATCAAATGAAACAAATAATGAAATTATTTATCCTAATAAAAGGATCATGCTTTTAAACAATCATCCTATAGAAAATATATTAGGAAATATTGAATCTGTTGTTAGAACTAGAAATCAACTAAATAAGATGAGTAATGTAGCTTTTATATCAACCATCGAACCCAAAAATCTAAAGGAAGTATCATCTGATGATTCATGGCTTCTTGCTGCGCAAGAAGAACTAAACCAATTCACCAGAAATGATATATGGATTCCTGACTTGAGGATAAAACTATGATAGGAACTAAATGAGTTTATAAAAATAAAATGAATGAAAATGGTGAGGTCGTTAGAAATAAAGCTCAGTTAGTCGCGCAAGGTTATTATAAAGAAGAAGGAATAGACTTTGATGAAACCTTTACAACCGTAGAAAGATTAGAAGCCATTAGAATTCTACTTGCTTTCGCAAACCACAATAATTTCAAATTATTTCAAACGGATGTCAAAAGTGCCTTTTTGAATGGTTTGGTTAAAGAGGATGTTTATGTTGAACAACCTCCACTTTTTGAAGAAGAGAAGTTTCCAAATCATGTTTACAAATTAAAAAAAGTTTTATATGGTTTGAAACAAGGTCCTAGAGCCTGTTTTGACTGATTAAGATCTTAGTTATTACAATCAAATTTTGAAATTGGTAGAGTAGATAATACTCTTTTTGTAAAAGAAACAAAAATGATATCCAATTAGTATAGATTTATGTAGATGATATCATTTTTGGATCAACAAACAATAAATAAACAAAGAGTTTTCTGAAATAATGACAAAAGAGTTTGAGGTAAGTCATTTGGATGAACTTATTTTCTTTTGAGGATTGCAATTAGATAGTGGTATTTTCATTAGTCAGGAAAAATATGCTAGGATCTAGTTAGTAAGTTTGGTACGACCACTGCGAGTGGAAAACCCACTCCTATGGCAACCAATGAAGCCTTGAATAAAGAAGGCATATCGAAAGATGTTGGTCAAAAACTAGGGCTGTCAATGGGTCGGGTCGGGTCGGGTTTGGGTCGGGTCAAGTCGGGTTCGGGTTGATTTTAAATGGGTCGGGTCAACCCGTTTATTAAACGGGTCGAAAACGCTCAACCCGAACCCGACCCGTTTATAAACGGGTTGACCCGACCCAACCCGTGTAACCCGATTATAAATGGGTCGGGTCGGGTCGGGTCGTAAATGGGTCAGGTCAACCCGTATAAGGTGTAAACGGGTCGGGTCAACCCGTATAAGGTATAATTGGGTCGTAAATGGATCGGAACGGGTCGTAAACGGGTTGGGTCAACCCGTATAACCCGTATAAGGTACAAACGGGTCATAAACAGGTCGGAGCGGGTCGTAAACGGGTCAGCTTAACCTATATACTGTATAAACGGGTTGTTAACGGGTCAGTTTCGGGTTGGCGGGTCAACCCGAAACCCACCCGTTTATAAACGGGTCAAATTCGGGTTGACCCGAAAATGACCCGCCAATTAAATGGGTCGGGTTAACCTGCTAATTTCCGTGCGGGTTTCGGGTCGTGTTTCGGGTCGTGTAGGAAATTGACAGCCCTATCAAAAACTATATAGAGGAACGATTGGATCGCTACTCTATACAACTGCGAGTAGGCCTGATATCAATCTTGTGCCTGTCTCTGTGCAAGATACCAAACCTAAAGAAATTCATTTAAAAGTTGTTAAACGTATCCTAAGATATATTAAACACACTTTAGACCATGGCTATTTTACCCTAAAATTCATTCATTTGATTTAATCTCATATTGTGATCCTGACTATGCTGGTTGTAAATCAGACAGAAAAAGTATAAGTGGACTTGTCATTTTTTAGGGCATTCTCTAGTTTCTTGGTTTAGTGAAAAGCAAAATACTGTCTCACTATCAATAGCAGAAGCAAAATATATCTCTGCTGCTTTGGCTTGTTCTCAAGTTATCTATACGCAACAGACCCTAAAGGATTTTGGATTAAACATTTCAAATCACTAATTCATTGTGACAATACAAGTGCAACAAATTTATCCAAAAATCCTACTCATCATGCCAGAACCAAACATATTGATATCAAACATCATTTTCTCAAAGATAATATAAGTAAAGAGATTATTTCTCTTGAATTTATCCACGCTGAGATCAAATAGTTGATATTCTGACCAAACCCTTGAGTCAATCGATCTTTACCAAATTAACAAGAGAACTAGGTATTTGTTCTATAACTGAGATATAGAATATAGATATAGTAACATATATATTTAAATAAATAGAGAAAAACAAAATTGTCAAAAATTTCAAAGGAAGATCGACATGCCCCTACCCATGTCGACATACAACGGTCAGATGTGAAATTTTGATTTTCCCTCTAAAATCAGTTTAGCGGTTATATAACCACAATATTTCGAATTCACTTGTCCTCTCATTTCATTTTCTCTGTAACAAACTTATGAAATATAAAGTAATGACCTCCTCTTCTAAATCAAACCAAAATGCAACCATTTCCTTCCGTTCTCCTAATTTTGGTCCATTCCAACGTTCTACATTGGCTCGAGCAATGAAGATCGAGGAAATTATGAAGGACTCTCTGCAAATGCTGACTGAATTACAAGTCATGCAAATAAGGATGGCAAAGGAACAAGAGATACAAGGCAAGATTTTTAGAAATCTGCAAAAATTTCTAATGGATAATCATGCAGACCCTATTGTGATTGAAGATGATTCCTCTAACATATGTATTCACAATCAATTAGAGGACAACAAAGAAGAATAATAAGAAGAGGAGGAAGAAGCACAAATGGAAGAGGACGATAATGTTGTTTGTGTTGGAGAAGTCTATTTTGACAAAAATGGTAACTTGGTCGAACAACATGGAAACTTTTATCTCCATTACCCTAATTGTTCAATTCACAAGTCACCAATTGTCAAGAACTCTTGTTAGATTATTATTATATTAATGTTTTTATATTTTGTGTACTTGTATATATTTGTGTCTGTGTTTCAAATATATGTTAGGCTGTTAGTTAGACTTAGATTAAGAGGGGTTTAGTAGATTAAGGGGGTTGTTGGAATGAAGGGGAGTCAGAGAAGAATCAAAGTTTGGTGGAGTATATTTTATAAACATAGGTTTTCGTCATCAAAAGGGGGAGATTGTTAGTTCTTGAGATAACGGTTTTGATGACAACAACCTTAGGGCTTGTTAGAAAATATAAACACTAATATCTTTGTCTAAATATATATGTATATGCAGGATATATATATGTAAGTACTGAGAATGAAGACTGTATAGTGTAAATATTCAAGCCTGACGAATTCAAGATTGTAGAAATCAAGACTGAAGACTTATAAGTATCAAGATTATTAAGAGTTCAAGAGTTCAAGATATCAAGATAAGTAGTAGAGTCTAGATTTATGTTAAAACTTCATAATAGCACTAAAATCTTTATTAGATTTTGATTATGGAATAGAATCCACCTTCTTGCTTTAATAGTGGGATGGAACCCATGACCTCTTTAGTGGAAAGGAAACCACGATCTTCTATAGTGGAATGGAATCCACGAAATTTTCGAAATAGCTTATTTTTAATTTTTTTTCAAAACTATCTTTTTAAAAAGACATCTCTCTCTCGGTTTAAATATTTTATCCTTAATTCAAAAACTATTTAATTCAAAAACTATTTTTAATCATATTAATTTCAAAATCATTTCTTGTTTTTTAAACTATCTCCTAGTTTTAATATTTAAACTTTAATCTCAAAATATTTATATATTAAGTTTTTATTACTTTTATATTTCGTAAGATCATTTTCCAAAGGTTTTTATAATCATAAAGTATATTCAAAATAGTTAACGAAGTCCTAAGATTGTTTCGACAAACTTTAGAAAGAAAATCTCTTTTAAGAAAAAAAATCAATTTTCAAAAAATACTAGGGAACATCGACATGCCTTTACCCCCTACGTCGAAATTAGTCGTAGATTTCAAAATTCAAATTTTCAAAAGAAGTGTCTATTTGTCACAGCCTTTCACGAATGGGCATGACCATTATTCTCCTATATACACCAGTAGTTTTCGATAAATTTTAACTTAAGATTTCTTTGTTTTCTGTCCTCTTTCTCTTCCATTCTTATTTTCAAACATTCTTAACAAAACTCTACCGAAATCCTAAGTGGATTAAACTCAATCATCTCTAGTTTTATTCTCTACTACTCTCTCTCAAAGATCTCAGTGCTATTCAGAGTTATAAGATCATTTGTAATCAAAGATCAAAAGATCTATCAAGTCTCTCTATCAAAGTGTGATTAGAAATGGTGTGATTATGGCCCGTAAATCAATTGGGTGTGCTTGTGACCCATAAATCAATTAGGTGATTTTTTGGCCTGGTTAAATCAAGAGAGTTTGCCCTAGACTCAGAGACAAAAGGGTGTATCTCATGGCCTTGAAATCAATGTTGTAATATCGACATTAAATTTGAAAATAAATCTGCACAAGAAATTGCATGGGACTGGATGTAGGGTAACTTCGAACTAGTATAAATTCTGATGTGTTCTTTGCTTTACTACGTTTATTTACTATTTGCATATGTGTCTGGTTTTGTGATTGTCTCTGTATTTGTGAATTGCATCTATTTGGGTTTAATTTGAAAAAATTTCAAAAATATTCAAATTAATTAAACACTATTCACCCCCCTCTGTTGTTAGTTCTTCCTTAAGATCCGTAATCCGCATTTACTATAGATTTTGTAACTAATTTTACTCATTCTATAGTATTACTACACTATCTCTAATGATTTTTTACTGCATATGCTCAGTTTTGCCTAACCAGAGCTCTGATACCACTTGTAACGACCTGCCATTTCGAACCATTCAAATCGACAATCATCCACACATCTCAGACTTGAATTGCTCAAAACAACATATTGTTAATTTATATTTGGCAAAACTTAGCATATACAGTAAATAAATCAATCACATAATCACAGACACAGAGTAATATAACATAAAGCAGCGAAATTCATAAATAGTAGTGCATGAAGCTACTATAAAACATCGGAGTGTTAAACCAAAGTACAATGGAATCTTAAATACATAGAAGTCTCAAATACAAAGCAAACTAATAAGTCTGAACATAAACAACTGAAAATAACTGAAAAGCTGAATAGACAAGATAGATCTCCAGGCAAAGCTCCAAGCTCCAAAGGTGAGTCTCAAAGGCTATGACACTCGGTCTGACCCGAGCATAAGGCAAACACAAAACACTCGAGTCAGGATTAACATTCTTATGCTAGTAAATCAACTCAAGCGAAATGTCCAAGTGAAATGCAATGTAACGTAAAGAATGTTTGGGATTGCTATCCTTTAAGGATCTGTTAAACTATCTACATACATAGTACAATATGCTACATATATAATGTCTACAGTAAACTATAATATTAAAATAGCATTAAGGCATTACTCATATCCCTCTTAACACATTTTATATATTTCTATAGTCTATACATATATTGTAAGCTACACCAAACCAGTGGTTTACTCAGGGACCACTCCACAAGTACGGTACAAACCAAACTGGTAGAAGGCGCGATAAGGCATGTGGCAAGGTATGCGAGGCAATGCCCAGTGTAGGATACTACCGTTTTGCACTCCCGGACTGGTGGTAACGCATAGCAGAAACTACCACCCATCTCGAGTCACACTCCCAAATCAAAGGTGCACCCAATCAAATCACTAAGTAAAAGAAAGGTATCGGTGAAGCATGCTCAATCGGAGGTGCGACCTCACTTGGCCCGGTATAGCTTCTTTTTTAACCACATCAAGCTGACTCGTGGGAGTTGGGGCTACGTTCATACCTCATGCAGACGTCGCCAAACCATCCCACTTTGTTCTGGAATCTCCACCACATGCACAGTTGTTAAAGTGGTTTTTGGTATTGGCAGAGAGTATGACAATATCCGATCCAAGTCTCTTTAACAACCAAATGCTTATTTCACACCGTGGTCATTTTCATTTCAAACAGTCCATGATTCATATTAAATACCATATTTGTTTAAAAATCATATCGCTTTCAAAATCATATTCACATTCAAAATCATATCACTTTCGAAATCATATCACTTCTGAAATCATATTCACTTCCAAAATCATAACCACAAATTAGCATGAACCATCATATCAAAATATTCGCATTTAAATCCGAAAATCTAAATCATAACAGTTCTAACTTAACAGTTTAAATTTTGAAAATAGTTTATATATATTGATATAATTAATAATTAAAAATTAAAAATAGTTTATATATTAAAAAAAATAAGTTATAGATTAAATGGTTTATATAGTAAAAAATATATCGAAAATAGTTTCTAGTTAGAATTGTTTCTTCCAATTTCACAAATCAATTCGCATGAACTTTTAGTTCCAAAAATTCAATTTAATTCAATCTTAGTTCAACAATTTCAATTAGAAAGGCCAAAGATTCAATTCAAATTCTCATTAAAACCATTTTCAATTTTTACCGATTTCGAATTCAGGTTTGAACTACAAATTTAAATCACTTCCAATTCAGTAGGTTTCAAAGTTTAAATATTCAAAAACTCATAATAACTAAATTTGATAAATCTCATTTATATTTCAAAATTCAACTTTTATTTACATTTTGAAAATATTCACTTAATCATTTTTAATAACATCAAAATTAATCTTAAATTACAAATTTAAATCAATATTAAATATTCAATTTCACTTTTTATTTAAATTTGAAAATATTCATTTAATCACCTTTAATACAAATCCAATTATCAAGCTATAGAAATCATATCTTTAAAATCTCAAAAGTCAATAAGTTCAAATTAATTCATATTTAAACACAATTCTTAAACAAATTAAATTTCAAATCAATTTCAGTTTATCTTTTTAACCTTATTTTATTAAAGTTATTACAAAATCTATTTTCAAAATATTAATATAAATTTAAATAAACATTTTAAACATATATTATATATATACTAGTTAAATTAAATTTAATTAAATTTTATTAAATTAAAATTTTAAATTAAATTTATTAAATTAAATCTTATTATTAATCTATTTTAAATCTTATTTTAAAAATAGTAAAATATAAGCAAAATCTCAAAATTTACATTTTCATAACTTAACTTAAAATTTAAAATTTTCAAAATATATAATTTAAAATCTAAATTTTCACATATTAAAATATAATCTATGTACTATATTTTTAAAAATCAGTTTTTAATAAAATCCATATATTTCCTTCCAAAACTTTAGAGATCATTTTTCAAAAATAGACCAACGGTCTCCGTAAATAATTTTCTATCATATGGTGAAGTGATGCAGATATTTATCAATTCAATCCACAATAATTAAATTTTACAGGTATATCATTTCAACCCGCAATCCAAAAATTTCAAAATCAATAAAATCGCTTGGATTTATCATTTCAAACCTAACAATTTCCCCTAATCTATGATATTGTCAGGTATGTATCATTTCAACCGATAGGGAATTTTCTAACTAATAGAAAACTTATAGAGTGAGAAAAATAAAATAATAATATAAAATAATATAGCATATCAATGATGAGCATATATCTTAATTAATAATTTAATAACAATGTATATACATACAATGTTTTATTGGTGTCATACAGCAATTAACATAGGTTAATAATCTAAATTAATAACATATCATATTCAACGATCAAACTACTAACCAATTCAAATTTAACAACATATTTAAATCGTCATTTCATATGAAATATATATAGACTTAGAGGAGCAGATAAGCTTGGATTGAATGGACAAATATTTAACTTTCTGCCAACCAATATATATATGCAATATATATATGTGATATTCTAAAGCACAAAGCAAAAAATATGTTGAAGGAACAATATATATATGTATATATATGTGTGTGTGTGTGTGTGTGTGTGTGTATATATATATATGGAACATGTATATATACACAAGCAAAATTAATGGTCTGAGTGTAACATATATACACTAGCAGTATGTATAACCTTTCTACCAAAATATATATGCAATAGCACATATTTGAGTTTTTGTATATGCACAACAGATATATGTAAGTAACAGCTCGGCAAAATATGTTTCATTTTCTATAACAGAGAAACAGGGAAACATGCGAAGCAATGAGAGATAGGGAAGGCTGTGCTTGTGGGTGGCGTGTCAGACTGTAGGATGGGTGGTAGGCGTGGGGGCTCAGGTGAGGAAGCAGGCTATTGTTTTGGTGAAGCAAGGAGTTTTCAGTGGTTGTGGCCTGTGGGTGTGAAGCTAGCGCTAGGGGTGGCTGCGGCTACATGAAGCGGAGGCTTGACATTTTATCAGGGAGAGGGACGTGCGAATCGGGTTCAAGAAGAGGGGGTGGTGGTTGGAAAGAGGCGGAGGTGGTGATGTGAAGGAAGGAAGATGGTTGGCTTGGGGTTTGGCTTTGGGTCATGGGCGATGGAAACTCGGGCACGAGCTGTGTGAAATGGTCATATGGGTGGGTGACGATCTATATGGGTTGCTTTGGGGAAAAAGGTGGAATGACTCGGGCACGCATGTCCTCTCGAACAAATAAAAAAGAACAACAGAACATATGAATATATATAAAACTTATATAATATAATTTTTCTCAGAGCAAAACGAAATGACCTGGAGAGAGCCGAACTGGTTCTCGATGCAAGATGAACTGATGTATTTTGTTTTATAGTTTTCTTTCAGAATGAAAAAGGAGAAAATAATGAAAGGACACGCAATATATATCAAAATCAAAGGAATAGAAAAGGAAAAACGTGAATTTAGGTAAAAATTAAAAGCAAGTTCCTTTTGGTTTACACGGTGGAAAATGAAAGGACAAGGAAACTTAAAAGGCTAAATAAGGAACCGATACGGCAAATCGTTTCGGCGATTTCGCTGCGTCCGGACGCCGAATTAGAGGAATAAATATACCATGAAAATCAGCATGATAAGATGAATAGAATGGTATATAAATATTAGCGATATGACTAAGCTATCAAAACTTAATTTTTCACTGCCGAAAATGTTGCTAAAATGCCAAAAATAAGATAAATGGGGGCGATAACTGTCCAAATTCGACGAAACAAATTACGATGTCTCACTCAAAAAATGATTTACACTTTTATTATATAAAAAATTTCGGATTTCAAAAATATTTTATTTCCATCAAGTTTCAATTGATTTAAATTTAAAATTGAAATTTCACAAACAAGCAGACTTTCATATTTTTAGATAAAAATTTGCCACTTGCTATGTCTGAATAGACGTATTACAAATATCAAATTTTCATTTCAAAATTTACTATTTAATTTCATGAAAAAATTGGTTAGAACGTTATTAAAAATCGTTAAAATTCTCAAGTCGTTACAATAGTTTCAAATATAATCGATCTTCAATCCTAGTAACCATTTCTTTGGGCTTTTTGCTTGATGATCATGAAGTCCATTGTGTTAATTCCGTCTATGTACTACCTTGCCAAAAGGTAGGTTAACACTTTTCTCCCTAAAACATGCCTTGTGATAGGAAGGTGTGTTTCGAATTGCTGTAAATTCAAAATCTGAAGTCCATAATCCATCGATAGCCATATTAACCAATCCGTTGCCAATCCCTCTGGACCGTTAGTGAAATCCATGATCACTCTGAGTCGATGTCCAATTCTAGATCCACGATCTATCCGGATCATTTTATCCAAATTATACCCATCCAAAGCCAAATCCATTGCCACTCGAGGCTGATATCCAAATCTGTGACCTCTTCGGGTCGTAGTCGAATCCGAGTCCACTCCGAGCCCATCTCCAAGTCCGTGACCGCTCTAGATAAATTCCCAAATCGATAGCTGTTCAAAGCTGATATCCAAATTCATGACTTCTCTAGGCCCTTGCCAAGCATAATTCATACCGACGTTCGAGTAAGCCGATCCTGTCGCTCTTCGGGGAAGTGGCATTATTTCATGCACTCTGGTTCGGTGTTCCTGAACATTAAGTAATGTCTTGGCCTAAGTCCTGGGCCGATCATGGTCTCTCTGGACCTTTCCGAGCATAATCCATACTTGATGACATAAGTAGGCCGATCCCATTGCTCTTCGGCGAAGCGACCTACTCCTTGCCAGGCATAATCATACCTCATGTCATGTTGAGTTTTATTCTCCAGGCTCGACTCCCCAATAGAGGACTTAATCCATGTGCGAGTCCATTATGTCGCTCTCCGGTGAAGGACTCACACCTTATAGATACTACCTCGTCACTCCAATCAGGAAAATAATCGTGACCTGTTTGATTCATCGCATTAATGCGGATCATAAATAGCCTAATGAATAAGAGTTCGTATATCCAGAAATCCAAAAAAACAACCAAAGGGTACCTCTTCAGAGCACGACGGTTCATCGTCATCTCAGAGTATGACTAGGGGACGTCCTCGATCCCATACATATGCAAGTGACTTAGCCATCTTATTATAGAATTTATTATTATTATGGTCAGAATCATAGTCCTGAACACGACCCTTACCATCTTGATTAGTTGATGATCCATGATCCGATCCAGGGCCATTCCTGTTTCCACTCAATGTGGCTGCTTCCATTCCACCGTTGCTACCGATTCCTTACTTATTGTGGCAGTTTGTCATTTCTGACATTCTCCTCAATCATATCCTTTAGATGCTTACATTTCTCTATTGTGTGCTCGTTCAATTTGTGGAACAGACAGTACTTTCCATACATACGCTCCCACTTTGTGGGATCCCTCCTTATCGGTTTACGATAGGGGAATTGCCCTTTAGTGTCCAGATAAATCCTTTCCAGTCTTTATATCAAATTCGAGTAGGATGAGAACTTTGGCTCCTGCTCTTTTCATTTCCTTTTCATCCCATCATATCCATCATCCAGTTTTTGTTTACCTTTATTATTCTTATTTGCATCTCTTGATGATCCTCTGCTTTGCACCGCATTCACTTCCGATTTGTCGGCTCATGCATTTTCCTGCTGTAAGAACCTCTCCATTTCATGATAAAACTCCCCATTAGATCCATAGGTGGATACTGTGCCAATGAATCCTTGAAACCTATGCCATCGGCAATTTCTGATACAACTGCCATCAAAACCATGGATGGATCTTACTGATTCATCAGTGTCGCCGTGGCATTAAATCATGTTAGAAAACTCCTTAGAGACTCTCTAATCTTCTATTTCAGTGTTGCCAGACTTATCAAATTTTTAGGTCTCGAAATATGAACCCAGAACTGCCTTATAAATCATTCAAACAATTCCATCCAAGTGCCAATAGATTCTCTCTCCAACTACCTAAAATACAGTGCACTATAGCTGTTAGATATAGGGGAAAGCATCATGACATGACTTCCTACAATGCCTCTAATACTTCCATGTGCGGTATATATGTCACCGTATGCATAGTTGGGTCCGAATTTCCATCATATACTTCCAGCATTGGTGGTTTAAACTCTGGTGGATTCCTAGCATTCCCGATATTAAGAGTCTCTATTTACATCCACTAGATCCTTGTTCACCAATGCTCTACGCATAGCTCGCCTGATCATCTCTGGAAACCTATCATTGTCATCCAACGGTAGTTTCCTCTCTTCATTTCCAAACTAACCCTGAGTCCATGAGGGAATTCCGGAACATACTCCTCTAGAAGAGAATCCATATTTTGATTTGCACCAAACTCCATGAGTTTGAGCGAGGTCCTCCAGCATCACGATTGTCCCGACTCAGGGTTATGCTCCTGAGCCTTTGGGAATCGGGGGCCGATCCCCTAAGATGGCTGGGGATTGCACCCAACTTCTCTATTCCATTCCTTAATCTCATAGCTCCATCTTCATATTCCCGATCCTAATTTCCAATGATTCCTGCTGCTTCAACTTCTTGATCTAATTTGCCATCAGCTCATGTTACTCTATTCCCTTATCTCTGTGCTCCAGCTTATCTAATCCGTTGGAGTAAATTCTGCATCATCTCCTGTCTTTTTAGCATCCTTTCCTACCTAGCATCCAATATCGTTTCCATTTCATCCCTGGTGAAATAGATAAATGCTTGATTTGCTCCTACTCCTGAGGAAGCCTTCTGACTCTGTCCATGATGGCTCCTTTCCGGTAGCGCTCTCCTTGTTGATTATCTAACCATTTCTCCTAATCTAAGCTAGCTAGTTGGTTTCAAATCTGAACTCCAAATCTGCGGGGGCTAGCTTTCTCACTGAAAGCGCCAAAATGATGGCATCAAAAATGACTACCGATGTCCAGTTTTATGTGAAAGCACCAATATGCAATCACAGAACTAAGATAATATAATATAGAGAGTACAAATTAAATAATAATAAAATTAAAATAGAAATTAAGTAAAGAAAGACACAGATTTATAGTGGTTCAGCTAACTCTGGCCTACGTCCTCTCCAAAGATTTTCCTTTTATTCGTTTATGCTGCTGTTACAATTACAAATCCATGAAATCCGAGGATGAAAATGGCAGAATATAGCCTAGGTAGAAGAATGAACAAAGTAGAACGAAGCCTTATTTGCTGATGCCATGTTAAATGTATTTATAGGAGAAGCATGAAATTATCTAGCTCAAAACCCAGATCTGGAACCCTAAAGCCAAGGCGAGCCTACCCAGAAAGTTTGGGTCCCACCGGAGCCCATTATAGGGATCGGGGTCGATCCCAATTTTAAAGGATTTAGGGGCTACAATCACTAGGGGTGCTCCTCATGTTGTAATATGCTTGTAATCCAATTTTCATATTGATGACATCTGTAGATTTTGAGTTATTGACCGATCATTACTATAGATCCAATTAAACCGATCCTTAAGTAGGGATGAGGGTCAATCACTTTAGTGGGATGATGGCCGATCCCTCAAAACTCCTCTTTTTGGGGTGCGATCCCTAGGTGGACTCCCTAGGGACCCCTCTTCTTGTTCCCAAAGTTTCACTCAAATCCACTTTCTGGTTGTTGAGTTATGGAGTGGTCATCATTGAGTTATGTTGTGTGCGTCTTGTTCAATTTGATCCCTCTATTCTGATCCCTTTTTGCAGAGTGAATATTCTGATCTGATTCCTCATTTAAGGCTAGTGCTAGTTCCTTACTAAACCATTTCTTGAGTGTTGTCCATCCGGATCCATTCAACCATCATCCATAGTTTCAAATATAATCAATCAACAGTGTTGGTATCCATCTCTCCGGGTTTTTTTCCTTAATGATCATGAAGTTTGTTGGGTTAAATCCACCGGTATACTACCTTGCCAAACGACAGGTTAATAGGAGTTAACTTGGAGCGTTAGATTTATCCTATGCAATCTTTATTTTTATCAGTGACGCACATCAATTACTTTGCCTAGAAAAATAATAATTGGATAAATCAACACCATTCAATTGCATGTCTATTCTATAAATTTTTCATGACACGGATTGACTGCCTATAGCCATGGGTCAACTGCTACCGGTCATCCTTAGTGCTTTGCGGGTCGCCGTGTGATTGTTTTGTGCGTATATTTAACAGCGTAGGATTTTTATTAATTTATTTTCATTTGTTTATTCAATCGTTTGCTTCCTTCCCATTTAATGCCGATTGCAATAATTTGTTTCCACATACATATATCCTCTTAGATTTAATTTAACGTTAATATCTTAGTTCCTATTAACGTTACTAATCAGCGCTAATTAGATTTTATTATCATATTTACATATATAATTATTTTCGATTCTAAAATTTAAAATGTTAGTTGCTTTTTTGTTTGTACTCTAATATGAAAACTTTATGTGTGAAAATTGACCAAAAAACCACCATGATCACAATGGTGCATGTTTCGTAGCCAAATTCTGACCGTTTTGAAATTCTATTTTCAGCATTACTGCTTATTTATATAATTCTTTTTAATTTATTTGCATTAAAATCATGGGGTATTACATCTATCCTAGAGGCAGACGTATTTATTACTTTATACTGATACTGTATACGTATGGATAAGTTATCTATTTGATATTTTAATACATACCAGTGCTAGTCTATAGGAATATTCACATGTGTTCTCTATATGATCTCATCCTCCATATTATCTAATAGTATTACTTTGTAATATCCTTGGATAGTATAGGTATAAAGATGGAGTGTTTCATTTTGGTATCAGAGCAGGTTTAGAACAATGCATCATATATCATAGACACGAGTCAAGGCTTTAGATGAGACTTCGAGTCTCTAGCCTTTGAATGTGTTTGGTTGTTCCAAATAATAAGGGATAATGTGTGCGTGTCTATGTAAAGGATGATTACTAAGGTAATCATCAAGGGACGTATTTATGATTTCACAAATATATAAACATATAGTTAATTTCTCTTTCTTTATGTATGAAGTATAAATGGTTGGATTAGCAAGGATGAATGGAGTTAGTCCAACCAACAGTATTGGTATTTATGATTTTGAGCGATTTAGTATTGTATTATTATGTTATGGCTTGGCATTATGTTGTTGCGTTTTGGATGATTTTGATCAGAGTGCGCAGAGGAAAATTTAATTATCTTTTTCCACTGAATGCATTTATTTTAGTCTCTTAGGTTTGTTTAGCTATATGAAATGGTTGGCGTTGAGTTTAATTTTGAAATTTTTTTGTATTTATTAAAGCTTTGAAATGAACTAATTAATTTGGTTTATAATTATTATATATAGATATGAATAATTTTTGTTTGGCATATGAAATGCTTCATGATAGGGGTTAATTTTATATCATATATATAAGTATGTATGTATGTATGTATGTATGTAAGTATGTGTGTATGGTTATGATTAAAGGTGATTTGGAAGTGTGTTAAAGTTATTGGGAAAGTAAAGGTTTATAATACATATATAAGAAGAGTATTAAATGAAGATTTGGAAATAAATCATTAACGTTGGATTCAAAATTAACCACCAACACCCAATGATGTGAAAACACCAATATCCAATCCAGTCACAGAAATATGTAGAGAAATAAATAAAGAACAAAATTAAAACAATTGGAAAGCAAGTAAATAGAGACACAGATTTGTAGTGGTTCGGCCAACTCCAGCCTATGTCCTCTCCAAAGATTTACCTTTTATTAGTTTATATTGTCGACTAAAATTACAAATCCACGTAATTAAAGAATTAAAATGGTAGAGTATGGCCTAGGTAGAGGATGAGGAGAAGCAGAATCCAGATTCCTTTTCTAAATCCATGCCTACTGTATTTATAGGGGAAGACGACCACCCATCTCTCTGAAACTTGGGCTATATGACCTTTTTATCCATATGGGCCCACCATAGAGGCGCTAGGCCCAAATCCCAAAAGAGAGGGATCGGTACTGATCCCTACGTTGGTTGATTTTGGGTCAGCAATCCTTATGATGACTTCTTCATGTTTAGACTTATTGGCATTTCAAGTATCATGTTGATTGGATGCGTGAAGCTCGTGCATGGTCAATATAAGAATCCTATTTGCAAGTCACCCTCTGCCAATACCTTATTAATAGAGTGTACTAATCAATGCTCTTCCACGGTCCATTGCTGATCCCTTTGGTTCTACAAGACTATGCCTATGCCTATGCCTTCCATCATAGCCGATCCCTCTTGCCTTACGTAACTATGCCGATCCCTCTTGCTTTCTAAGACTGTACCGATCCCTCCTATTCCATAGCACCATGCCGATCCCATACCATTCAACTACGCCATCCACCCTTCTCTAGAATAAGGTATGCCGAACCCTCTTAATCGAGCATATCCATGCCAATCCAACCAAACAAAACTTGCCGATCCCTTCCTGGTGTAGCCTTGAAAGTATACCGACCCTTTCCTACGTGTTGAAGCATGCCTTGAATGCCAATCCCTCCATCTTGCTAAGTTGCAGTACACCGACCCCTTCATTGGGCATGCAGATCCCTCCATTTGCTAGGCTATTGAAAGTATGCCGACTCTTCTAGATTGAGCATGCCGATCCCTTGCTTGTCCAAGCTAACATCCTTATATCAAGTGCCCTGCATCATTTATCTACCAACTCCATCCAAATCTTGCTTTGTATAACCATTATTACTTTATCTTCGGGTCCTACAACCATCGCCTTGCACTCATTGGCCTTGATAATTGTGAAGTCTGTTGGATAAAATCTGTCTGTGTACTGCCTTACCAAAAGGAAGGCTAACACTTTGCCTCCCAAAACATGCTTTGCGATTGGAAGGCGTATTTTGAATTTCCATAAATCAAAAATCTAAAGTCCATAATTCGTCAATTACCATATTATCCAATCCAGAATCCAACCCATTTCTAATCTAATTCCTTAATCTCTCCAGATCATTAGCTAAATCCATGACTGTTCTTAGTCGACATCCAATCCCGAATCCATTCCAAATTCATTAACCAAATCCAGGTTTCTTCAGATCATTATATCCAAATCTGGGACCGCTACGGGTGCATATCTAAATCCATAGACCTCTCCGGGTCATTTTATCCAAATTCGAGACTGCTCAGGTTCCATATCCAAATCCGTAGACCTCTTCGAGTCGTAAGCCTAATCCAAATCCTTGATCTCACCGGATCCTTGCTGAGCACAATCCATACTCAGCGATCTAAGTAGGCCGATCCTATCGCTCTCCAGCGAAGCAGCCTAACCCTTGCTAGGCATAGTCCATACCCAATGATCTTGATATCCCTGGATCCTTTCCAAGAACGATCCATACTCGATGACCTGTTAGGTTTTATTCTTCGGCCTTGACTCTCCGGTCGAGGGCTTTATCCATTGGAAATCCTTCTCCGGCCTCGGTTCCGAATCGAGGACTTAATCCGTGGGGTATCCTTCTCCAGCCTCGATCCCCAGTCGAGGAATTTATCCGTGAACAAATCCATTCTATCGCTCTTCGATGAAGGGACTCGCACCTTGCAGTTATTGCCCTGTCTCTTCAGTTGGAGCAATAACCACAACCTGTGTTATTTATTACATTAATCCAGAGTTAAGCATCCTTAAGTCCATAAAGTAAAATTCCATACAACCAATAAACCAAAGTTCAAAGAAAATAAGAAGAAATAAAACGAATTCCACAAACCTGAGCACAACGGTTTATCGTCATCACAGGGCATGCCTAGGGACCGTCCTCGATCCCGTACATATGTATGTGACTTAGCCGTATTACAACGGAGTTTATTACTTATTCCTCATTATCTCGATCAATTGATTGCAAGTTGACGATGATGACTTGATCTTTTTCCATTTTTATTTGAGGTGGATGATGGCTGCTCCTGTTCCACTGCCACAACACGAGTCTTTATGTATTGTTGTAACTGACCATTCCACACATGTTCCTCAATGATATCCTTCAAATGCCTAGTCATTTGTGTTGTTCCATCCAGCTCATGGAATATGCAATGCTTTCCTGATGCCCGCTAACGTTCGGGGAGTTCCCTCCTTGTGGGCTTCAATACCGAAGAGGTCCTTGAGTATCCAAACAAATCTTTTCCGGAGATTCAGTCCAATCTGTATAAGAAGAGAATTTTGGTTCTCTCCATTACCTCTTCGACACATTAATGCCATCATTCATTTTCCGTTTGCCTTTATCATTCTTGTTTACATCTCTTGATGATCCTCCACTCTGCATAACATTCACCTTTGGTTTGTTTGCTCGTGCATCTTTCTGCCGCAAGAACCTTTCTGCTTCATGATAAAACTCATGAAGATCCATAGGTGGATCCTACACCAGTGAATCCTTGAACTCCATGCCATCAGCAGTTCTAGATACAGCTGCCATCAAAACCATGGATGGATCCGAGCAATCCACTGATGCCACCACGACATTAAACCATATTAGAAAACTCCTCAGGGTCTCTCCGGTCCTCTGTTTCAGTGTTGCCAAACTCATCACATTTTTGGGTCTCGAGATGTGAAACCTAAACTGCCTCATAAACCTTTCTATCAATTCCGTCCATGTGCCAATAGAGCCGCTTTCCAACTGTTTGAACTATAGTGTAGCTATATCCGTTAAGTACAGGGAAAAGCACCATGTCATGACTTCCTCCGATGCCCCTGGTACTTTCATGTGTCTCATGTACCTCATCAAATGAATAACGAGATTTGTTTTCCCATCATATGTCTCAAGCGTTGGTAGTTTGAACTCCGGTGGATTCCTGGCCTGCTTGATATTTGGAGCGAATAGACTTCTATTTACATCCTCCAAATCCCTATTCACTAATCTTCAACGCATAGCTCTGCTTATCATCTCTGCAAACCTGTCATTGTCTTCCAATGGTAGTCTCTTATCATCATGCCCAAGCTACCCACCGAGACTACGAGTGAATTCCGGAACGTACTCCTTCGGATAAGCATCCACATTTTGATTCGCACCAAGCTCCCACGGGTTGATCGTAGGTCATCCAACATCGCGATCAACCAAACCCAGGGGCATGCCCTCTGGCCTTTGGGGATCAGTACTGATCCATCTGGAGGGATCAGTGCTGATCCCTCTAGGACGGTAGAGGACTTCACCTGGCTGCTCTATTCCATTCCTCTGTCTATTAGCCCTATCTCCATGCTCCCGGTTCTGATTTTAAATTTGCATTCCGGCAGCTCCCATGGCTTCAGCCCACTCGATTTGTTCGAGTAGATTCTGTATCATATACTCCTACCTTTTCAGCATCCTCTCCTTGTTCGTCTATGGATTTTCTATCAGTTTAGAAAACCGTCGAACGAATTTAGAAATAAAATTAACCATAAATGCACGACATACAAAAGTTAGTACGTGGTGAGTACTGGTCGATCTGTAGAGAATTGTTAGATTTTAAAAATCAATTCAATCAAATTATACCAAACGGAGAGGAAATTGTTAACTACAAGCAAAATGAAGCTAAAACTAGAATTAAAATGAGATAAAAAACTTTGAGATTAGAGAATAATTTAGAGGCAAATCCACTCTCATATTTTTGCAAATCAATAATCAAACAATCTATGATATTTATTTATCATATTAAGTGAAACTATTGTTGTATTTATCATAAGTCTGGTTTATTTATGTTATTAATTAACATAACTTAAACCATCAAACTATAATACAACAAATAACCCACTTATCAATTCTCATGACAATGAAGTCAAAGCAAAAACTATTTTAAGTATGATCTATTTACCATTGTAGTTAGTAATATAGATCATCAAATTTTGTTTTTACTCTCATTTCAAAAGCAAAAATCAATTAGCAAATGATGATGTAAATTGTATTTATGTTGAATAAGAATAGCTTGTTTGCAAAAGCAACATAGGCTATCAAACCTAATTGTATAAACTTACATCAAACTCCACTTTCATGAAGCACAAATAAAAGAGATCATATCATAGAAAGTTTGAAATTACACAGAGTTAGAGAGCTTCATTACCCCTAAATTGAAGGGGTTTAGCTACTCATTTGTGTTATCATTTCAACACATAGAGATTTAAACATTGAAAATAAAATAAATTAGAGAATAAACACAGAAAAAGAAGATTAATTACTAAAAGGAAACGAACTAAACTAGTGCATAAATGTAAATTGAAACTATGAACATGTAAGAGAGCACAAGAATAAAAATAAGCATAAAAGTAAATAAAAGCATGTAGAAAAGAAAAGAGAAAGCTATGAAGCCATTTTTATTTCATGTAACATTGAGCTTACAATTTGCTTGCTAATTTCCTAAGTAGAATGAAAGGTAGAAACATCATTCACATGTGCATAAGAGGGCTTTTTATACGTGCATAAAACCCTAATTCAATTTTTAGGGTGCTTCCTAAAATGTCCTTTAGGAAATGTGGCCACCAAACCATTAGCCACTAATTAATCCATCATTTAATGTGAATGAAGCTTTAACCTCCACTTAGTTGTCCATTAGCTTCCAATTGTAGATTTAGGCAATTGGGTGGGTCCTCTATGATCTTGAGCTCGAATTATTTCCTCTTCTTTCCTTTGTATTTCCTTGTGCATGCATATATCTTCATTAAAGACTCTTCCATATGCATCGAAATTCCTATAAAAATCATAAAAAAATATTCAAGTAAAATTTCTCAAATTGACACATGCACAAAATGACCATTTTACCCCTGAATGATGATGAATATACGATGATTTGAAAATAATTGAATTTTGGTTTTAAACATGTTAAAATACTCAAATATGACATTTATTTAAATAAAAATAGATAAAACATGGATATAAATATATGCACATTTACGTTCATATTAAATACCCATACACTTATCTTTTTATTCGTCCTCAAATAAAGGAAAACGAAGATAAATATATTTCCGTAGGTAGCATGACTGCATTGAGCGTATGCAACAAGCCTTAAACCTCTAAGTGTCCCCAGTAGGACGAGTGTTGTCTTGTGAGGGTTTTCAACGGATACTACCCACAAAATTTGAATGCAAAGTGAAAATATATACAAAATGCAAGATTTATTTACAATGAGATGAATGCGAGTTTTTAAAAATATTTACAATAAAGTATTTACCTTGAAATCGACATAAATAAGTTAAATATAAGTTTTGATTATTATATTGAAAATTTAAGTCATTTACTCAAAATTTCTAACAAAAATTAAGTTATCATAACAAATAGACAATAGTTTAACTCGTTGTTTCGGTCGATAATATAGTATAACTATGAAATAGATCCTTAATTGATTATTAAAGTTTACCAAAGTGGTATTTCCATTTCTTTCCAATAACAAGTCAAATCAAATAAGTTAAAATGGTGCATGGGTTTCAATTGCTTATTCTCTCTTATTTGAAAATTTTATTGATATTAACTATATTTACATATGCTAACTCAGGTAAACCGAGGCCAGATATATTACCCATGCACTACCTTGATGTGACAGGAATACAAAGCATGGCGAGTGAACACACAAGTGTGAACAATTATCGACTTTAGGTGTTATTAATTTTTTTTTAATATACATACACCTAACTCGGATAAACTAAGGCCAGATATACCGATCGTACACTACCTTTCGGGCTTACGTGAGAAGGGTACAGAGCATGGCAAGTGAATACACAAGTGTGAATACATGACTCTAGGTGTTAAAAATATATACACATATGCAGATGCTTTTTTTCTTTCTTTCTTTTTCTTTCTTTCTTTTGACTTAGAAAGAGAGAGTTTTGCAAAATCGTCTTAGCACCATTTAACTTAGAAGATAACATATCCTTTACTTTGAATTTACCTTCATATATACAAGTTAAACCATTGTTATTTGTAACCAAACTTGATTTTTATTTTTTTAAGACAAATAAATTTTAAACATTTCAATTTATTAACTAAAACTTATACTTATCCAATAGTGATTCTTCAAAAATAAATCAAAATGCTAAAAAGAAAATGTTTTTGAGATTTTAGAACTTTTGAGATTTTTTATTTAAAACAAAAAGAAAATTCCAAAATGCCATAAAACCTAAAAAAATGAAAATGAGACTCTCCCCACACTTAATTTTAACTCTGTCTCCACTGTCAATGCACGATATAATGAGTGTTATGGGAAAAAATATGTACATATTTACAAAAGAGGGTTAACTTTCTTACTAGATGTAGCTTGGCTCATGAAGGATCATGAGCTCCTCCTCTTGGTCATTTGGAAATTCAAAGAAAGGTTTCAAATGATGACCGTTGACTTTGAAAATCGATCCATCCCTCGGGTTTTCTATTTCTATGGCACCATGTGGAAAAATAGTTCATACCTCAAATGGTCCGGTCGATCTCGATTTAAGTTTCCCGGAGAATAAATGAAGTCTTGAGTCATATGAAAGAAATTTTTGGTTAGGTGAAATTTTTTTCCTTATAATTGACTTGTTATGAAAAACTTTGGTTCTTTCTTCGTACGTTTTCTCGTTTACATACGCATCGTTCCTAAGTTCTTCTAGTTCGTTGAGTTATAGTTTCGGTTTTCACTAGCTTTCTCAAGATCAAATTTTGAGTTTTATATTGCCCACAACGCTTTGTGTTTGATTTTAACTGGTAAATAGCAAGCTTTACAGTAAACTAAATGAAATGAGGACATCCGCAAGTTAGTTTAAAAGCACTACGGTAAGCCCAAAGCGCGTCGGTCGATTTCTGAGATCAATCTTTTTGATTTTTTATTAACAATTTTTTCCAAGATTTGTTTTATTTGTCGATTTGAAACTTCAACTTGGCCACAAGTCTGAGAATGATACGGAGTGGATAACTTGTGGGTTATTGAGTATTTTTCATTACAGTTTCAAAAGAACGATTACAAAAATGGGTTCTGTTATCACTGATTATTGTGCGAGGTGTGCTGAACCTCGAAAAGATGTTATCTTTGAGAAATTTCACAACAATTCTACGATCTTTGGTTTTGCAAGGAACCGCTTTGACCCAATTTGAGATGTAATCGATAGCGAGAAGGATATACAATTTTCCAAAAGAATTGGAGAAGGGTCCCATAAATCCGACACCCCAAACATCAAAGATTTCGATCGTAAGAATGGGGTTTAGAGGCATCATATCTCATCGAAAAATTCGTCCAAGCATTTAACATCGATCGCAAGTTTTACAAAATTCAAATGAATCTTTGAAAGAGAAGGCCAATAAAAACCACACTGAAGCACTTTTTCGAGGACCGAAATGTCCACCGCACGCTTGATCGTGGCAAAACGAAAGAACACTCCTGATCTCATTATCTGGAATGCAACGTTGGATGATTTGGTCGGGACAATATTTGAACAAGTATGGATCGTCCCAATAAAAATATTTCACTTGGGACATGAATTTGTATTTGTCCTATTTAGACCAAGATGAGGGAGTTTCTTTAGTGATTAAGTAGTTCACCATATCAGCGTACCATGGATCGATAGAAATTGAAAGAAGTTGTTCATCGGAGAAGTTTTCATTGATTGGCAAAGAAGATGGAGTGTTTGAAAGACGAGATAAGTAATCGGCTATGACGTTATCGGATCCTTTTTTGCCTTTGATTGTAAGATCAAACTCTTGCAATTAAAGGATCCAACGAATCAAGCGAGATTCAGCGTCCTTTTTGGCGAAGAGATATCAAAGCGTAGAATGGTCCGTGTGCACAGTAATGTGTGACTCGATCAAGTAAGGTCGAAACTTTTCGAGTGCAAAAATGATCGCTAAAAGCTACTTTTCGGTTGCTATGTAGTTGAGTTGAGCGTCGTTCAAAGTCATACTTGCGTAGTAAATGACATGAAGTATTTTTTTGATTCGTTGTCCTAAGACAACACTAACCGTAAAGTTAGAAGCGTCACACATTATTTCAAATAGAAGATTCTAATTGGGTGTGCAAATAATTGGAGCAGAAAAGAGTTTGCTTCTGAGATGTTCAAAAGAAGCGATACAATCAGAGCTAAAATCGAAAGGAACGTCTTTTCCAAGAAGAGTCGTCAAAGGACGAGTGATTTTTCTAAAGTCTTTCACGAAGCCTCAATAAAAACTAGTGTGTCCTAGAAATGATCGAATGTCCTTAACAGATTTGGAAATGGATAGATTTGTAATTATGTCAACTTTCGCTTTATCTACCTTAATGCCTTTATTTGAGATGATATGTCCAAGGACTATGCCTTGTTTGACCATAAAGTGGCAGTTTTTCTAATTCAAAGTCAAATGTTTTTCTTTACATTGATTTATAACCAACTGGAGCTGATGTAAACAATCGAAAAAAGAATCACCAAAGATAGAGAATCGTCCATAAAAACTTCTAGAAAACATTCAATCATGTCAGAAAAGATGCCAACCATGCATCATTGGAAAGTAGCAGGAGCGTTGCAAAGTCCGAATGGCATGCCTCGATAAGCAAAGGTACCGAATGGACATGTGAAAGTCATTTTCTCTTGATCTTCGAGAGCGATTGGAATTTAGTTATAACTAGAATAACCATCAAGGAAGCAGTAGAATCCATGGCCGGCTAAACGTTCAAGCATTTGGTCAATGAAAGGAAGAGGGAAGTGATCTTTTCGTGTTGCGGCATTTAGTTTTCTATAGTCAATGCAAGCACGCTAACCCGTTTGGGTGCGAGTTGGAATAAGTTCGTTGAATCGTTCTTTGACAACGGTTAGCTTCGACTTTTTCGGTACAACGTAAATTGGGTTAACCCATTGGCTATCGGAGATAGGGTATATGATATTGTTATCGAGGAGCTTAAGAATTTCGTCGTGAATTGCATCTTTTATTTTTAGATTAAGCCTTCGTTGCGCGTCACGAACAGGCTTGGCTTTGTCGATTAAATGGATGCGATGTTGAACAAGAGTGGGACTAATTACCTCTATATCGGAGATCGACCATCCAATTGCTTCTCTATATTTCAAAAGAATAGAGAATAATGAGGTTTCTTGATCGAGAGAGAGGGAGTTGCGGAAATTATAACGGGCAACATTTTGTTATCACCTAAGTATGTGTACTTAAGGTGATCGGAAAGTGGTTTGAGATCCAACTTCGGGAGTTGCTCGATTAAAGAATTGAGTTGAGATTAAGACTCAACTGGAAGCAATTCAAAGGGAAGAGTGCATTCAATCTCGTTGGAATTTCATGAAACAATTTTTCTTACTCGGCTTCATGTTTGTCGTTAAGATCAAGCATCTCATTTTTAAGTTTTCGTGAATAGCACTAACTTCCAACGTTTGATCACGAGGTTCATTCGATTGGCTTTCAAGGTTGTAATATTAAGATCCGAAATCATGTTTCCTAAAGAGATTTTCATCGTACTTTTGTGATAATTGATTAAGGCATTAGAGGTGACTAAGAATGATCGGCCTAAAATCAATGGAATTTGACTCGCGAGATTTGTCACGGGTTGTGTTTCGAGAACGATATAATCAACCGGGAATATGAATTACCCTACTCGAATGAGCATGTCCATGATTTCTCCTACGGGCTTCTTAATGGAGCAATCAGCAAACTGAAGCTTGACTTTTGTGGGTTTGAGCTCAGTTAAGTCGAATTGTTCATACGAGGTATATGGAATCAAATTAACACTCAAGCCTAAGTCAACCAAACATTTGTTAATCATCTTGTCTCTAAATGTACACGAAATTGTAAGGTCGTCAGGATCTTTGTATTTAATGGGCATGGATTGGGACAAGACTTCGCTCAAACTGGCGACTAAAAAGACTTTTTTGGGTGCTTGAGTGTGTAGCTTTTGGGTGCACAAATCCTTAAGAAATTTCGTGTAAGCGGGGACTTGATGAACAATGTCAAGAAGCGGGATGTTCACTTTCACTTTTTTAAAAATTTCCAACATCTTTTCCATTTGGTCCGAGTGTTTCTTGGGTCGAAAACGATGTGGAAATGGGACATGATACTCAGTTGACAGCAGAGAGGTGGTAGAAGTTGATGATTGTTTGGGATGGCAATGGTGGAACTGGTTGCGTCGAGGGCAATGCTGCGTATTTTATGACTTGTTGATGGAGGAACAGTAGATGGGTGTTTGGCGAAGTATTATTTGTAGTTGCAGTTATGTAATGTGGATTTGCCTGTAGAGATGTGGATGGGAGAAGTGTGGAAGGTTTTGTGTGGTGATTGTTGCACAGTGTATCATAATGTATCAGCGATTTAAGGGATAGGTTGGTGCGTTTGCTGGTTAGTAGAAAGTATGTTTTGGCAGCAGCAGAGGGGATGTTTGGTAGTGGTATAGTAAGGCAGAGGTGAAAGACTGTATTGGCGATGACAAGAATGAGGTGGGTAGCGAAGTGATGAAACAGTATAGATATGCAGAGGTGTTTGGAAGTAGAGAATAGGGATTGCACTGTACTTTGTTGTATGTGTTTGTGCAATTGGAGTTGGAGTCTTGGTGTAAGGAGAAGGCAATTGGAAATGATTAAGTAAGGAGTTATGTAGATGGTAATTGGAAGTTGATGATGGGGTAGTAGGAGCAAGAAGTTGTAAACAGAAATTGTGATGATGGCAGCTGATATATGGATGTGGTTTTGTGAATGAATGGTGAATGAATGACCAGAGATGGCAGTTTTGATCAGAGAATTGGGAGGTTGGTTATGAGAAGGGTAGTTGTGCAGAGGGTATGGCACAGAGGTGGATGGTGAAAGTAGTTATAATAAAGGCAGCTTGCAATTATTATCTGTGCATTTGGAGTTGTAATTCGTTGAAGTAGTGTGAGCAATGGAGTATGTTAATAGTGAAGGCAAGTCGCAGGAGTATGTGATGGTTGTAGTTAATAGCTTGATGGTTGGTTGAGTTGGTAATTTTGAAGTGGAATGAGGTGATATGGGGGAAGTGATATTGCAATGGTGAATGAAGTTGATTGGAGAGGTGCAGTATATAGGTAATTTTGAAAATGTAAATTGAAAATTCAAAATGTAAATGGAAAATTTGTTAATGAAATGGAAAATTTGTAAATGAAATGGAATAAAAAAAATTCCTTTTCAAATGAAATCATGTAATGAATTTTTTTTACAAATGTAAATACAAAATGAAACTAAAAAAACAAGAAATGCACACAATTACAATGCAAATAAAAATCACACTACACAATTTTTTTAAATGCGATACACATAAAATAAACACACAAAAATCAAACAAAAATAATTCGAAGAATAGAAAATCAAAATAAAAACAATTCCTCGACAAAGGCGCCAAAAACTTGTTCGTCAACGAGTTTTATATCGGTTTAGAAAACCATTGAAAATTTTTAGAAATAAAATTAACTGCAAGCGCACGGCGTACAAATGTTAGTACATGGCGAGTATGGGTTGATCCTTAGAGAATTGTTAGATTTTAAAAATCAATTCAATCAAATTATACCAAATGGAGAGAAAATTGTTAACTACAAGCAAAGTGAAGCTAAGATTGGAATTAAAATGAGATTAAAAACTTTGAGATTAGAGAATAAACTAGAGGCAAATCCACTCTCAAATTTTTGCAAACCAACAATCAAACAATCTATGATCTCTATTTATATATTAAATGAAATAGTTGTTGTATTTATCATAAGTATGGTTTATTTATGTTATTAATTAACATAACTCAAACCATCAAACTATAATACAATAAATAACCCGCTTATCAATTCTCATGACAATGAAGCCAAATCAAAAGCTATTTTAAGTATGATCTATTTACTATTGTAATTAGTAATATAGATCATCAAATTTTGTTTTTACTTTCATTTCAGAATCAAAAATCAATTAGAAAATGATGATGTAAATTGTATTTATGTCGAATAAGAATAGCTCATTTGCAAAATCAGCATAAGCTATTAAACCCACTTGTATAAACTTACATCAAAATCTACTTTCATGAAGCACAAATAAAAGAGATCATAAATTATAGAAATATTGAAATTACATAGAGTTAGAGAGTTTCATTACCCCTGAATTGAAGAGATTTAGCTACTCATTTGTATTATCATTTCGACACATAGATGTTTCAACATTGAAAATAAAACAAAGTAGAGAATAAAAAAATAAAAAGAAGATTAACTACTAGAAGGAAATGAACAAAACTAGTACATAAATGTAAATCTAAACTATGAACATGAAATGAAAGAGAGCACAAGGATAAAAATGAGCACAAAAGTAAATAAAAACATGTAGAAAAGAAAAGAGAAAGAGGCTAAGAAACCATTTTTATTTCATGTAACATTGAGCTTACAATTTGCTCGCTAATTTTCCCAAGTAGAATGAAAGGTAGAAAGATCATTTACATATACATAAGAGGGCTATTTATACATGCATAAAACCCTAATTCAATTTTAGGGTGCTTCCTAAAATGCCCTTTAGGAAGTGTGGCCACCAAGTAACCATTAGACACTAATTAATCCATCATTTAATGTGTAAGAAGCTTTAGCCTCTACTTAGTTGTCAATTAGCTTCTAATTGTATATTTTGGTAAGTGGGTGGGGTTCTCCATTACCATGAGCTTGAATTATTTCCTCTTCATTCCTTTGTATTCCCTTGTGCATGCATATATCTTCATGAAAGCCTCTTCCATATGCATCCAAATTCGTATAAAATCATAAAAAATGTCCAAGTAAAAATTCTCAAATTGACACATGCACAAAAATGACCGTTTTGCCCTTGAATGAAGATGAATATATGATGATTTGAAAATAATTTAATTTTGGTTTTAAACATGTTAAAATGCCCAAATATGACATTTATTTAAATAAAAATAGATAAAATGTTGATGTAAATATATGCACATTTACGTGCATATCACTCCTGCATAGCATCCATCATTGCTTCCATTTCATCCCTGGTGATGTAGATAGATGCTTGATTGGCTCCAGCTTCTAAGGAAGCCTCCTGACTCCCTTCATGCTGACTCCTTTCCACTAGCACTCTCCTTGTCGATTTCCTAGCCATTGCTTTCTAGATACAAGTATCCAAGCTTTAAAATCCGTTTATGCAAGTCCTCTTAGTGAAAGCACTAAAATGTTGACGTCAAGATTAACCACCAACACCCAATTATGTGAAAACGCCAATATCCAATCCAGTCACAGAAATATGAAGATAAATAAATGAAGAAAAAAATTAAAACAACAAGAAAGCAAGTAAATGGAGACCCAAATTTATAGTGGTTCGGTTAACTCCTGCCTACGTCCACTCCAAAATTTTTCCTTTATTAGTTCATACTGTTGATTACAGTTACAAATCCATGAAATTCAAGAATAAAAATGGTAGAGTATTGCCTTGGTAGAAGATGAAGATAAGCAAAATCCAGATCCCTTTTCTGAAGCCATGCTTGCTGTATTTATAGTGGAAGATGACCACCCATCTTTCTGAAACTTCAGCTACATGACCTCCTTATCCATATGGGCCCACCATAGGGTTCGCTAGGCCCAAATCGCAATGGAGAGGGGCTATTACCGATCCCACCATTGGTTGTTTTTGGGACTGTGATCCCTATACTGGCTTCTTCATGTTTAGACATGTTGATATTTCAAATATCATGTTGATTGGATGCGTGGAGCTCTTGCTTTTGATCCATATAAGAATCCTATTCGCAAGTCACCATCTGTCGATCCCTTTTTAATATAGTATATCGATCCATGCTCTTCCATGGTCCATTGCCGATCCCTTTGGTTCTACAAGGCTATGCCTATGCCTTCCATCTCAACTGATCCATCCTGCTTCATAAAGTTCTACCAATCCCTCTTGCCTTACGTAACTGCCGATCCCTCTTTCCTTCTAAGACCGTGTCGATACCTCCTATTCTACAGCACCAATGCCGATCCCTTACAATTCGACTACGCCGACCCCTTTCTCCGAATAAGGTATGTCGAACCCTCTTAATCAAGCATTTCCATGCCAATCCAACCAAACAACACATGCCGATCTCTTCTTGATGTAGCTGGAAAGTATACCGACCCCTTCCTGCGAGTTGAAGCATGTCGATCCATCTAGAATGTCGATCCCTCCATCTTGCTCAGCTATTAGAGTACACCGACCCCTTCAGATTGAGCATGCCGATCCCTCCATTTGCTAGGCTATTGAAAGTACGCTGACCCCTCTAGATTAAGCATGCTGATCTCTTGCTTGTCCAAGTTAACATCCATATTTCAAGCGCCCCACATCATTTATCTACCAATTCCATCCAACTCTGACTTCATGTAACCATTTGTACTTTACCTTCAGGTCCTACAACCGTCGTCATGTGAGTCCATTTGTACTTTACCTTCGGGTCCTACAACCGTTGTCATGTGAGTCCATTTTTACTTTACCTTTGGGTCCTATAACCGTCGTCCTGCACTCAAATGCCTCGATAATTGTGAAGTCCATTGGGTTAAATCCACCTGTGTACTGCTTTGCCAAAAGGTAGGTTAATAATTAAAGTTTCACTGAAATTAATATATTAAATGACTTGTGAAAGCAATACCTATATAAATTTTTGAAATAAAATTGCGTTAGCTTGTCCGTTGAGTGTGTTAAGGATTTTGATCGATGCGGATGCACACGTACTTGGTAGAGTTTCTTAGAACACTAGAACAAGACATTTGAAATTTTTTTTAACAAATGTAAATATTTTGAGTAAAATTAAAATATTTGAAGCGAGGTGGAATACTTAAAGTAATACTTTATAAACATATAGTTATGTTGATAAAAATAATATTTAAAATTTATATTTGCAGAGGATATTCTATATGTCAGTAGGTATTTTTAATGATGATTTCAGCCATTTAATATTGTTGGACAGTTGAGATCACTGGCAAAGTAGTACTGATTATGTGGTTGGTACAGTAGCCAATTGATATTAGTAATTACTATGATAGATGGCGAGGCAACATCACTTTATTTTATAGTATTAGAGGATTTGTGAACATAATCGTACATATTTGAGAACATTTTAATATAATTTGAAATGTATAAACGAGCAATTTCTTTATAGTTATATGTATTACTATACTACAAAATAATTTTGAGATAAAAGTATGATTTGGTTTTAGTTTTGAAATTTAATAAGGTATAGGTTTTGGAAAATTTTCTTCTGCTTGTAAAAGGAAATTTTCTAATATTTTGGAAGTGTAAAAGTTTATGAAATTTAATGGGTTATTTAAATTGAGAATTATTTTGATAAGTAATATAGAATTATTTCTGAAATGTTAAACTTACATATTAAATTTAAAACTTCCCTCCATACATCAGTTTAAAGAGAGAGTTTATTATTTATTTAAATTTATAAAAGAATTTGCAAATAGCATATAGAAATAATTTTGTTTATTATAATATATTGTAATTGAAAAATATACATTGAAGGATATTTTATCAAATAAGAAAAGAGATTTTAGTAGAAATTTCACTAATAAATGTTATCCGACATTTGGACCCAGCTATATCCAAACTGACTAGACAAGTTAGAATCGACTATCATCAAGGCCAATAGCCTTGAGCGATGATTGTGAGGTCCAAAAATCAAATGCAAGAAATGATATGAAGTAATGATCAACCGAGACCAATAGATAGACTCTCTAGAATAATCTAAGTATGGATTAGTACCTCTCTCAGGCATGGGACTGGTTCATATCCTTAATTTTTGTTCCAAACTGGGTAAGATCGACACATAGTTACAAGGAATGCCTCGCGAGGCAACATTTCAAAACTCAAGTCATTTGCAGTTTGTATGCTTAAGTTATGTCTAAGAAAGTGACTGTATAAAAAGGACCGTAGAAAAAGGATCGGTCTACTTTAGCCAAGCAAATGCAACTTAATGGAAAACAATCAATATTTCAAGATCTAGAAGTCCAATGCATATGAAACTTTAAGAACAAAATGAGGGGACCCTAAGGAGTCCACCTTAGGGACACACCCCAAGATGAAGAAGTAAGAGGGATCGACCCTCTTTCCTCTAGAGGGATCGGCCTAAATCAGCCAACGTCACATGTTGCAACAAAGATTGATCAATAACCCAAGTTATACTATTCCAATTGACATGCAAAAATGTATCAATTTAAAATCTATAATTTGTTTGAATTTCTGGAATTTAATTTGGAGTTAATTTGAATTAATTTTAAAATTTTAAAAACAAGTGAATATTGAGTTTGTTTATTTATGTATAGAATGGATTTCAAATTTGAATTTGAATTTGAATTTACATTTAAAATAAATATCTTAAGCAAAATATTTGGATTCAGAATATCAATATATATGTATAATTTTATTTATGTGTAAAATAGTATTAATAACGTCTTCTTTTGAAAAAAAATTGTATAAATATAGAAAGGAATGTAATTATATAAATAAGAAAGAAAAATAATATAATTTTTTTTTTTATATTTGTGCATTAGTAATACAAGTGTTAACTAGTGAGACACCCAATTTAACAAGTGTTTAAATTTTAGTAAGAGAATTAACAAGTGTTAACAATGAGGCATTAAAGTGAACAAGTGTAAAATTTTATATTTTTTTTTCATTTTTCAAATTAAAGAAATTAAGGCGAATAAACATTTCTAATTATTTCCTTTCTTATTTTATTTTGTCTTCACTTTCTAAAACTTAAGGGCAAAAAAAACATGTATAACTTTCTCAAAACAGATAGAAAAATCATCAAGCAACTTCAAAAATTTCATAGCAAAGAAGAGAAAAAAAAACTGGAAATTAAAACACTTCAAAGATCTAAAGCCTGGAATGCATCTCCATCCAAAAAATCAAAGCAGTTGCAAATGTCAAATAAGCGAAGATTTCAACTCAGCAACTTAACAAAATTCAACTCAGCAAACATGGACTCCAACATCAAGCCCAGATCAACAATTCAACAATTAAAGAAAAAAAATTCTTTTTCCCAGTCTTCAAAACTGTCAACACCAACTTCTTCTCTATTTCTTCTTCATAAGTGAGTAATTTTTCTTATCTTAGAATTTGAATTGTTGTTTGAATCATGCTTGAAATAGAAACCATAAAATACTTACACATGCAAAGATGTGTATATGAATGTGCTTAGATAATTGTGCATGTCAGTTCAAGCTTAAATAACCTCCATTCCATGTTATAGGGATTTAAAACCTCGTTAAAAATTTGATTTCTCCCTCCTTGTTGCTTGTTAGGCTTTGAAATTCAAACAAAGGTTGATTGTATAAACATGATTAAAGATTTAAAAATAAATTTAAGCAAAACAAATCAGAACTTCTTCTGTAAAATTTGAAAATACAGGCAAGCCTAAAATATCTGACAATTCAATTATCACCATTTCTAATTTTAAGCATATCAATCGAAACGTTTTTGGAATTGATGATTTTTAAAAGCAAAATCAAATTTTTTAATAACATATCTACTTAGAAATTGTAAGAAGAATGTGAGATGGGTTTTGATGAAATTCTGGTGATCGGTGGGTTTATTGATCTCAAGAACGGGATCGTAGCTAGCTTGAAGGTTGGGTATCATCGAAAAAATATCTGATGAATTTATAAGCTACGGTGGCGATGGTACGATTGTGTTTTAGGGCTTAGCATCATTTCTGATCGATGATGTTCTCGGAGAATTCGCGATGTCATTGTCAAATCGAACTTCATGGACTAGGGGGATCGAGGCATGGGGTTGCGGCCGAGGTTTGGTTGTGATCGCGAGCATTCAGATGGTTTGAGCCATCGGCACTGGAAAATTTTGTTGGTCGGAGTTGTTCCAGTTTTGTGTTGAACAGCTTAAATTCGTGTTCAACCTCGTTGCGTTGGTCTGGAGGGTCAGGAAGCTTAAGTGGATGGTCAGTAACTTAGGGAGGGTGGCGAAGTTGACCGAAGCTCATCAGAGCTCTGGTGCATTGCACACCACTTGGTTGGTGTCAGTGGAAAAATTAAGGAAGATAGAATTTAAGTCGAAGCTATTATCGGGGAATCAGGGCTTTAGCTCGAAGATGGGCTCGAGTAAATTTCTTGTTGCGTAGGGTAAACACTTAGAAAATTTTCAAGTTTGAAAAATTTAGGCACACGGGAGGATTTTTGGTGAAACTCGAAGCAAATAGGAAATGGTCTCGGGTAATACTCGAAGTGGCCTCGGGTCAGATATATAAAATAATTTCTACTTTAAATGAAATTCAAACTTTTAAACATTTTTAAACCACGTTCTCAAATGATGATTTGATTGAAGTTTTGAATTAATTCAGGATTTAAGTAAGATGTTTTTTTAGAGGAATTAAATTAAATTTATTTAATTTTGTTACATTATTTTATCAAGTTATTTATATTAAATAAATAATGTAATTTAAAAGGAAAATTAAGATAAAATGTTATTTAAACTACCTTAACCTTTTAAAGTAACTAGTGTGATAAGGATGATGATTAAACAAGATTTATAAGATAATCAAAGTGATTAATAAAAATAAAAAGATTTGTCTTTTAATTTATCAGGTAGTTGATGATTTGTTAATATAATTACTTAAAAATTAATTATTTAATTAATTACTTAATATTAAAGATTAATTAAATAAATGGTTAAGGTTAACTAATTATTAATTAATTAAGGAATAATTAATTAATAAAAGTAACTAAGATTTAATTAATTAACAATTAAGGATTAATTAATTAAGATAATTAATTAAGGAATAATTAATTAATAAAGGTGATTAAGATTTAATTGATTTATAATTAAGGATAACTAATCATTAATTAAAGATAATTAATGAAAGTAATTATGTGGTTAATTAATTTAAACCACACGATTAATTCATCTTAATTGAAGATGATTGATTATTATTGAATGTTGTGTATTGGATTGATATCTTTGATATGTGATTGTGATGCTACGAGATATGAATTGCTTTGTGCTAATCCGTGATATCTGTGATGAATATATTTCTGTGTGAATGTGAAAAAACCCATTGGCCCGTAAAACGACACTTGAATTCAATGCGACGGAGAGTCAGATTCCAGCTGCTTATCCGAAACCCATATCGAACCTTGATAGTGAATCTTAGTGAATGATATATCCACGTGTTTTGAATTAAGCGCTAGCTATTTGGTTTAGCTGGAAGAGGACTTTGTGTCGTATAACCCATTCCGAATAGTATATGACGAAATGGATAGATTTGAAGACGGTGGTGAAGACCAGGCGTCTTTAAGGACAATAGGATAACCTGTCGAATGGATTTGCACTGAGTTGCTCCAGTATAGAGATCTCCATATGTGATGGGGAGTCCGATCGGGATTGTGGATGCCCGGATTGCAAGGGTTTCTTTGGAAGTGCCTTCGGTTCTGTTCGAACCCGAAACATACTTGTATGGTTGTATGTCTGACATTACATTTTGAGATATAAAGCCGATTTCTTTCAAATACATTTCTGTTGGTGGCGGAGAATTTATTCTCTTAGCTTAACACCCTTCTTTGAGACGTACGAGCTCAGAGGCTATGTAGTTGAAGGTTATTAGTGATATACTTCCAATTTGGTAGTGTGGCATGATGAGTGTTGCTGATCATTTGTTGATCGAAGCATGACTTTTGTGAAAAGTGTAGCTTTGTGGACGAGACTTCATCGAACCTCACAACCTTGTTATGGTCAAAACAGGAATCGTTGCAGCAAGGTATTTGGGGGTAGCGCCCCTTGTGAGTATGTCTATTTTCTTCTGGATTATAAGTGGTATCATGTTATGGAGCCCATATAATTAGATTTGTGGTTGCTGCAAACTTATTGCTTTATGGTTGTTGGTTAAGAAGCGCTTCGGATAAAGGTTGGTAACGACCGGGAGATGGCTTACTCGTTTCAGTAGCTACCTAGTTATAGAGGTAACCCGGCCTTGTGTTGGTAGAGATCCGGTTAGGTTCTCGAGGACGTCCCGCCAGAGGCATTCCATTTTGTGTAGGAAGTTCCTTTGCCTGACCATTGTTGGAAATCCAATCATCCAATACGAGCCCTTCACGATTTTAGTTGTATAACCTGCCATTTATGGTTGCGCCCCACTGTTTAGATGGTTGCTATAGTAGGCATAGTATGAAATGTCCATACTGGCTAAGATTAATATTATACTTTTGAATTGTTTTCTACACTATGTAGTAATAATAATATCAAAAGATTTTTCTCGTATCAAGCATGTTTGACTATCATAAGAAGAAATCTCCTACAATTTCGCGATTACATTATGTGTATGGTGGGAGGCCTTATGGTAGTTTCATTTTCCAAAAGCAAATAGGATTTCTTTTATAAATTATTTTTTTGTTTTAAACAACTGTTTTGTTTGCTCATACCAGTCCCATGACTGACCTAGAGTTTATTGTTCCCTTCCTAAACTCTAGGGGCCCATAATTTCCACACGGGCAGCCTAGAAACAAGTTATCCATGTTTTGGAGCTAGCTTGGATTTTGAAGTCTCTTGGAAGCTGTCGGATTTTGGAAAGCTTTTGGCCTTAGGAATATTTTGAAGTGTTGGAGTTTTTAAAGACCTTATCAAAGTTGAAGTATGTTGGAAATTTTTGAAGTTCCTGTTGTCGTTCCACTGTGGTGTTACCATTTTGTTGTTGTATTATATGTGTAGCACTCTGATATTGGTGATCGATGTTGTAATGGATATTTTATCAAAGTTGTATCTGTGTTGTGATCAATGATATTCATTTTGTTTCCACTGTTTATATTCATCTAATGTCGATATAAGCTCCATCCGAACTGGAGTTCAACGTTTGAATCTCTGGCAGTTGAATACAAGTGAGGTGTTTGATGTTGATTTTCAATTGCTGGGTTTCGGGTCGTGACAAGTTGGTATTAGAGCTAAAGGTTAAGTAAGAACTTTAGCTAAGGAATATAACATATTATATGGCTCATTAGAGATAGGGTGAAGTATACCCTAGAATGAGTATAACCGAGAGACCGAAACCCTAAAATTTCTAGGTTTATTTCTTTAAACTGCTGATATTTTCCCTTGTCCGTATGCCTAAACCAAGTTTTCTTACTATTTACAGATAGTGAGAATGAGTGGAAGAAGAGGACAAGGGAGGGGACGGGGAAATACCACTACAACTGGTCAAGTCCCTGCAACAGTAGCTACAACCTACTCAACCTCAACCGAATCTGGCTGATCTGTATAGAAGTTTCTCCAGACTTGGTGGTAAGCCGTTCACTGGCAAGGAATCTATTGTTGAAGCCCAATCATGGATACGATCATGTGAAAGAATTTTCACAGGACTGAAATTGGAAGACGATCAAAAGCGATTGATAGCTTCTTGGCAACTTCAAAAGGAAGCTCTAGCTTGGTGGGGGACCGTTATAGTGGATGAACCGGAAGATGAGTTTACTTGGAGATGATTTAAAGAAGTGTTTGAGCAGCCATACATGTCATCTGCTGGTATCTTTCAAATGTACCAGGAGTTCATGGACTTGAAGCAAGGGAGTTTATCATTTAAGGAATACTTGAATAAATTTAACGAATTGTCTCGATTTGGTCCGAAGCTGGCGAATACCCCCTTGAAGAAGAATGGAAGATTCATTCGGGGAATGAATAAGAAGTACCACGAGAGGATGACTGTCCACATAAAGGAATCCTTTTTGGACTTGATCGATATGGGTTATCGATATGCTACCCTAGATATGCAGGAAGTTCCGAAAGAGAAGGGAGTTTAAGTAGTTCGAATTGAAAGAAAATAAAATTCAAAGGGAAGAAGCCGAATCAAGGCAAGGAGAAGAGGACTAATCAGGAAAACTCGGCTAGAAATAGTACTTGTTATAACTGTCAGGAGAAAGGCCATTATGCAAACGATTGTGAGAAGCCAAAGAAATAAGTAAAGAAAGGTCAACCCGTGAAGGCAAGTCAAAGATCCAAGGAATGCTATTGCTATCACTAGCTTGGTCATGGAGTTAAAAATTGCCCGAAAAAGAAACAACCACAAGTAGCAAAAATGTACGCGGTTGAAGATGACCTCTCAACTTCCAAGGCGGATAAAGGAAAACGAGTTTTGGAAGGTAACCATATTGTTGATGATAGAGTTGTCAGAGTTTTGTTCGACATGGGAGCTTCACATAGCTTTATTTCCCAACAAATCGTGAATGAGTTAAAACTTAAACCTAAAATTGTCGATGAACCTATTTGCATGAAGAATCTGGTTGGTGGTCCCACAAAAATCTTTGTCTATATTGTAGGAAAGTGCCTATTTCGTATTATGGCCATCAATTTCCTATCAACCTTTATGTTCCCGACTTTAACCAGTTTGAAATATTACTCAGAATGAATTGGTTAACGAGATATGAAGGCAAATTAGATTGTAACAATCGAACGATTCTGGTCAAAACAAAAATTGGAGATTTCATTGAAATTTCTTGTGAAGACCCTAGTCCGAAAAGAGATAAGTTGATGTATACGTTGGGATATCTCGAACGTAGTTTGGATCCATTTCTATTGTCCAGCATTTTCCCGACGTATTCAAAGAGGTCAAATCTTTACCCCCATACGGAGAGATTGAATTCAAAATTGACGTAGTACCCAATGCTCATCCTGTTGTTCATGCAAGTTGCAGGATGGCACCCAAGGAAAGAATTGAATTAGTCACGCAAACCAGTGATTTGCTAGATAAGGGATTATTACATCCTACTGTTTCGAATGGGGTTCAGCTGTGGTGTTTGTGGCTAAATCCGACGGATCCTTGAGGTTGTGTGTAGACTACCGCGATCTCAATAAACAAAATCTCAAAAACAAGTTTCCTTTACCTTGAATCGAGGAATTATTCGATTAAATTCATGGCGCTCGATTCTTTTCTAATATGGATCTAGCCCAGGGATTCCATCAGCTGCGAATTGCCGAAGATTGTGTTCACTTGACTGCTTTTAGGGGTCCAAACATTTTCTACGAATGGTTAGTCATGCATTTCGGGCTAACCAATGCCCCCGCATACTTTGTGGATTTAATGACCCATGTGTTTCGAGAGATGTTGAATAAATTTTCCCTTATGTCTATTGATGATAACCTAATCTACTCCAAAACTGAAGAGGAGCATGCTGAACATCTAAGAATTATTTTGGAAATATTGAGAAGGGACATCCTATTCGCCAAAGTTTCTAAATGCCACTTTTGGGTCAAAGAAGTCAGATTTCTCGGCCATATTGTTAATGAAGAAGGAATTTCTGTCGATCCTAGCAAAGTTTCCGCTATTCTAGACTGGAAGCGACCCACAACTCTGAAAGAAGTTTGAAGTTTTCTGGGTTTAGTAGGGTATTACTGTAAGTTTTTTCAGGACTTTTCTACGATAGCTAGTCCGTTGACTAAGCTAACAATGAAAAATGCAAAGTTTGATTGGACTCTGAAATGTGATGAAGCTTTTCAAGAGTTGAAAAAGAGATTGACTACCGCTCCTATTCTCGCTATTATCAACGGGAACCAAGGCTTATCTGTAACAACCCGCATATTTAACGATTTTATGTTTAAATGTTTTATTTAAATATAGTGTCGTTAGTCGGATTTTTGGTCCGAAATGTTACTTTCTGCAAACGGCCGAATTAGGACTCGAAACCATTTCCATTGAGTCCAAAATGGCGTTTGCGACCTTTTTGAGTATAAGCTTTGATATGTTTGGAGTAAGTTGAATTTTGCTACTTTTTCTAGTTGGGCTTTGAGTTGGGTTCAGCCCACTAACTATCTAATTAACCCTAACTGAGTCCCTCTCCTCTCCATTCACCCTCATTTCATTTCTTAAACTTAAGAAAAACTGAAAATGGTGGAAGGGAAGAGGAAATAGAAATTGCAAATCCTAGTTTAACTTGCAAACTTGATTTCTTGCTCCAAAATCAAAGAGAAGCTATTGGTAAGCCTCCTCTTCATCTTCTCCAACTCTTCTCTTCTTCAATTTCAGAAAGTATTTCTAAACCTAACTTAGGAAAATACTTGTTTTATTCTTAGATTGAAGCTTGTTGAGTTGAAGTGAAGAGTGGTTAGTCTCCTTCTTGTGTTTGAGCATCTTCTTCTTTGTTTTGTGATATAAGGTGAGATTTTTATCTCACATCTATGCTTTTATATATATATATATATATATCTTTGTTTGGGTGTAAGAGGGTGAGTTTTGAACTCACATCTACCTCTCTTGATTTCATTGATGTTGGGTATGAATTCCTAGCACTTGTTTATATGCACTTGTTTTTGGTTTGGGTTGAATTGGTTAATATCCAAATTTTTAGTGGGTTCAATTCTTTAAAGATCCTAACTTTGATGTTTGAGCATGTTTTTGGTGGCGAATCGGAGTGCGAATGGAGCTGGGGTATCTATTGGCTAAGGCTCCTTAGGTCCATTGCTCGACCGATTGTGTTTTGGAAGAGTTGGCAATTCGATGAGAAAAGGCAGGAACTGTAGAAATTTGCAGTTCGACCGACCGAGCCCTGTAGCCAGTCGACCGACCTGCTATCCCAAGCTTTTTTTTATTTTCTACATCTGGCCAGCCGACCGAGCCCTGTAGTCCGGTCGACCGACCTGCTCCTATTTTGCTGTTTTGCCTATTTTTGCTCATTTTGATTGGTTTTTCAAATTTTATCGATTTAAGTTGGTTTTTAAGGGTTGTCATTGCATCTTTGGCTTTGATAACTTATTTTTGACTTCATTCACGGGTTTTTTTAGAATTAATCCCTCTAAATCATATTAAAAGTTTCCTTCTCCAATTCTCAAATTCTATTTAAAACGCACATACACAATTTCGCACTTCGAGCGAAGTGAAAGGGTGATTAAATGGTAGGGCAAAACACGGACCATGAATCTGTGCGTTTATCCTTCCGATTAATTCCCGACCTATTCAATTGATTGTTTTAACCTTCGGGTTTGGTTTACCGATGATATGAGGTGAACTTTGTACTGCTTTGAGTGTGAAATTAACTAACGGATAGTAAACCGTTTAGTGCAAACGAGTGGTCATGGGACTCGCGTTACCACTTTTCGGATTCCTTTTTGAGAGTTATGACACATTCCGCCAGTTAGTGGTGTCCAGTACTGGGTCTCCGACCTTCACCACTATGGTTTGTTGCCTTCGGGTATGTTGTCTTCGGGTTTGTGCCTTCGGGTTTGTTGCCCTTTAGTATCGCTTCCGATGTTGGTCGTTATGAGCCGCATGGGTGATATTGGGTTGCCCTTTAGTATCGCTTCCGATGTTGGTCATTATGAGCCGCATGGGTGATATTGGGTTTGGAGTCTTCGGGCTCATGGATCCTTGTTTGTACAGTACCAAGCTCGAGCAAATTTTCTGATGTTTCATTCATATGTATATTCCCTTGGTATCGCCCTTCGTGTTGGTCTTTTTGAGCCGCATGATATGTAGCGATTACCTTGTGGAACTTGTATACCTTATTGGCATTTGTTATTTGCCTTTTTGGCTTGATTTGGGATAATTGTATCCTTTGTTTCTCTATGTTGCCTATGATACGAGGCTTGTTTTGTTATCATAGGATTCATCTTTTGTTAGATGATTGTGATTCTCCTTTTGAGATATTTGTTATACTTTGTAACCTTGCAGATTTATTGTTGTTCAGTTTATCTAACTGATTTGTTTAGCTAGACTGACCCGTGTATTTTATACTCGGGTCAGACCGAGATGTTTCAGGTTAGGTGCTTTTGGACTTAGCCTATTTTGCTTCCACATGGACTATTCAGCTTGTTCCATTTTGTTAAAGCTTTTTGTGTAGTCCTTTTTGTTGTAACTCTGATGTGTATTCTTTTGATTCGTATGTATATTGTGGTTTGCTATACCACTTGACGTGTATTAGTTTGTATACTCTGGTGTGTATCTGTATATGTGTATATGATGATCGACTGTTCTGTGATGTATATTACATTTGAGTTGTTATATTCCGTTCTGATAGATCCTTCAACCACCTATGGTTTTGTTTTAAGTATTCATTGGATATGTCGATCTGTTTGGTGTGATTATTGTCAATGTATTCAATAGATAGTTAGAGCAAGGCTATAGATGGTCGCTCCTAACCAGCCTTATTCTCCATGTTAGTTGACGGCATTACCCTGTAGTGTCCTTGGCTAGCGTGGGTATAGAGGTGGGGCGCCACAGCGTGGTATCAGAGCTGAGTTCAGAACAAAATATGATAAACACAGAATAGATGCACATATTACGGTACATCAAAGTGTACAAGTGATACAAATCTTTGAATCATCATGTCTTTCTATACCTTCTTTTATCAAAGGTTAGATAGAATTTGGGGAATACGTCTAGGAATGCATATTATGCCGTAGTATTCCGTAATGAATTATCTACCTTGTGAATAATCTTGTTCTTATCTTACTTTCAGCGTATGGCTGGAAGAGGCAGGGGACGACGTTCGGATGTTAGGCAATCCAGTGGCTCACAACCAGATGGCGTTTATATGTCTGCCGATCAGTTTTTGGAGTTGTGTAGGAGCACTCAGCCTCCATTTCCTCCTCAACTGTCTCCACTTCGCAAGTCTGCCTTTGCATGCCAGTGCAGTGATTTTTCTCATCTTGAGGGAAAGCCGTTTAAAGGCTCCGAGTCCGTTCTTGAAGTCCAAGCTTGGTTTCGCACGTGCGAGCGTATCTTCTCTCGTATGGATCTTTTTGACCATGATAGAGTTCTTGTAACTTCTAGCTTATTACAAGAGCATGCTCTTGATTGGTATGAGCTTCTTGTAGCCGAGATTGATGAGTATACTCTTTCTTGGACTCAGTTTCGGGAGCGATTTGAACTCAAGTTCGTTCCTGAATCTGAAAAAGTTTTATTGATCCGTCGCTTCCTTGAGTTGAAGCAAGGGAAATCTTCTGTTTCTGAGTATGTTGCATCATTCGAGGCTTTATCTAAGTATGGTCTTGAATTCATTAGCACTTCTTATAAGAAGAATTTGAAGTTTATCTCTGGTCTTAAGAAGTATCTTAAGAAGTCTTTGTTGCTTTAGCTTAAGCTTTCTTTTGAGAAGTTAGTTGATTCGGCACTTCATATCGAGACCGTTGAGAAGGAGTGTGATAGTGATGTTGATGTTGAGGTTTCCAAGAACCCCAACAAGAGGCCGTTTCCATTTCAGAAGTCCAGGCCTTTTCCTTCTAAGAAGAAGAAGACTGGTAGTTCTAGCTCTTAGCCTCAGTCTGTTGGAACACCTTTCGTTTGGAAGTGTTTCAATTGTGGTTCTCCTGATCATATTATTAGAGCTTGTCCTAAGCCTCTCTTCTATCGCTATTGCAAGAAGGAAGGTCATCATGTTTCCACTTGCCCAACTATTCCGGCTGGTGCCAAGTCTAGCAGGCTTTATGCTGCTAAGGCTTCTGAAGGTCCTTCTCAGCCCAAAGGTATATCTTCATCCATTTTGAAAGGGTCTATTTTATTTCATGATCATAGTATACGAGTTCTTTTCGATATGGGTGCTTCACATTCCTTCGTATCGAAGAAGCTCGTTGATGATTTATCCTTAGATGTTTCTTGTTTGGTTACTTCTTTAAGGATTGCGAATCCTATTGGGGGATCCGCGACCCTTAGTATGCTTTGTGATGATATTGAGATTGTTTTATGTGGCTTTTCTTTTCGTGTGAATCTGCACGTTATTTCTTGTCTGGGATTTGATATGATTTTGGGAATGGACTGGCTAGTGAGATATGATGCCAGGACTATTTGTTCGGAGAGAATTTTGTATCTTCGACATCCAGATTCGCCTACTCAGTTATCTCTTGTTCTTCGGGATGTGGATAATTCCGAAATCGCTTTACATTCTCTTAATTCGCGAGATGATGATGATATATCTCGTATTCCTGTTGCTAGCGAATTTTCTGATGTTTTTGAACCTGTTTTGGATTTGCCACCCAAACGGGCAATTGAGTTCCGCATTGATCTCATTCCAGGCGCGCAGCCAGTTAGTCGTCCTCCTACGAGGATGTCTACAAAGGAAAATGAGGAACTCAAGAAGCATCTTTTAGAGCTTGAGTCCAAACAGTTGATTCAGTCCAGTTTTTCTCCGTGGGAATCCGCGGTCGTCTTCGTGAAGAAGTCCGATGGAACTCTTAGGCTTTGCATTGACTATCGCAAGCTTAACGAGTTGACCATCAGGAATAGGTATCCATTGCCTAGGATCGATGATATGTTCGATCTATTGAGTGGTGCTAAGGTCTTTTCTCAGCTTGACCTTGCCACAGGTTTTCATCAGTTACGAGTCGCGGAGGATAGCATTCCTCTTACCGCTTTCTGCACTCAGTATGGTTCTTTTGAGTGGCTCGTTATGCCGTTCGGATTGGCGAACGCTCCTGCTTTCTTTGTCGATCTCATGAATCGGGTATTCCGGGAATATCTCGATACGTTCGTCCTTGTGTTCATTGATGATATCCTTGTTTATTCTAAGTCTGATGCTGAGCATGCTAATCACTTGAGAATTGTCTTGAGTACTCTCCGTCATCATCAGCTTAGAGCCAAATTATCCAAATGCCATTTTTGGAAGAATAAGGTTAAGTTCTTAGGCCATGTTGTATCTTCCGATGGCATCTCTGTCGATCCCTCAAAGATCGAAGCCATCCAGAATTGGAAGAGGCCTGAGAATGGGCATGAGATTCGTAGTTTCCTTGGATTGGCGGGTTATTACCGTCGGTTCATTAAGGATTTTTCTCGTGTTGTGCTTCCTCTCACCAGCCTTACTCGGAAAGGCATTCGTTTTATTTGGTCCGACAAGTGTGAAGCTTCCTTTCAGACATTGAAGGAACTTCTCACTAATGCTCCTATTTTGGTGGTTCCCGAGGGGAATCATGATCTTGTTGTCTACACCGATGCTTGTGGTAGTGGTCTTGGTGCTGTTCTTATGCAAAAGGATCGGGTAGTTGCTTATGCTTCTAGGCAACTGCGTCCGAATGAAGTTTGCTATGCCACTCATGATCTTGAGTTAGCCGCCATTGTCTTCGCCTTGAAGATTTGGCGACACTATTTATTGGGCGAGCGCTTCATTCTCTATACCGATCATAAATCCTTGAAGTATTTGTTCACTCAGAAGGCACTCAATATGAGACAACAGCGTTGGCTCGAGTTTCTTGCTTCTTATGACTTTGATATCCAGTATACTCCTGGAAAGGGTAATCGTGTTGCTGATGTGCTTAGTCGCAAACATTCGGCTGTTGTTTCTATGATGCTTGCCGAATGGGATATTCTTGAGACTCTATCTTTTTGTGAAATTCATGATCGAGGTTCATCTTTTGATTCTCCTATTCTATTATCTAGTTTGGGAGCTCGACCTATTTTGTTGGATCATATTGCCGATGCTCAGCGGCGTGATCCTGATTTGTTGCATCTTATTCAGCTTTGTGAGTCTGGATCCTGTGATGAGGCGTTGCGGGATTTCAGCATTGATTCTCATGGGTGTCTTCGCAAGAAGAACCGTCTTTTTGTGCCTTCTGATTTTGCATTTAGGCATGACATTCTTGATGATTGTCACCATTCTAAGTATACCATTCATCCTGGTAGTAGTAAGATGTATGCAGATATGCATCGTCTTTATTATTGGGAAGGCATGAAGCGCGATGTGGCGGGTTATGTGAGTAATTGCATAACTTGTCAGCGTGTTAAGGCCGAACATCAGCGTCCTTCGGGTTTTCTTCAGCCTTTAGAGATTCCATTGTGGAAATGGGATCAGATTTCTATGGATTTCATTGACGGCCTACCTCGTTCGAGATCGGGCCATTCTAGTATTTGGGTTATTGTTGATTGCCTCACCAAGTCTGCTCATTTTGTCCCTATTAAGTCTAATAGGACTGCTTCGCATTTGGCTAACTTATATGTCAGGGAAATCGTGAGACTTCACGGTGTTCCTAGTTTTATTGTGAGTGATTGTGATCCTTTATTCACGAGTCATTTTTGGAAGAGTCTTCAGCAATCTTTGGGAACAAAGCTTAATTTTAGCACAGCTTATCATCCGCAGTCTGACGGACAGACTGAACGGGTGAATCGTATCTTGGAAGAACTTCTCCGTATTTGTATTTTTGATTTCGATGGTAGTTGGGAGGATCACCTACCTCTAGTAGAGTTCTCCTACAACAATAGTTTTCATTCTAGTATCGGTATGGCTCCTTTCGAAGCCTTATACGGAAGGCCATGTCGATCTCCTTCATGTTGGTTGGAATCTGGGGAGAAGCTTATTCTTGGTCCAGATTTTTTTCGTGATTCTTCCGAGAAGATGATCTTATTCGGTTAAGAATGAAAGAGGCACAGAGCCGCCAGAAATCCTACGCGGATAGCCATAGGAAGCCTTTCGAGTTCTCGATCGGTGACCTTGTTTTTATTCGTGTTTCTCCTTTGAAAGGGGTTATGCGTTTCAGTACGACTGGGAAATTGGCTCCTCGCTATATAGGACCATTTTCTATTACTGAACGTATTGCCTCTATGGCTTATAGAGTTTCACTTCCAGCTCATTTATCTGGCATTCATGACGTGTTTCACGTCTCTCAACTTCGAAAGTGTCTTCGGGAGTCGGATTCTGTTATCGCTTCTCCTGATTTGCTAGAGCTTGAGGTCTTATCGGACTTATCTATTGTACAGCAACCCATTCGCGTACTTGACACGAAGGTGCGACAACTTCGGAACAAGGACGTGCCGCTCGTTAAAGTTCAATGGTCCGCTAGTCCCAATGACTGTACTTGGGAAACCAGAGAGTATATCGAGCGATCTTATCCGGGTTTTCTATCTTCGCTTGGCAACGGTGAGAATATCTTTTCGTCTCAAGATTATTTCCTTTTCTTTTGAATGTTGTATGTATGTAGTTGTTACAAATATCGTCTCTAGGATTTGCGGGGATGCAATTTTGTAAGGAGGGGAGATCTGTAACAACCCGCATATTTAACGATTTTATATTTAAATGTTTTATTTAAATATAGTGTCGTTAGTCGGATTTTTGGTCTGAAATGTTACTTTCTGCAAACGGTCGAATTAGGACTCGAAACCATTTCCATTGAGTCCAAAATGGCGTTTGCGACCTTTTTGAGTATAAGCTTTGATATGTTTGGAGTAAGTTGAATTTTGCTACTTTTTCTAGTTGGGCTTTGGGTTGGGTTCAGCCCACTAACTATCTAATTAACCCTAACTCAGTCCCTCTCCTCTCCATTCACCCTCATTTCATTTCTTAAACTTAAGAAAAACTGAAAATGGTGGAAGGGAAGAGGAAATAGAAATTGCAAACCCTAGTTTAACTTGCAAACTTGATTTCTTGCTCCAAAATTAAAGAGAAGCTATTGGTAAGCCTCCTCTTCATCTTCTCCAACTTTTCTCCTCTTCAATTTCAGAAGGTATTCCTAAACCTAACTTAGGAAAATACTTGTTTATTCTTAGATTGAAGCTTGTTGAGTTGAAGTGAAGAGTAGTTAGTCTCCTTCTTGTGTTTGAGCATCTTCTTCTTTGTTTTGTGATATAAGGTGAGATTTTTATCTCACATCTATGCTTATATATATATATATATATATATATATATATATATCTTTGTTTGGGCGTAAGAGGGTGAGTTTTGAACTCACATCTACCTCTCTTGATTTCATTGATGTTGGGTATGAATTCCTAGCACTTGTTCATATGCGCTTGTTTTTTGTTTGGGTTGAATTGGTTAATATCCAAATTTTTAGTGTTGGGTTCAATTCTTTAAAGATCCTAACTTTGATGTTTGAGCATGTTTTTGGTGGCGAATCGGAGAGCTAATGGAGCTGGGGTATCTATTGGCTAAGGCTCCTTAGGTCCATTTCTCGACCGATTGCGTTTTGGAAGAGTTGGCAATTCGATGAGAAAAGGCAGGAACTGCAGAAATTTGCAGTTCGGACGACCGACCTGCTATCCCGAGCTTTTTTTATTTTCTGCATCTGGCCAGCCGACCGAGCCCTGTAGTCCGGTCGACCGACCTGCTCCTATTTTGTTGTTTTGCCTATTTTTGCTCATTTTGATTGGTTTTCCAAATTTTATCGATTTAAGTTGGTTTTTAAGGGCTGTCATTGCATCTTTGGCTTTGATAACTTATTTTTGACTTCATTCACGGGTTTTTTAGAATTAATCCCTCTAAATCGTATTAAAAGTTTCCTTCTCCGATTCTTAAATTCTATTTAAAACGCACATACACAATTTCGCACTTCGAGCGAAGTGGAAGGGTGATTAAATGGTTGGGCAAAACACGGATCATGAATCTGTGCGTTTATCCTTCCGATTAATTCCTGACCTATCCAATTGATCGTGTTAACCTTCGGGTTTGGTTTACCGATGATATGAGGTGAACTTTGTACTACTTTGAGTGTGAAATTAACTAACGGATAGTAAACCGTTTAGTGCGAACGAGTGGTCATGGGACTCGCGTTACCACTTTTAGGATTCCTTTTTGAGAGTTATGACACATTCCGCCAGTTAGTGGTGTCCAGTACTGGGTCTCCGACCTTCACCACTACGGTTTGTTGCCTTCGAGTATGTTACCTTTGGGTATGTTGCCTTCGGGTTTGTGCCTTCGGGTTTGTTGCCCTTTAGTATCGCTTCCGATGTTGGTCGTTATGAGCCGCATGGGTGATATTGGGTTGCCCTTTAGTATCGCTTCCGATGTTGGTCGTTATGAGCCGCATGGGTGATATTGGGTTTGGAGTCTTAGGGCTCATGGATCCTTGTTTGTACAGTACTGAGCTCGACAAATTTTCTGATGTTTCATTCATATGTATATTCCTTGGTATCGCCCTTCGGTGTTGGTCTTTTTGAGCCGCATAATATGTAGCGATTACCTTGTGGAACTTGTATACCTTATTGGCATTTGTTATTTGCCTTTTTGGCTTGATTTGGGATAATTGTATCCTTTGTTTCTCTATGTTGCCTATGATATGAGGCTTGTTTTGTTATCATAGGATTCATCTTTTGTTAGATGATTGTGATATCTCCTTTTGAGATATTTGTTATACTTTGTAACCTTGCAGGTTTATTGTTGTTTAGTTTATCTAACTGATTTGTTTAGCTAGACTGACCCATGTATTTTATACTCGGGTCAGACCGAGATGTTTCAGGTTAGGTGCTTTTGGACTTAGCCTATTTTGCTTCTGCATGGACTATTCAGCTTGTTCCATTTTGTTAAAGCTTTTTGTGTAGTCCTTTTTGTTGTAACTCTGACGTGTATTCTTTTGATTCGTCTGTATATTGTGGTTTGCTATACCACTTGACGTGTATTAGTTTGTATACTCTGGTGTGTATCTGTATATGTGTATATGATGATCGACTGTTCTGTGATGTATATTACATTTAAATTGTTATATTCTATTCTGATAGATCCTTCAATCACCTATGGTTTTGTTTTAAGTATTCATTGGATATGTCGATCTGTTTGGTGTGATTATTGTCGATGTATTCAATAGATAGTTAGAGAAAGGCTATAGATGGTCGCTCCTAACCAGCCTTATTCTCCGTTTTAGTTGACGGCATTACCCTGTAGTTTCCTTGGCTAGCGTGGGTATAGAGGTGGGGCGCCACATTATCTGTCTATACTAACGCTTGTGGTGATGGTGTGGGTGCAGTGTTAATGCATAATGGGAAGTTAATTGCCTACGCGAATGGACAATTACGTTTGCATGAGAGAAACTACCCAACACGCGATTTGGAGCTTTTGGCTGTTATTTTTGCCTTATAATCTAGCGACATTACCTTCTGGGTAGGAATCTCCTTCAGCTTTTCTAAAGGAAAATTTTAAAGTTCAACTTAACTTAATATATACTTAATAAACCCTCTTTCTTTTAGGTAAAAAATTTGAATTATTCACCGACCACAAATCTCTGAAGTATCTCTTCACCCAGAAAGATTTAAACCTACGACAACAACGTTGGTTGGAATTTCTGGCATCCTATGACCTAGATATTCAATATACGCCTGGAAAAGCCAATGTAGTTGCCGATGCTTTGAGCAGAAGACATGCTGTTCTCGCATATCTTGTTGTTGCTCCTACTCTTCTTAAGAAGATTGCAATAAAGCAGAAAGAAGACGAGTTTCTTTGGAAAATCTATAAAAGAGTATGTCAAGGTAAAGATACTAGTTTTGAAGATGATAATAGCAAAATTATAAGACTGAAAGGCAGGATCTGTGTCTCTGACGTTTCGGATCTAAAACGTGAAGTTTTGGACGAGTGCCATAAATCTAAACTCAGTATCCATCCAGGAGTTAATAAGATGTATCGTGATATCAAAAGAACATTCTGTGGAAAACAATGAAAAGGGACATATCTATATATGTGAGTCGTTGTGCTACCTGTTAACAAATTAAAAGTGATCAAAAGAAAATGGCTAGTTTACTTTATCCTTTGAAAGTACCAAAGTGGAAATGGGATCAAGTATCGATGGATTTCATCGACGGGTTGTCACGAACTAAGGAAGAAAATGAAGCAATTTGGGTTGTAGTGGATCGTTTGACTAAAACTGCTCACTTCATCCGACTGAAATCCACTCGAACAGCAGCAAGTTTGGCAGAGCTATAAATAAAAGAGATTGTTCGTCTCCACGGTATACCTAGCAGTATAGTGGCTGATCGTGATCCGATTTTCACTAGTAGATTTTAGGAGGCATTCCAAGCCGCATTGGGAACAAAGCTGAACTTCAGTACTGCTTATCACCTGTAGTCTGATGGGCAGACTAAAAGGATAAATCGAATTTTAAAAGAACTTTTGCGAGCTTGTATTCTCGACTTTGGTGGTTCTTGGGAGGACCATTTACATCTGGTTGAATTCTCATATAACAATAGCTATCAGGCCAGTATCGAAATGGTTCCTTTTGAGGCTTTATATGGTCGTCCGTGTCGATTACCTGCATGCTGGATCGAGTCAGGTGATAGACTCATCCTTGGATCAGATATGATTAAAGAAGCCATGGAAAAAGTAGATTTTATTCGAAAGAAATTGATAACAGCTCAAAGTCGTCAGAAGAGTTATTATGACCGTAGAATAAGAGATTTGGAATTCTAGGATGGAGATTCTGTATTCCTAAAAGTGTGTCCAATACATGGAGTATTGAGATTTGGGAAGACTAGCAAAAGCTGGTACCATGGTATATTGGTCCTTTTCCTATTCTGGAGAGGATCGGTCCTTTAACATATCGAGTGCAGCTACCCAGCTGGTTATCTGGCGTGCATGATGTGTTTCACATTTCTAACCTTCGAAAATATATGCACGACCCAGATAGTATCATTGAAAAGCTGCTCAGCGGGATTTGGAGATCACACCAAATCTGGCAGTAAAGAGAGAACCGATAAAGATCATTGATAGTGATGTGAAGCAGTTAAGGAACAAAATTGTGAAACTGGTTTAAGTGCAATGGAGTGGTGATCCAAAGGACTGTACTTGGGAAACAGAGGATAACATGCAGAAGTCCTATCCCAATTGCAGAGTGGATATTCCGGCTTGATTGGTAAGCCATTTCCCTATCTTTTGTATATTCATATGATTCTTTGTTTGTCTTTCTCTCTCTTTCAAATTTCGAGGATGAAATTTTCTTAATGGAGGGAACTTGTAACATCCCCAAAAATTTATTAATTTAAAATCTTTAATTTATTTAAATTTCTGGAATTTAATTTGAAGTTAATTTGAGTTAATTTTAAAATTTCAAAAACAAGTGAATATTGAGTTTGTTTATTGATGTATAGAATGGATTTCAAATTTGAATTTGAAATTGTATTTGAATTTGCATTTAAAATAAATATCTTAAGTAAAATATTTGGATTCAAAATATTAATATGTATGTATAATTTTATTTATGTGTAAAATAGTATTAAGAACATCTTCTATTAAAAAATTGTATAAATATAAAATGGAATGTAATTATACAAATAAGAAAGAAAAATAATATAATTTTTTATATATACTTATGCATAAGTAAAGTGAGATACCCAATTTAACTAGTGTTTAAATTTTAGTAAGAGAATTAACAAGTGTTAACAATGAAGCATTAAAGTGAACAAGTGCCAATATTTTATATTTCCTTTCATTTTGCAAATTAAAGAAATTAAGGCAAATATACATTTCTAATTCTTTCCTCGCTTATTTTCTTTTGTCTTCACTTTCTAAAACTTAAGAAAAAAACCTGTAAAACTTTCTCAAACCAGAAAGAAAAATTATCAAGCAACTTCAAAATTTTCAAAACAAAGAAGAGAAAAAAACTGGAATTTAAAACACTTCAAAGATCTAAAGCCTGGAAAGCTTTTCCATCCAAAAAATCAAAGTAGTTGCAAATGTCAAATAAGTGAAGATTTCAGCTCAGCAATTTAACAAAATTCAGCTCAGCAAACAGGGACTCCAACATCAAGCCCAGATAAACAATTCAACAATCAAAGAAAAAAAATCTTTCTCCCAGTCTTCAAAACTGTCAACACCAACTTCTTCTCTGTTTCTTCTTCATAAGTGAGTAAAAAATTTTTATCTTAGAATTTGAATTGTTGTTTGAATCATGCTTGAAATAGAAACCGTAAAATACTTACATACATGCAAAGATGTGTATATTAATGTGCGGAGATAATTGTGCATGTCGATTCAAGCTTAAATAACATTTGTTCCAGGTTATAGGGATTTAAAACCTTGTTCAAAATTTGATTTCTCCCTCCTTGTTGCTTGTTAGGCATTGAAATTCAAACAAAGGTTGATTGTATAAACATGATTTAAGCTTTAAAAATAATTTAAGCAAAAAAAATCAAAACTTCTTCTGTAAAATTTGAGAAATACAGGCAAGCCTAAAATATCTAAAAATTCAATTATCACCATTTCTGATTTTAAGCATATCAATCGAAACATTTTTTGGAATTGATGATTTTTAAAAGCAAAATCAAAATTTTTAATAACATATCCACTGAGAAATTGTAAGATGAACGTGAGATGGGTTTTGATGAAATTATGGTGATCGGTGGGTTTAATGATCTCAAGATCGCGGCCATAGCTAGCTTGAAGGCTGGGTATCATCGGAAAAATATTTGATGAATTTACAAGCTACGGTGGCGATGGTACGACAGTGTTTTAGGGCTTTAGCATAGTTTCTAGTCAATGATGTTCTCAGAGGATTCATGAAGTCATTATCAAATCGGACTTCATGGGACCTGGGGGGATCGAGACGTGGGGTTGCGACTGAGGTTTCGTTGTGATCGCGAGCATTCAGATGGTCTGAGTCATCGGCACTGGAAAGTTTTGTTGGTCGGAGTTGTTCCAGTTTTGTGTTGAACAGCTTAAATTCGTGTTCAACATCGTTGCGTTGATCTGGAGGGTCAGGAAGCTTAAGTGGATGGCCAGTAACTTGGGGAAGGAAGCGAGTCGACCGGAGCTCGTCAGAGCTCTAGTGCATGTGCGCACCACTTGGTTGGTGTCAGTGGAAAAATTGAGGAAGATAGAATTTAACTCGAAGTTGTTATCGGGGAATCAGGGCATTAGCTCGAAGATGGGCTCGTGTAAATTTCTTGTTGTGTAGTGTAAACACTTAGAAAAATTTCAAGTTTGAAAAATTTAGACACACGGGTGGATTTTTAGAGAAACTCGAAGCAAATGGGAAATGGACTCGGGTAAGACTCGAAGTGGCCACGGGTCAGATACGTAAAACAGTTTCTACTTGAAAATGAAATTCAAAGTTTTAAACATTTTTAAACCATGTTCAAATGATGATTTGATTGAAGTTTTGAATTAATTCAGGATTTAAGTAAGATGTGTTTTTAAAGGAATTAAATATAATTAATTTAATTTTGTTACATTATTTTATTAAGTTATTTATATTAAATAAATAATGTAATTTAAAAGGAAAATTAAGATAAAATGTTATTTAAACTACCTTAACCTTTTAAAGTAACTATTGTGATAAGGATGATGATTAAACAAGGTTTATAAGATAATCGAAGTGATTAATAAAGATAAAAAGATTTATCTTTAATTTATTAAGTAGTTAATGATTTGTTAATATAATTACTTAAAAAGTAATTACTTAATTAATTATTTAATATTAAAGATTAATTAAATAAATAATTAAGGTTAATTAATTTGCAATTAATTACTAATTAATTAAGTAATAATTAATTAATAAAAGTAACTAAGATTTAATTAATTAACAATTAAGGATTAATTGATTAAGATAATTAATTAAGGAATAATTAATTAATAAAGGTGATTAAGATTTAATTGATTTATAATTAAGGATAATAAAACATTAATTAAAGATAATTAATGAAAGTAATTATGTGGTTAATTAATTTAAACCACATGGTTAATTCATCTTAATTGAAGATGATTGATTATTATTGAATGCTGTGTATTGGATTGATATCTTTGATATGTGATTATGATGCTATGCGATATGAATTGTTTTGTGCTGAGCTGTGATATCTGTGAGGAATACGTTTCTGTGTGAATCTGAAAAGACATTGGCCCTAAAACGGCACTTGAATTTCGATGCGAAAGGGAGTCAGATTCCAGCTGGTTATCCGAAACCCACATCGAACCTTGATAGTGAATCTTTGTGAATGATATGTCCATGTGTTTTAAATTATGCGCTCGCTATTTGGTTTAGCCGGGAGAGGACTTTATGTTGTATAACCCATTTCGAATAGTGATACGATGAAATGGATAACATTTGAAGGCGGTGGTGAAGGCCCGACGTCTTCGAGAACGATAGGATAACCTGTCGAATGACTCTTCACTGAGTTGCTCCAGTATAGAGATCTCCATATGTGATGGAGAGTCCGATCGGGATTGTGGATGCCGTATTGCAAGGGCTTCTTTGGAAGTGCCTTCGGTTCTGTTCGAATCCGGAACAGACTTGTATGGTTGTATGTCTGACATTACACTTTGAGATATAAAGCTGATTTCTTTCAAATACATTTTTGTTGGTGGCGGAGAATTTATTCCCTTAGCTTAACACCCTTCTTTGAGACGTACGAGCCAAAGGTTATGTAGTCGAAGGTTATTAGTGATATACTCCCAATTTGGTAGTGTGGCATGCTGAGTGTTGCTAATCATTTGTTGATCGAAGCATCACTTTTGTGAAAAGCGTAGCTTTGTGGACGAGACTTCGTTGAACCTCACAACCCGGTTATGGTTGAAACAGGAATCGTTGCCGCAAGATTATTTGGGGGTAGTCCCCCTTAAGGGTATGTCCATTTTCTTCTGGATTATAAGTGGTATCATGGTATGGAGCCCAGATACTTAACTTTGTGGTTGCTGCAAATTTGTGGTTGTTGGTTGAGAAGTGCTTCGGATAAAGGTTAGTAACGACCAGGAGATGGCATACTCGTGCTAGTAGTTACCTAGTTACAGATGTAACCTAGCCTTGTGTTAGCAGAGATCCGGTTAGGTTCAAAGGGACTCCCCTCCAGAGGCATTTCATTTTGTGTAGGAAGTTCCTTTGCCTGACCATTGTTGGAAATTCAATCATCCAATACGAGCCCTTTATGATTTTAGTTGTATAACCTGCCATTTACTTATGGTGGTTCCCTACTGTTTAGATAGTAGCTATAGTAGGCATAGTACGAAATGTCTATGCTGACTAAGATTAATATTATACTTTCGAAATGTTTTCTAAACTATGAAGTAATAATAATATCAAAAGAGTTTCCTTGTATCAAACATGTTTGACTATCATAAGAAGAAATCTCCTCAAATTCTACAATTGCATTGTGTGTGCGGTGGGAGGTCTTATGGTAGTTTCATTTTCCAAAAGCACATCGGATTTCTTTTGTAAGTTGTTTTTTTTTGTTTCAAACAACTGTTTTGTTTATTCATACCAGTCCCATGACTGGCCCAGAGTTTATTGCTCCCTTCCTAAACTTTGGTTGCCTATAATTTCCACACGGGCAACCTAGAAATAGGTCATCCGTGTTTTGGAGCTAGCTTGGATTTTGTAGTCTTTTGGAAGTTGTCGGATTTTGGAAAGCTTTTGGCCTTGGGAATCTTTTGAAGTGTTGGAGTTTTCAAAGACCTTATCGAAGTTGAAGTATGTTGGAAACTTTTGAAGTTCCTGTTGTCGTTCCGCTGTGGTATTATCATTTTTGTTGTTGTATCATATGTGTAGCACTCTGATATTGGTGATCGATGTTGTAATGGATATTGTATCAAAGTTATATCTGTGTTGTGATCAATAATATTCATTTTGTTTCCGCTGTTTATATTCATTTAATGTCATTATAAGCTCCATCCGAACTGGAGTTCAATGTTTGAATCTCCGACAGTCGAATACAAGTGAGGTGTTTGATGTTGATTTTCAATCGCTGGATTTCAAGTCGTGACACTAAGCATAATAGAAAATAGAGAAGCTCCCATTGGGATCACACCCCAAACTTCTCCAAAATAGGGATCCACCTTGATCCCTATTTCTTGGGATTTTGGCCATGCGATCCCTATTGTGGACCCATATGGTTTTGGAGATCCTTCTGCCAAATTTTTTGGGAGAAATTTCACCGTATTCCTCTATAAATACAAGCTTGATTGTTCATTTTTGGGGCATTTTACGCTGCTTCTTACTTTGTTCTCTATTTTAATTAAGTATCTTCATCTGATTCTTATTGTACTTAGTTTACAAAATGGTTAATAAAGCTATCTCTTTGAAGTGGCCATAGGAAATCAAAGCCAAACCACTATAAATCGCAATGTCTTTGTTATTTGCTTATTTCTTATTGCTTTATTGCTATATTCACTCTTTTTACATCTAATATTCCTCATTTATTTATCTACACAAACTCTACTGGGTTTTTATGACCATTTTTGGCCCAATAATAAAATTTGGTTTTGTTAAAATCCTTTAAGGTTACTTGATGGAAAATTTGAATTTGAATTATGTTTGAACTAAATGATTTAATGTTAAAAAATAAATTGATTAGACAAAGTACTTTGTGATTCTAAAAAAATTATATTTTCTAAATGTTTAAAATTTAAAAATGAAATTTAAATAAAATGATTAAATTTAGTACAGCTGGTTTTTATATATTTTCCTCATAGGAAATTGAGAGGACGCAATTTTTTAAGGGGGGAAATTTGCAACAACCTAATTTTCTAAGTAATAACTAATTGAAAATTAATAATAATTTAATTAAGTAAATTTGAATTTGTACATTTATTTGATAAATTGGTTCTGAAATTATTCAACAAAAGGATTTAAATTGTGAAAATAAGATATTTAAATTTTAAATAAGTTAAAAATATGAAAATAATATTTTATAAAGGAGATGTAATTGTAATAAAACGTTGGTTTGGGAAAGAAGTGATTTTAAAATAAGAATTTGTGTATTTATTTAAATTAAATAGAATTTAGTTTTAAATTTTAAAAGATAATAAATAATTAAGTATACATATGTGTGCATGTGTATGTATATATATTCACTTATTATATTTTAAAGTCCAAGCCAAGAAAATTAGACCTAAATTCATTTTCCAGAAAATTCTATTTCGAGAGTTATCATTCCTCAATGAAAATATTTACGCATACCTGGTTAACACATTTTCTTCTTCTTCCTGAAGCAAATAAGTGAAACCCTCCCACTTATAAAATCATCAACAAATCATACAAGTTAGTAAAAATTACCAAATTAAAATATGTTGTTCTCGACATCAATTTACACTTATAGCAAAAAGACATTTGGGTTTTGTTGATGGGCTCAATGGCTATGTCCGTGCATTTGAAGGAGAGGAAGAAAAGTTGCTTGGAGGTGTGATCTATGTCTAAATTACTATAATCCTTGTAATTGATATGCTTGAGTTGTTTATTGGAATACTTGCGTATGCATTGCCTATGCCTTGAATCGTTGGAGAATCGGGTGAGGAATCGATCACCAAAGGGCAAAAATTCATCCAGGATCGACTTCATAGGTCGACCCTCCATCTTGAATGGTCGACCTATAGAGGTCGACCACTTATAGGGCTAGGTCGACCTATGATTCTTCCTGTGAGTGCATTTACAAAAATGGAAATTTGTTTGAAATTTATATTATTAAAAATAATAGAAAAAACATAATAAAAATATGGATTGTAAAGTAAAAGTTAATAATTTAATGAAAAATTAAGTTTTGATCTTTAATAAATATGAAAATTTTAAAAAATTCTAGAAAAATATATGATGGTTTCTAACTAATATTTTAAAATTTCCAAAGGATATTTTATAGGATTTAGAATATAGATAGAGTTTGGAAATTTTTTATTATAAATTAATAATATAATAAATTAATTTAGATAATTTAAGTTTATTCAAACATAGTATTTGAATATAGAAAATTATAAAACGATTCCTACATGTACATTTCGCTTTATAAACTATTTTTAGAGAATTAAAATGAAAGGTTCAAGATTTATAATGTTATACGTAAATATATAATTATTGATTAATTGTGTAAAATGTTGGGAAATTGCGTATCAACTGCAAATAAATAAATTATAAAATTGAATCTAAATTCTAGTTAATTCTGGAACATGTATTTATTATGTATCTTCAAGTTTTCATTAGATTTTAAATAAATTAAATTACGTGGATCATGTAAAATTATTTGAAGATTGTATTCAATTATATAAAATTATGAATTAATTCATATATGAAATGTTTAGCTTTAAAAACTATTGTTGGGGTTTTAGAAGCAATATATGTGTTTTCTGAGTAAATAGATAATTATTAAATTAATATTTAGTAAAACGTTGAGAAATTAATAAGTTATTGAAAAGTAAATTTTGAATAATTGGTTTAATTATTTATTTAAAGCTTATAAATTATAGAAAACTATGAAAACTTCTCATATTAGTATTTTGGGCATTTAAAGTGTATTTTCATAGTAGTATAATTATTCATGCATTATTAATGTTGCCATAAAAATGTTTATATATGATTTGTTGAGTTTTCTAATTTATTATCTTCTCAATATTGCTTTCAATGTTATGAATGATTCACCGTTGATGTCAATTTGATTAATGGTTTAAGATGATATGGCGATGACATCTTTCTAAGTGATTTTGTGATATTTTTATTCTATGTGACAAGAAATATGAATGAATGGAATTATGATACCTTCTGAGATGAGACTTTTGGTAATATTTCTTCAGTTATTCTTTAGACTCGTTATATACAATATTTGGAGATTGGGTGTAGTTTATAAGCATTGAATAAACTTTTGAGTATCACGCAGTAGTATGGGACACTGTTATGATATTTATTTTGTTATTCATTGTAAGTAAATGACACTCACGTGACAAGAATAGAGTAGATAGTGTGAGGTGATACAAGTATTGATATATGGCTCTTTGCCTATATTCAGCTAGTATGGCTCTATGCCTAACGATGACAAGGACTCCATGTCTATATGTATTGGTTTTATATGCCACTATTATGATGTCCCCCTATTATGTTTGTTGAAGAGGACCAGATGGCTAGAATCTACCTTATTGACCTGATCGTGGGGTCGCACCCCTGATCTATGACACTATATTATATAGTTTTGTGCTACTCCTATATGCGTGTTTTGCCCCCAATGTCACCTAAGCCAGTAATCTTTTACCTCAAGAGGCAAGAGTAGTGTCGTGACTTAAGAGTCCTTTCATTGATGAGCACACCGGTGGATGCATGCCACGATGACTATTGAGGTAACTAAGATTGTAGAGATTCCATGTCTTTAGAGCTTGCACGATGCTATCAGTCTCCCTTTTGGTACTAACGAAGTTGTAGATTAGTATATACTATTAATACACCTCATTGTAGTATAGATATGTGTTCATGACCCACGTATTGTTATATGTGGCTCCACTTGGGACTTTATGTCTGTCGAATAGTCATATCTTGTCATGATACTTTCTGATAGTAAAAAGATGAGGAAATGAGATTATACTCTTGATACATGTCCAAAATATAGTGGATTCTCATATCATTATTATTATGACAAGCAACTTATCCTATTTTGCATATAATGATGTTGCATTATTTATCGAGATTGAGAGATATATTGTGGCAATGCTTCATGCTAGCTTGTTATACTTAGTGATATCTCATTTATTGATATTTAGGGATATGTATGATTCATCCATTTATGTTGACTCTATGATTTCTGAATTATTGCGTTTCTACATGGGTGATGACATTTTTTTGATATCAGAGCTGGTTGATTTCATTTGGTTTTAAAATATTTACGCGACTCGATGATTTTGTGATTATTTATGGTATTATACATATATTCCAAGAATATATTTCTATACCTATAAACATATATAGATATGTTATCTGATGATTTGAGTATCTCTAATAGTGTTATTATATCACCATTCCTTGTTTACACTATATTACCCGTACTATATATTCTTGATTAGACATAGCCTGACAGATGTGTTATTTATGTAATGCTTGGGTCAGTCTGAAACACTTCATGTATAGGGATGACATAACCAGCATGTAATTTATTAGGCTTAGAGGGGTCATATATTAAGATTGTTATATGATACTTGTATGTCATTGATTCATTGTATACACACATGCACGCACACGCACACATATATGACTTTGAGCTTTATATTGATGATTGATCACATTATATTGAGATAATTGACATTATAGTTGTGTTGTGCTCTTATGGCATTATGTTATCATATGTTACATGTTATCACTGGGAGTATGACTCTGTATTGTCTGTTATTTACTGCATATTAAATATTATTCTGTCCTGGAGGTGGATGTGTTTATTACCTTGTTTCAATACTATATACATAAAGGTGAGCTGTCTATTTGATGTTTTGATACGTACCAATGTTAGTTCATGGGAATATTCACACATATATCCCATATAGCATCATCCTCCATACTATATAACAATATTACTTTGTAATACTCTTGGATAGTATGGGTATAGAGGTAGGGTGTTTCATTCCAACTCTTACATTATCTTTTCCTTGTTTTAAGGCCCAAGGTTCATGATAGATACAAAGCACTTGCATACAGTGGTGATGATTATAGTGAGATGATACTTGATCCATATCTAACTCCTCCAGCTATCAAAGTCACATGAGGCTAATGACGAGTTGTAAAGGTGAAAAGACCCCCCCGGGGGGGGGGGGAGGGATGAAGGAGACCATTGAGGTGACTGGGATCATGTAAAAGATAAGATGGTAAAATAGAGGGAGATGTGGAAGAGAGAGGAAGACGATGAGTTGGTACGCAATCCTTCCAAATGCCAAAGAGAATTTGCCGAGCACCGTGGTTATTCTTCTGACATTGTTCATCTACACTTCGAAGCTTAAATCACTCCTCAATAACGAGTTCATGCTTCCCGTATTCTAGTTTCTACAATTCCACGAACTTCCAAGGAAGTCTTTGCTCCTTCATTTACCCTTCCAACTGGTCCTCCGTGCCTGCATGCTGCATTTCTTGACCTCTTCTTTTACTGTATTAAATTTGACTAAGACATTAGGGACAATCCAAAAGAAGTAGCAGATCAGAATGTTAAAAATGTCCAAAAGCATGTTATGAAGGATACAAGTGAAAGTGGCTTTGTAAGGCCCTTTTGAACGTGAACAAAATCAGTTATACCAACATCCAGTCATTCGATTCCAAGAAGGCATCTTACGAGAGGATTTTGAAGGAAAGGGAAGTGGACTTGATAAAGGTCACTAAAGAGAGGGAAGCAGCCCTTGAGGCAAAGGCTAAGTCTGATAAATTGATGGATGAGGTGAGGTAAGCCCAAATCAATGTTGCGCTCGTATTTAGAGACTAGTTAAGGGCTGATGTTGCTGGGAGCATCAAGTTCAAGAAGCAAGCCGATGAGAAGGCTCAAGCTCTCACACCAAAAGATGAGATCAGTAGAGCGAGGGACCATACTATTAATGAATAGGCGGTCAAGCTCGAGAGGCTTTGAGAGGAGAGTGGTATACTCCATGAAGGGAAAGCGAAGCTCGTCAATGATTTAGACATCCTTTTGGCTGAAAAACTTGTTAATGATATAGAGCTTGCAGTGTGTCAACGGGAACTCAATGAACTTCAGGATACAAATGCTAGAGAGAGACGAGTTCCATGATAATCTCCAACACTTCTATGCTAGCGTCATCATGTACAAGATTTGAAGTGGTTAGGGAATGACTACCTCGTTACTCTCGCTGATGCCTAAGAAGAGGTGTTGCACCAAGCTGCGCATGCAGGGGATACCCGCTCTGAGGAAGAACTAATGGCATAATACCTCGATGCTAAGGAAACTAATATGCTTGCTGTAGGAAAAGAGATCCATGTAGAAGAAGACGCCAATGCTGCTGCTGCTGCTGCTGCTACCACCGCCGAAGCTTTCCCTAGCCCTAGCTCTTTTGGTCTGCATGAAATGTCTACTCCAATATCTGAGAGTTGGTGATGATTGCTCCTACATCCATGGGGGTTAGCTTCGAAATCACCTGTGTGATTTCAATTTCTATAGCAACTTCTTTCCATGGGCTTTACATCCCTTCCTCTATGGGTCAAATCCAAGAATACGGGACCAAAGAAGGGGAGTTCATGACCTACTATAAGGACCATAGCCAAGCTAATATCTCTTGTCTCCCTGGTCTTTGAGAAGCTTTGTTTCTCTCCAAAGTCCATTTCTAAACTTTACTATTATGTTTGTCAACTTGTAGGTCAACTGCACCTCCCTCTACCGCCTCCAGTTACACAATGTTTGGGGACCGCAGCTATCTTCGCTGCATCTACCTCCATTTTTGCGGAATGTACCATTGTAGTTCCTGGCTATAGTTCTGGTCTAGGACCATATTCTGAGAAGATAGCGATCTTTGAGAACTTGGAAGATGTTTATGTTACCCAAGAGGAAGATTTGATGATTATAAGTGTTTCAGACCCGACCGACCACGAGACCGTGGTTGCAAGGCTGAAGGTGGATATAGAAAAAAATCAAAGTAAAGAAAGAGCCTAGGTCACCGAGACCGCTCCTTACAAGCCGGTATGCCCGAGACTCAAACTTCCTACACTAAAGATCCGGCCACCTAAGACAAAGCCCATTGATACCTCAGCCGACCAATCTAAAGAGCGACACATTGCGACTGGCAAAGAGTCCATTCATTTTGAAGGAGGCACTACTCCAGGTAGAGTAATCAAAGGTAGGAAGAAAAAGCTTATGACTAGCTCAAAAGGCTCCGTTGACTAATGCGGTAAAAAAAGGAAAAAGCAAAGAGTGCATGAAGGCTACGAGTGTGGCAACTTATCCTACATGTCGTATCATCATCGAATCTATATCTTTTTTCTTTTTGGCTTTGAACAGGCTGAGATTTTAGAAGTGTGACCCTTGCTTCATATTTCCCATAAACGTCATGGTAATGAAAGATTGACTTTTGCTTTGTAATATCTCTGCATTTTACCTTCTTGTTCTTTTATGTTATGTGCCCATTTGTTTATTACTCCTTGTGTATATATTATAACTGCCTATTCCATAATTACATATATGTCTACTTCTATGGGTTACTTTATCTTTGTGTATGTAAATAATTTTCTTGCAATTGCTTTAATTATATCATGTTACTTAGCCTTGTTTACAACTGCCAAAATAATCTGTTCGACAATACAGAATCGTCATTTAACAAACTCTATAGTTATTCCTATCGGTGCCTGGTCGGGTTCCTTTTGACCGAACTTTGCACGGTTATCCCAATTTATGGGATTCACTACTACAAATGCCAGACTTCAGGCATTTAAATTATTAGCATTGTGGGGGAATCTTCTCCGATTGCACCCGGTTTAAGCATGTTTTTCCATCCTTGAAACTGGATGGGGAAAGCTTGGGAAATTATCCTCTCTTATCCTCGACCAAGCATGTCATTCTTGGACACTCATATGATCATTGAGATTCTTGTTCATATGCCAGCTCCTATCTCTGGGCTGCTTTTGAATATTTATAAGTTCGAAGATGGAAATCTGGCTGTACACTAGTTTCTGCCACCGGGAACCAGCATACTAGCATCCTAATTTCACGAATTCTTTCTTTTACATTGCTTATCTCATGGCAATGATGAACTCCTATAGGTCGAAGCTGAGTGATTCAATCAACTCCTGGATTCGATCATCGAACTTTCCCACTATCGCCTATCTTCAGGTAACATTGAATTTCTAAAAGATAGTTAAATTAGCAAAAGTTCCCACCATCGCCAATCTCCACGCGACGATGAATTCTTAAAGAGTCGCGATTCGCTTCCATGACATTGCCTATCTCCGGGCAATGCCATATTCTTAGAGCATAAGGTTTATACTTTCCTAACATCGCATATCTCTAGGCAACCCAGCTCTCAAAGGTTGGTGGTCGATTTTCCCATCGACCCGGTGGTTTGAACCTTCCTAGTGTTGTCAAACTCAGAGCAAATATGGTTTTCAGAAGGTGGAGGGTCGATTTTCCCTATTGACACGGCAGTTTGAACCTCTTGGCTTCACCTATTTTTAAGCAACACCGGTTCTCAGAAGGTAGATGGTTGATTTTCCCCATTGATCCGGCGGTTTGAGTTGATTTTCCCCGTCAACTAGGCGGTTTGAGTCCACACTCTCCGTCCATAGTCCTAGAACAGAGAAGCAATTCCTCGGCTGTGTCACTAATCACGTAGCACACAAGTTTTGTTCACAAGAACGCAGTTCCATTGTTTTGAGTAGCTAACCTTATTTGTGAATGGAAAAGATGGAAAGTACCGCCTTATTGCATTGCTCTTGGGTGGCTTATTTATGAAAACAAATAGAGAAGGAACCAAGTGTGGTAGGGCCACAACAATTCATTGTTCCAAGCACGTGGCATAGGGATTCGATCGACAGTTGCTAGCTTAAATGTTCCATCTCCAAGCTTCTGATCAATTGCATAAGAAACTTCCCAGTTTGGGCCAAGTGTCCACGTATCCAAAAGAACTCATTTCAGAAAGTGATCTCTTACCTCAAAAGTACGGTTGCGAACCTTGGCGTCAAAGTGCCGTGCTACACTTTTCTGGTGAGTAGCTACCCTTAATTTTGCTTCTTCCTTTTTCCCATCAACCAAATGGAGAGACTCGAGCATGAGCCCTCATTCACCTTTGGGTCAAAATGCCTTTTATGATGAGAAGGGACTTCCAGTTCTATAGGAATCATTAATTCTATTGATCATGAGCTCCTCGTTCACCTTCGGGTCAAAATGCCTTTTATGATGAGAAGAGACTTCCACTTCTATAGGTGTCGTTGATTTTAATTCCTAGGCCAAAGAAAATGGCGAGTGCCCGATTGCAGACGTATGTTTCATCCTATAAGCCCGTGGTGCTAGTGGAAGCTCATCGATCCGATTGCCTTTTTCTTTAGTCAATCGTTTTTTCAAGGTGGACGTGAAGATCTTGTTTACTGCTTCCACTTATCCATTTTCCATTTCCTTCGAATGTGCTACCACGGAGAAGCTCTTCTCAATTCGGTAGCGCACGTAAAATCCTTAAACTCGTTACTCTCGAACCGAGTTCCCTTAACTACCAAAACTCGATGCACAATTGCTGGTTCAATTCCTATCATTATCACCACGGATTGAGGGTTGGTGCCTCAACTTCGTTAGAATCTTGGTTTCTAAACACAATACCATCCGTTATCATCTTTTGTTGCTTAATTGGTACTCTATCTTAGACAGTGTAGCAATTTTCCTATGGCACGTGCTTTAGTGAAATCACATACCTCTCTATGGAACCCTAGCTTCTCTCCGCTAGGTAAGGTCCACTAGTTATGATATTAATTAGCAACCGTCTATCAGTTCTTCGGGGCCCTGCATCATAGGGTCTGGGGAGCGAGGGGTCCCAGGGTCTTATAGCTTAGTCAATGTTCTGCTGTTGCTTAACATACTGCTGGAGTCTATCTTTTTTTATCAGCCCCTCAATCAAATCCTTTAAGTGACAAAATTCATTCGTATTTTGTCCATGAGTTTCATGGAAGCAGCAGAACATTCCAAAACATTTCTCTTTCTCTATCGCCTCCCTACTGGACGGTTTCTTGTATTGCTCAATTCCTTGAGCAGCAAGATAAATATTTTCTATTGTGTCATTTATAGGTGTATAATCTTCTGGTCGCATATTGCTGGGGCACTTCCTGTTGTCGCTATGCCTATCATCGGGGCCTTGATTTCATTTCTTTTGGTTAACAGAGTTTCCAGCATTACCCGCAACCCCACTGGAGTGTTTCTCCATCCTGTTTAACCACCACATTGCTTTGAATTAGCTCCTTCGATTGTCTGTCACTAACCTTTCCTTTGACCAGGCTTGCTTCCTCTAACCACAGGAATTAGTTTGCCTTTCAATGAAATTATTCCATAGTAGTTGGCCATTTCATATTCAGCCACTTACCAAAATCCATATCTAGGCGAACGCCTCGGACTAGTGCCATGAATAAAAGATATTCTATCAGATTGCTAACTTCCATAATAGCGATGTTGAATCGGTTCAAAAAACCCTTTAGCGACTCCTGGATCCTTGATATAAGTCAGATAAGGACACATGTTCTTTGGTTGGGTAACATGGAGCCTAAAATGCTCCAAAAACTTCTTGGCTAATTCATCAAAAGTTGAAATGGATCTCGGTGCCAACCTAGTGAACCATAAAGAAGCAACTTCTTCTAAGAAGCTAGGGAAACATCTACAACAAATAGCAAACGTAGCTCTAGCTCCATCCATATGCCATTCGTATTTGAGTAAGTGCTATATGGGGTTAGTGGTTCCATTGTATGATGGTATCGTTGGCATCATGAACTTTTTAGGGCACTCTTCTCTTAGAATATTCTAGATGAATAGAGTCTTACTTGATGCAGAACCCTAATCCTCATTCTTCCTACCTCTACTTTCCTCCATCAATCGTTTAACCATATCGGCTATCTATTCTTCATTGGCATAGTATTCCATAGGGAGACCACCAAGAGCTGCACCAAGTGTTTGGATTCGCAAACAGTCTCGGCTTACCGGCTGGTGTCTAGGTTTTCTAGTCTTTGGAAGAACCACTCTTCGGTATTCTATTGGCCCATGATTGGTTTGCTATAGTTGTCTAAATCCATTAGCATTACATCCAACTCAAAACCATCACCATCAAGCTGCAGATCCACTTCCTCATTAGAGACCGCCATTGCAACAATCTCTTATGCTTCAACCCTCTTAGATTCCTCTCAGTACCAGTTGGTTTTCTTGTGAAGGGAGTGCTTTTGCCTCCTCCTGCAAGTCCTTCAATAACTCCAGCAATTACCACCTTTTGTTTTTGGTACCTATCTCTTTTATTTTTTTCGAAAATGGAAGAATTCTCTGGTTCTATTGTAGGTGAAGCTTTCCTTCTAGTTCTTCTAATTTTCAGCAGTCACAAGATTTGAAAAGCATCCATCTTATTTATTAGAGCCTTCAAGGCATCCATTATCTTTTAGTTAAGCTTCTATATCATTTTATCAAGTTCTTATCTAGTAACCACTTCTTGTCGAGCAAATGATCCTAGTATCGTCTATTGGTTACTAACTTTAGCTTAGTGGGGATTCTCTTCATCACATCTGGCTACCGCACTAAATAATCTATTAGATCTCTTAGGCGACATTGACTTCAAATAGCAAACTTTCTAATTCTTCAGGCAAAACTTCTGGATCTAACTTCTAGATCTTTCTAATCCAAAGTAGAGAACTAGATCTAAGCCTGAATTTAGTTTTCTCAGTGAAAGCACCAAAATTGGATCAACAATGAATGATATGTTGTAAGAAACCCAAGAGACCTAGATCTAGGAGATAATGGTAAAATAATAAAAATAGAACAATAAGATACAAGATTTCTATGGTGGTTCGGCACTCTCTGGACTACATCTACTTTATATCTTCATTGATTGTTGATTTAAAAGAGAGTTTAAAGAGAATTAAAAGTCACTAGTACACGGGTTCTACAGGTTCCATTACTTAGGACTGCCAATAATAGCTTCCTACATGACTTATGAATGAGGGAGATAAGAGATGATGAAAAAGAAGAGTTTCAGATCAACCAAGGTCTTTCTTTAGTTGTGGTTAGGTTGATATTTATAGAGAAACAAATGTACAGGTTCAAAAGCCCACTTGCAATGAAGTCCATAAGTAAGCCCAATGTCGTACAAGTGAACATGTGGAGCCCAAACGCAATAACAACTCTCGGTATCGAGTGATTTTGCCTTGTGAAAATCCAACTTTTTCACCTGTTTCATTCTTCTGTCTCTTATTTGATATGTTTCAAGTTTTTTCGATAGATTTTGAGTTGATTCTAACAATTCTCCCGATAATACTTGAACTATCCTGCTTTCATTTCTTTCTTGTCATCAATCCTGAGAACTGCTTGACCAAACTTCGAAAAAATTACTTTACCACGAGAGTTTAGAGTAGAGTATGCAATATGGAGTTCGTTAGCAAATTAGGTGAATAAAATTCTCGGTAGCAAGTGGTTTAATTCAATCCAAAATCGATGGTCTTTCTCAAGCTCCTTTCTCTTAACCTTCTTACTATATTTCCAAGTTTTTGAGTCCTTTTGTCTTACCTCGACCTTCTACTTCTGGTTGAATTCTGCTTGGTCAAAAATTCGGTTAACACTCCTTCAATGCAGCTGATCTCTCTTGATCCAAACTATGTCTTTTCTATTTTATAAGGAAATATTTTGGGTCCACATTTAGTGCATGGCATGCTATCTTCAGCAATATCATGCACATGCCCAAATGCATAAAAAACAAACAAATCTAGGTTTGCTTAGACAAAACTAACCAATTCCTTTTTAAACTTGGAGCTTATTTAAGAACTAATCTTAAGGACCCAAGTTGGATCATCCATATTGATTGAAACATTGATTATCAACTTAGCTGGTTTTTCCCGCACTTCCTGTGACTACTTCGTGGCATCCACAGGCTTAAAGAACTTGCTATGGTCCTAAACTATGGCTTGGGAATTAGTTACATTGCATCCATGTTTTGGATGCAAAGAGTTTTCTCTACATCTTTCCCTTTTTCTCGTCGTTTTTCTTCTCGGAGCACCACAACGTAACACTCTCTACCAGTGCTCTTGTCACTTTGAATTGATCCGACCCTTCCCATTCTGCTTTTTGATCAACACAGAGTTCGATATCCATTTATGGTACAGTGCATCAAAGGTGAAGCCATTTTCTTTAAGCTTATACACTTCCTTCTTCAATGCAGCGGATCACTCCAGACATATACTGTGTATTTTTGTTTTATAGAAGGGTATTCTGTGTTCACATACAGTGCGTGGCAACTATCAATGGTGATATCCAGTACATATCAAAATGCGTCCAAGCAAATACGTCTAGGTTTACTTGGAGAAAATCAACTGATTCCTTTCTCAGTCAGGCGCTAAGCTGAGATCCAATCTTAAGGACCCGAGTAGGATCGTCCATATCGATCGGGATGTCAGTGTAGTTGGTGCTGCCCGCACTTCTTTTAACTACTTCCTAAGATTGATAGACTTAAGGAATTTTCTATGGCGCTCGAGCCGGGGCATGGTCAATGGTTGTTATGCAACTACAGTCTTAATGTAAAGAGCTTTTTTGCACCCTTTCCTTTCTCCCATCGCTTTGCCTATCTGAGCTCAGCAACGTAACATTCTCAACCAGTGTTCTTGTCACCTTGAAAATCTCAGGCCTCTTTCTCTATGGGGAATTCATCATAAAGCACCAAGAAGCCAATGCTACTCCAAAACTTGCTAGGGCTGGTCAGCCCAAAAATGTATTATACGCTAAAAGTTCATTAACGATTACAAACTTCATAACCTGCACGATCTTGGGGTCTCCATCTCCCTACTCTACAAATAAATCAATAGTCCAATAGTCTTTTCATGTTTAACCTTCTTTATCTAGATGCCCAAAGCTAAGCACTACGGATGCTGCAGTCATCCATAGTATTAACTTTCGGCGACTAAATACGGCTATGTTAATGGTATCCACAATATTAGAAGCAGTTGAACATGAAACAAAATCACAGATTTCCAAAAAACAATATTACACCGATTACATTTCAAAACGTATGTTTCACGTTCAAATAACATAATCCCATAATCGTTTCCCAAGTTCAGATAAAATGTAATTATTACATAAATATGCCTAGCACGACATATGATGATACCCCCTTAGTTGACCAGAGTACTATATAGACATAACTGTCTTAAGTACAACAGGTCGGAACAAAACAAAACAACGACCCCTAAATAGCGATCTATCAGTCACCTACTCATCCCTGGAAGCTTTATTCAACAATCTACTAAAACCTAAAAAACATCAACCCTCAGCCTACTCAAATCAATTTTTGAGAACCCGAGAGTTTAAGGGGAAAAACATAAATTTCGAGCCAGATATAAAGCCTGGTGTGAATAATATTATACATCTTGGTTATTTGATATTAAACGAGACCACACCGCTTAGCAGAATGGGTTTCCCCTCACTAATATCCTTTTGAAACATATCTTTTACAAACCTTCACCTGCAACCAAAACTGGTTAAAACTATGAAGCGTTATTATGTAAACTTACATATTAAGTAATAAATGAACTATTTATCGAACATTATAGTTTTGTTTGGCTAACTATTAACCTTTGGCTGACTCAGGCCTACCGGCCAATATAATCAAAATAATCTAACACCTATTAGCCACTCCTCTTTTGGGCGGTCAGTCCCTGACCATCCGTTAAATACTCCTTTTCTAAATGGTCTGTCCCTAACTTAACATCTCTCAGAGTCACCTGATCCTAATGGTTTTGCGGGCTCACCAATAACATATATATATATATAAATATATATATATATACACAGATATATATTCCTTTCTATTGTAATCGTAATATTAGTCTTACGTATGACAAAGCCCTAAACCCTATACTTAGGGTAACCTTCCCTTAATTTTTCCTTGAAAACCTATTTCATCTCAAATTAATTTAAGACCTTTAAACCAAACTTAAACAAGGAAAATATATACTCTATGCTTTACTTAACATCACCTTGCCATGTTATATACACTTTACTCAAATCTGGGTTGATGAAAACATTTAAATCTTTGAAAGTACCCCTTCGAACCTATTGAAAGTAAGCCTTTGATACCCAAATAAATCCTTTATTTCATCTAGCCCGAAAGGCAAAAACCTTCCTTTCGAAACCATTTACATAAAACTTTCAAAACCATTAAATACCTTTTCCTTCAAAATCTTAAAACCTTAGACATCCTAACTTTATAAACATAGCCTTTTGAAACCATCGGATAAACCTTTCCTTTAAACCTTTCGGAACCATTGGGGAACACCCCTTCGAAATTATTCATTCAACTTGAAACATATGGAAAACCACTCCTTTTAAACCTTTCAAAAGAATTAAAATCTAAAACCTTTTGAAAGCATTTGGGTTAAATTTTTAAAACATATGGAAACAACTTTCAAAACCATCTCTTTCGAAACCTTTGGGATAATCTTTAAAAATTTCTAAGGGTCACAAATAACAGGGTCGAAAGAAACTCTTTCGAAAGCCAAAATCTAAGTAAAATAGTGATGGTGTCAAAACCATTCTTCCAAAAGCATTGGAGAAGAAACATCAAAGAGGCTTCGGCCTAGTCGAAAGCATATACTTAAAAGCAAAAGCACAACCTCTTTAAAACCGTTGACCTAGTCGAAAGCAAACCAAGTCGAAAACTATACCGTTAAAAGCAAAGCAGGCACATTTTTATTTAAAAGCAGCGCTTCGATCCCTTCGGAACCCCTCGATTTAACCTTATACCTTTCGCCTTATTTATTATTCATTGCGCACCAAGTCTTTGATGCCATGCACATTGGTTTCGATAGTGATGGAGGTGGAGGAATTAAGTCGAAAGCAGGGTATCGAAAGTAGTGAAACATACATTTTACATGTAAAACTGATTTTTAATCTTTTTAAGTAATTTTTTTAACTAACCTGCCTTGTTTGTCTAATTCTTATTGGTTGTAATTTTTTTTCTAAAAACATTGCCAAAAATTCAGAAATAAACACTTTAATTTATTTACAAAATACCCTTTATCCTTTTATAAATATATAAAATATTTAAGCCCCATACCTTAAATAATTTTATATATTCATCAAATCACTTAGGAAAATTCTACAACAATTCCAAAAAATCATTTTTTAATATGTTTTCTAACATATATAAATTTCAGATCCAAATTATTAATAATTTAACCATAAATTATTTATAAACCAACAAATCATTTTATTAACTAGAAAATTGATATAAAATCCACATTAGTTCAGAAATTTATAAAAATTGAAATCCGTCTCTGAAATATCATCTCTGCACTATATCTAAAATTGCAAGGTATTAGTATGTCATCAAATAGGGTTTTCACACCAAAACATATCATAAAATTATGAGTAAGCATAAATCATCAAGAAGCATATGTAAACATTTTGTCCTTCAAAATCATGATTGAACTATGCAAGATAAATTAGGATTCCCTTAAAACCGAAAACATTTCAGGAATAGGAGATGTAACCATTATTCACCTTAGCTTTGTGATTAAGGATGTGAGATTTGATCTTGATTAAGTGATTTGATTCTTTCTCTTGATTCCTATCTCTATCTTCATCCTCTTCGCTAATGGTGGCCGGCCTTAGACTTAAAATTTTGATAATGAAATGAACGTATGAATGAGTTCCCAAGGGTTTAGGGTACAAGAATATTCTTATTCCAACTTTTCTTTTCTCTATTTCCTTTGTCTATTTTGTTTCATGTTATTTCGTTTTGTTCTACTCATTAACTTGGCATGGCTATCCCTATTAATCACAAATCTCAATCCATTAATCAATCTACATTATTTAATTTAATTTAGCTGATTAGATATCCTAAAAAATGTTACTAAAAATATACGGTTAAGCTTATCTACCAAACATCAGATATAAAAGAATGCGATGCACCAGTATTAAACAAAATGCAAATGGACATATCATGGATCTAAAGCATACCTCCCAATACTGATTTCCCTTTCTCATGTGCCGTTGGCCTCGAGGTAGCTAGTTCCAATGCAAATACTTTTCCTCTCCCTTCCTTTGCTGGTTCCTTTAATTGGTCCTTATAGTGGCTAATCTGATTGCATTGAAGCACTTGATGTTCTTCTTACCGATTACTTCCTACACCTTTCATGTGCGGCATTCATTAGTAAAATGCCCCTCCTTATCGCACCTATAACAAACCACTTCAATCTTTTCTTTCTTCACGACTCCACCTTTCCAAGAACCCTTATTATGAAATAATTTTCTTTTTATGACTCTGCCCCACCTGGACTTCTTTGCCTTACTCTTCTCCAATAAATCAAGCATCTCCTCATATCTCAAAGCCATCTCTACAACCACATCACAAAGACCTCTGATATGAGGTAATGTAGCCCTCGCCAACTCAAGCTTTAACCCCCTTATGAACTTCACATTCCTCTTCAGTATAGTATCCACAATAGCATACTCATACCTAGCCAACTCCTTAAATCTTCTAGCATATTCCTAAACAGATAACTCCCCTTGTTCCAATTCAGCAAACTTCCTGAGCAAAGGAGACTGTGCCATGGCAAATACTAACCTCTCTTGAAATCTTCTCCTAAACCCAGTTCATGTTATCTCCTCTTCATTTACTCTAGCCGTCACAATATTCCACCAAAATAAAGCTCCTCCCTGAAGCTATCCCGAAGTAAGCCTCTTCTTCTGCTCATCATTGAGCCCCATGTCTGTAAAGATCCTCTCACAATCCAACAACCAGTTCTCCATTTCTATAGCTTTTTCAGTTCCAATAAAGGGATTCCCTCCAAGCCTAGCAAAATCTTTGCTCAAAATAGCATGATGGTTGACCACCGGAGCTTCTTGAACTCCTACTCGAGCATTTCCTCCAACCATTCTAGCAGCAACACTCGCCTGCATCATATTCACAAAAAACTGATACAAAGCTCTCATATCCACTTATGGGACTCCAGCATCAACATTCCCTGCTTGTGCCTAACCTTGGTTTCTCCTGGTATTCGGCCTTGCACTTTCATTTGTGGTGGTGCTTCCTACAAGATTCAGTCTTCCACTTATAGCGTCCATATCTGTATTCAAACCTCGTACATACAGAAGAATAACCTAAGAGATATTGGAAACTAAATATATAGGGTATACTTTTATGTAGCAAATACAAGTACATTACTATAGCGCCATCCCATACCCCGATCTTACTCTAATTCCTTAGGATTATGTTTTCAAATATCGTTTTAGTTTAAATTTTTTCATAAACGTATGCTCTGATATCAAGTTATAACATCTCCTATCTAGAGGCCCAAATCTAAGCGCTATAGATGCTGTAGTCATCCATAGTATTAACTTTCAGCGACTAAATAAGGCTATGTTAATGGTATCCATAATATTAGATGCACTTGAATTTGAAACAAATCACAAATTTAAAAAAATAATAACAATTTATTAGCTACATTTCAAAACATATGTTTCACATTCAAATTACATAATCCCATAATCGTTTCTCAGGTTCGGATAAAACATAATTATTACATAAATACGCCAAGAGCGACATATGATGATGCCCCCTTGGTTGACAAGAATACTATACAGACATAACTGTATTAAGTGCAACAAAACGGAATAAAACAAAACAAAATAACGACTCCTAAATAACTTTCCGTCAGTCTGTTCGTCTCCGGAAGCTTTATTCGTCAACCCACTAAAACCTGAAAAACCTCAACCCTCATCCTACCGAAATCAATTTTTGAGCACCCAAGAGTTTAAGGGGAAAAACATAAACTTTGTGTCAGACATAAAGCCAGGTGTGAATAATACTATACATCTCGGTTATTTGATATTAAGAGAGACCACGCCGTTTAGCGGAACGGGTTGCCCCTCACTAATATCCTTTTAAAACATATATTTTGCAAATCTTTATCCTGCAACCAAAACTGGTTAAAACATATATTTTAAAACATATGTTCGAACACTATAGTTTTGTTTGGCTAAATATTAACCTTTGGCTGACTTGGGTCTACCAGACAATATAATCAAAATAATCTTACATCTCTTAGACACTCCTCTTCGGTATGGTCTGTCCCCGACTATCTGTTAAATACTCCTCTTTTGGATGGTCTCTCCCTAACTTAACATCTCCTAGGGTCACCTGATCCTAATGATTTTGCAGGCTCACCAATAACCTATCTGTATACAAATATATATTCCTTTCTGTGTGTAATCATAATTTTATTCTTACCTATGACAAAGCCATACACATTGGAATTTTGGACTAAATTAGCGGGGGCTAATAGCTAATGTATAGGGCACGACCCTATATTAGTCCCATCTAGTATTATAATATCCGAGTCATTTCACTTAGGGTAAAATTCCCTTAAGTTTTCCTTGAAAACCTTTTTCATCTCAAATTGATTTAAGCCCTTTAAACCAAACTTAAACAAGGAAATATATACTTTATGCTTTACTCAACATCACCTTGCCATGTTATATATACTTTACTCAAATCTTGGTGGATGAAACTATTTACACTTGCTATGTTATATATACTACTCAAACTGAGTGACTTATCTATTTATGTAATTCATGAATGAAGTGTCTGGGGAAGGCTTTGATATGCAACCAGAGGTCTAATTTACCTATCTTTACTCTTGGACGAGGAATATTTAAGTTGGAATGTCAGAAACGAGCTAAGTATATGACTATTGATTTTTTATAAGCAATTTCTTTTGACTAGATGGTCGATTAATCGACTATCGAACTTGACTAAATATGACTTAAGAAGTATCGAAAGGCTTCACAATTTCATACCAATGTGGACCCTCAAGGAGGAGCATTTGTGTGAAACGTCACTAGCTTTCGCTTACTTCTGAGAGAACTGAAATTGAGTTAACTGGAAATCTATCGATTGGTTTTGGAGTGCTTGATAAGTAGGAAAAGCGTACTTATATGAGATCATTCAAACTCGTAACCACTTTAAAACCATATATGTGATCTACATTTAAAGTAATTGTGCAGTGAAATGTTATAGAGTTGAACTGTCTATCCTAAGATTAACTCTAAGGGAAAAGTCAGCATTAACATTTCGAACGATAATATCATGTTGGACTGTCTATTTTGAGGAGTATTCCAAGAGAGAGGATAGTGTTAGCATTCATCGGAGGACTTATGTACGAATCTATTTAGAGATTCAAGATCTGTTCGAGATGCTTGAATCCATGTAGTGAATCGTGATCTATTGAGGGTGATGGAATTTATTTAGGGATTCGTGTTTCGTTCGAGTGAAGAAGACTCAAGTGTGAGATGCGAATGTAGCCTCGACATCGAAAACGACTAAAACTTGAGATATAAAGCATAGCCAAAGGGAACATAACATTTAGCGATCCTAAGGCCGCTGGCGACTCCCATCTAGTCTTAGCCGACATTTGGTGAAGATTTGATAAGATTCGAGAATGTTAAAGAGAAGAGAAAGAGGCATGAAGACATAGCTTTTTATCTTTTTAATTTTGCAAATGGGTTAATGAAATGAATGAAGTGCTTCACGTAGGAGCTATAAGACATAACCATCACCCCTTAACCACCATGGAAGGTCACCAACATGCTCCCCCTCACATATCCCATTTTACACCTCACTTCTATCTTCGAAAAACATCCCCTTAAAATATCTACCCATGACATAATCAAAAGAGTTGAGTTAGCCCTAAAGCATCAATTATTTTTAGTTGACAATTTATTACACATCAATATATAAGGTAATTCCAAAAAGTTCGAACAACATTTACCAAGTAAAAAATCATTTATCAATAAAACGATTTTCGGTCACATTATCGGTGTTTCTTCAAATCAGTTATGTTTATAATGATGTTTCCAAAATAAGTGTACCTTCGTTAGTTATTAATTAAAAGGTGTTGAAAAGGTTATAAATCCTATTTAATCACATTAACCAAGATTCAAATATCTAAATAATTCAGATATTTAAATATGAAGAGTTTGAATTTTGGATCTTTATAGTTGATCGGATTAGAAGTGGCCGAGGAAGCCAGATTTTGCGAAAGAACGGTTGGAATTTCAAAGGGTGTGCTGGCAGTTGGGGATGGCCAACGATGGCAGCTGTGACCAATTCTATTGCAGCGCGGTGATGGGAAGGTGGCGATGTGCTCTGATTGTGGCCCAGGCACATCTAGGCGGCGCAATTACTGCAGAAGTTAGTGGCGTGTGGTGTTGAAGGATAAAGTCGCTATTTCTATTTACTGTAGAAGAATGTAACTTATAAATAAGTCTCTAAATATTATTTAATCGTATTTAAAATCCTATAATTTTTAATCACAATATCTTTTGCGTACAAACTCCCATTCGTGTATGATTTTTTCCATTGGACTCATGGTGGAATTCTTAATGATTTAGCCTGAGTTTGCTGAGTTTAGAAGTTGTTTACAAAAGCGCACTAGTACAAACTTTTAATTTAATTAACTGAATTTTAATCTATAAAATACACATATATGAATAAGAAGTTATATTTATTGGTGTATGTTGTGTTTTATGGATGATTGTTTAATTATTATGATATTTTTTTATGTATTGTGCCTTGATGGATAATTATTGCTAATTGTCCCATTTCTAGACGTTTGGTAAATTCTTTGATTCAGATTAGCATTAATTGGAAATAATTAGGTAATAACGAGAAAATTAAATAAATAAATGACAAATAAGATTATTACATATTTTGGATGATTTCTTTAAATGATGATGGTTTAATGGACTTTACTGAAATTAAAGTATGGAATTAAATAAGCTTATTATTAATGAATTTCAAGGGAATTTCATAAATAATAAAAGATATTATATTTTAAATTAATATTTAATAAGTTTATTATTTATAAAATATAAAGAGCTTTATATAATAATAATATGAATTTCAGTGAAAATAGTATTTTTTTGTGTAAATGATGAAATGGTTGATTTTATGGTATAATATTTTTATTAATATTGTCTGATTGATAAAATAAAAAGGTATTTTCCTAAAAAGAATAGCGACAGTAAAGAAATGTTTTCCAGTCATGTTATTGGTTAAAGAATTACTATTTTGAGATAAATAGAAATAAAATGGAGTTTTGATGATTTTAATAACATATTGTATTATGAAATAAGTAGTATAAATTCATTTTGGGAGGTATTAAAGAGGTTTTATTGTGTATTATTGTTATGATGTAAAATGATAATATTATAGTTTTAAAAAGTGATTTGATGAAGATTACTATATTTTTTAAAATACGATGTTTTGGGGGTATTTGGAGAAATGGTGTACATAAAAGGATTTCAGAAGTATATTATTGTTTTTAAAGAAGTATTGTTGATTTAAGATGTAATAAATATATGAATTTTTATAATAAACAATAATGGAACGATTTATACTTGAGAGGATAATGATCATAAATATATAACGTAGATGGTTGTAAAATGGATGACTAATTATTGATTATAATTGTCACATATATTTGATGCTTGAAGAAGATATCGCATTTTGACGAGTGTGGGTATTTTTATATTATTTCTACTTGTGTTGTTAATTATTGTTACTTGATGATTGATGTTGCATTACTAATGTTGATCGAATTAGTACATGTCTAATGATTTCTACTTACATTGATGATGCACTACAGTTGATGATAAATGTGTATAGAAGTATATTTATGTAGTTTTCTTATTTGGCGATTGGGTTGACATTGAATTTTTTTTATGCTTGATGGAAAAGTTTTATTATTGTTGTTGATCCATGTAATGATTTTTTGTGATGGATAAGTAGGGACACTATTTCTACTTGTGCTTTTTGCATTAGTTGCATTGGTTGCAATAGTTGCATGGATGTTATGGTTATTATATACTAACAATTATTTAGATGCACAAGAAGAGCATAAAATAGAACTACATTGGATTGATCCCCCAAAAAGGGTATGTATGCAGTATTTTTTTATGTAATAGCCATCAGTCCCTTGAGGTTGGAGTGTATAAAAATTGGCACAGTCCCAACAATAACTAACACATTTTCCCTTTTTTTAATGTATATGTTTATTTATACGTTTGTAGATGAAAGTAAAGAAGGAAGCAAAGGATCTGCAAGGTGTCGTATCCGGAAGATAGATCAGTATATCTCTTACATCATAGTTACCTAGTTATTATTTGAATAATTAATGTATTGAAATGTGTATATTATGTAATGTATGAGAAAAGGTAATATTTAATTGTTAAAATGATACGTGTGTACAAGCTTACTATGATGTTTAAATTCCATTATGAGATTTCTCTTTTTATTTATTATTTTAGAATTATTAATTTTATATATCTATTTTTTTTATCTTTTATGTTTAAAACTAGTTATAGGCATATTTTGTTGGCATTTATAATTATTTTTCGATGTTAAAAATAATGGGCCATTACGATTTGTGCAGAACTTAGGTTTAGCGATACTTTGAGCCTTGGGTAAGTTTGGCCATTGTGGTTTTGATGATTTACAGCTTGTTGGGTTGGGATATAGAGTAAGAGAGTGTTTTGATTAGTAATTATATGATTTTTGTATATGGGTTGTTTGTTTAAGCACCATAAATTCACCCTAAAATGATGTTTATATATGATGATGGAAGGTAAATAAGGCAGGAGATGGGTAGGTAGAATAAATCTATGAGGGGTTAACTGTTGGTTATAACTCGAATGACACATATAATGTTAAAATGATTGAAACCAGACCTTAATGAGATGGTATCACTTTTAATTTAAGTGGAAAATATTTGTTTGGAAAATTTATAAAGTACACATTTCTGATTTTAAAGATATTATATAAAAGGGGAAAAAAGTTTATTTTTAGACATAAAGTAATTTGTTAAAATTGTTTTCGAAAAATAAAATATTTAATTTGGAGGAAAATAAAATATTTTTACGAAGATATTTTTGTAAGAAAGAGTAAATACTGTAAAATTATTTCATTTAGAAGGATTTTAGTAAAAAGGGGTTTTAATTAGATATTGGAATTTGAATTCCGTCTTTCGAAAAAAAATTGCATAGGAATTTTTTTTTATTTTTAAAACTTCATTCGGAATGTATTTCTGTAATACCATTATGATTTCGAAATGTTTTGCTAAAGATGGAAAATAATTATCTAGGAAAAGAGAAATTTTGTTGATAAATGATTTATTTGAAAATATTTTTATGAATGGATGTTCGATTTAAAATATTATTTAGGCAGGAGTATTTTAATGGAATCATTTTAGTTAAAATTGTCTTTAATTTACAAGCATCCTTTGAAAATGGGTATTTTGTAAGCTCATTAGGACTTAGAATACTTCGTAAATTATCTTGTTAAGGGATATTTTGGGAAGAAATATTCTATTAAAGGATACTTTAAAGTATACACTATAATGTTTGAGGAGTAATTATTTAATAAGATGTTTTGAGAAAGAGAAAATTATTCTGATTATAGTATAAAACTTCAAATGTTTCCGTCAAACTACCTCGTTCGAGAATATTTAATGAGAACCTTATTTACAAAGAAAAGAATATTTTGTTGAAACATTCTTTACAATAAATATTATATGTTTTGGATAAGATTTATCACAAAAAGATTATTTCTACATAATCATATTTTATTTTGAAGTACTTAGTTTCTTAAGGGAGGAATATGAAAATAATATAGTGAACAGTTTTTATATATGAAATTATATTATAGGTGAGAATATTCAAAAGTTGTTTGATGGAAGTATTTTCTAAATGGGAAGTATCTTTTTTAGTGAAAAATGCGATAAAATATTTATTTGAAAGAATTTTTTTTATTGAAAAGTGTATTTTCATTTTTGAAAACATTTTTGTTTGGAAATTGATTTTGGTTGTAAGGATTTTCACTTAATGGGTACGTTTTTGAAAAGTAATGTTTGAAAAGGAAAGTATTTTGAGTTAAGAGTTTGGGTTAAAAAAATCCGAAACTGAAAATTGTATAATTAAGGATATGTTTGAAGATTATTACTAAGAAATGATATATTATAAAGTATCTAGTTTTATAATAGTTTAAATAAAATATTTTACTAAGATGAGGATGGTTTGATTTAGGAAGTAAATGATTGAATAAGTAAAATATTTGATTGAATAAAAAAAATTCGACGTGTTTGTTAAAAATGTATTTTATTAAAAAAATATAGAAATTTTAATCGAGACCTATGAAACTAGATTTTATAACGTGGGGTGTAAGATAACGAGGCAGGATGAGCTTTGAGTCTGCCTAATACCCACTATGACGATGCCACATTTATTACTATTATGTGTGAGTTTCCTTTGGAGTTGTGAGCGTTTAGATATTCCTTTTCATAAAGGAGGTTAGGATATGGTGTAGGGACTATCCCTTTTGATTTTTGGGTATGACCTTTCTAATTTATTTGTTCGTTTCCGTTGAATTTTTTGCATAAAGGTAAATTTTTTAGGTAACATTTTATTCCTTGTTTGTACTATACTATTTGACTGTCGATTGAATTGTATCTTTTTTTTTATTGTGTCGAGCACCTTATTTGTTGCACTGGTTTTAATTGTTGTTTATTTACTTATTTATTTACTTGGTCACATATTTGCTTATGTGCTTGCCTATTTGTTTGATTTTTATGTATGATAAATGTAGGATGAGGTAGTATCCAAAGTTAACTTTTGATGGGATGTACATTGGAGAAACTAGTCCATTGATAAGGGATATTTTTAGTTTAGTCATAGTGAGATGGCATAGTTTCCTAAGCTGAGGAAGGTTAGGTATTTGGAATGACTAAGAGATTTGAAGATATTCCTTGAAGATGAGAATAATAATTAGAGAATTCTAGCGATTAAAACTTGGTGAGTATCATTGACGAATCAAAATAACGATCGAGGAGGTCCAATTGACATACATACATACATAGGTGTGTGTATATCAATATGTAGGTTTGAAAATTTACATTTTTCAAATAATTATAGACAAAGAGTTTCCATTTTGAAATTATTACAAAAATATGTTTTCTCAAAAATTATTATGAAATTGATTTAAAATGGTGAAAATATTTTGGGAAACTGTTTTATAAATAGAGGTGTTATTTCAAGAAGGAATGGTTTTGGTTTTAAACGTAGATGGAAACTTTGGTTAGAAAATAAAAAAATTTGTTGTGAAAATATATTGGAGCACTTCTCGCTGGTGTATCTCTCTTTTGTATTTTGGGTGGTAATCATTGTCATCAAATGAAGAAATTACCATAAATGGATTTTGGAATCTGATTTCTTTAACATGATCTGAATATTTGAAAAGATGAGATCCGATGTTGGTGTTCCTGACTTGATGACTCAATGATGGGAGTTGTGGTGATGATCCATAAGGACAAGTTCTAGGGCACATACTTGGAAAGTGGAGCTAGGACTCGCTTTATTATGAATATGAAGTATGCCAAGGGATCATTGATACTTGAAGGTTTCGATGTATGCTCATAAAATAAGGGTATGTGAAGCGCACACCTAGGCTAGGTTATGCTCTTAGAGTCCGTTTAAGTTAAGACCTAATCTTACCCTGGACTGCTAGGATGTGTAGTTTAGTTTTCGACCTTCTAAGTGGCATGGATTTGAACAAAGAAATCGAATGGTGATGAGTATTCATATTTTCCAATGGACAATACTTTAATGATGGAGAGTATTCATTGACCTTCTGATGCTAGTCATTTGGAAGATACCTTATGATGTGGATTTGAGGATCGATGATTGACGCAGCTGCACTAGGAGTACATGGCCATTTATTTTGAGGATGCAACTATGACTAAACATATATTATTTTAAGGATATATCCGTGGCTAGGCACATGTTATTTTGAGGATGTGACCATAAGATGGCGCACAAGATATTCCGAATGGTGTGAAAATGGACCGGTACATTGATTATTATGAAAGAGTTTGAGGAAGTTCATTGACATCTTTGAGGATAGACATATTATGATGGATGTATAGTCAGCATAGAAATTAACACATATGTTTTATTGGTTGATATGTTAATATAGTGATGATACCATATTATTTTAAGTATGTGTGTTTCTTTTAATGAGGTGTGGTGATTATTGATTTATGTATATTTATCTATCTGCACATGCATGTTTTTCATCAACCAATGTTTTTTATAAACTTTTGTTAGGTTAATTATAGTTGACTTATCGTGATGCATGGTATGAGTTAATCTATGATTTAGATTGTTTCACACTTTGTTGGTGGTGTTATTTATACATATGAAGTTTGGATCGTATGATTGTGGAAGTGTGTTTGTTGTTATATTATGTATATGCCAATAATTGAATTCATGGTGTGAATGAATTGTATTGCGTCATAATTATGGTGTTATGTGGTCATTATACACTGCTTTTATAAGTACTTAAGTTATCGCTGATTATTTCCCCACACCATGTGATTAAATCCGTGATGATGATTTATGATTTTGATTAGGGATTGTATTTGGAAAATTGCGATGACGTAATTCTTTTTAAAGGAGAAGAATGTAATGATCTAAAATTTGACGCTGTTAATATTAAATTAATTAAAAATAGAGTTTCAATTAAAAGGGGAATTGGCATCGTGTTTATAACCATTGTAAAGGTCTTTTCGAGCTAATTAGTTTGATATACAATTTTGATGGATTTGGAGTTATGGTATGCGAAATAGAGGCAATATAATGTTTAAATAACATATGTAGCTATTTCGGGCCAAAGTGGATACACGACCCATAACCCGGTCTATCGACTATATAAGTGAGGCTATGAAACCCTAACCATCACGTTTATCTTTAATTTTCTATCTAATTGCCAAAATCTCCCTGATTACTCTTTAGTGGTGATTAGTAAATTAATAAAAAAGTGACTAAAAATCCAAAGTGTCCAACCTATTGAATTATAAATGAATTCGAAGCTCTCAGCAAGGCGAAGAAGAGTCCAAGATTTGCTTTTCCACCCGAAGCTTCGATGATCAAAAAGTGTTGATTTATCCACGTTCATTAAATCAAGGGTTTTGGAATCAAAGGTGAACCGACGACTATAGGATGATCAGATGGTACTAGGAGATGAAGAACATTGAATAGAGTATATCCATATGGTTGGATCTGGTAGGAAGTGGCTAAGGTGGCTAGAATATGCCAAAGAACGGTCGAAGTTTTAAAGGCGATGCTGACAGGTAGGGATGGCTTTAGGTGGTGCGAATGGTCGATTCTAGTGTGGCATGACAAGAGTAAAGCGACGGTGGGCTTCAATCGTGGCACGGGCATCTCTAGGCAGTGTAATTATGGTAGGATTCGGCGGCATATGGTGCTAAAGGGTGAAGTCATGATTTCTATTTATTGTAAAAGAGCGGTAATTTTATAAATTAGTCCTGAATATTATTTATTTGTAATTAAAATCCTAAAAACTATAATCATCGTAACTTTTGGATATAAACTCCGATTCATGTTTGGTTTGTATTTATTGATGTACATTGTGCTCTGTGGATGGCTGTTTAGTTATTATGATATTTTGAATGTACCATGTCTTTATTGGATAATTATTATTGATTGTCTTTTTGGATGTTTAGTAAATTCTTTGATTTGGATTGGAAATAATTAATTAGTATAGATTGGATAATAATGAGCAAATTAATTAAATAATTGACAAACAGGGCTATTTACATAATTTTGATGGTTTTTGTAAATAACTATGATTTAGTAGACTTCACTGAAATTAAAGTATGAAACTAGATAAAGTTATTATTTATGAATTTTTGCTGAAATCGATAAATAATAACTAATATTATTTTATAAAATATAAAGAGACTTTAAATTTCTAATAATATGCATTTAGTGAAAATAGTACTATTTTATGTAAATGACAAAATGGTTGATTTTATAATTTTTATGGTAAAAATACTAAAATTATTATCTGATTTATAAAACAAAAGGGTATTTTCTGAGTAATAATAGTGTAAAGATGTGTTTCCAAAAGTGGTTTTGGATAAAGTTATTAATATTTTGAGACAAATAGAAATAAAAAGAAGTTTCAATGATTTAAAATAAAATATTGTATTCTTGGAATAAATAGTTAAAAATTGGTTATAAGAGGTAGTGAATTGGTTTTATTGTATATTATTATTTTGATGTATTATTTTAAAAATACATTTGACGAAGTATTGTTATTTTTAATTTCAAATACCATTTTCTGGAATATTTCGAGGAATATAGTATAATATAAGATTTCAGAAGTGTATTTTAATTTTTAAAGAAGTATTATTGTATTAAGATGCAATAAATAAATAAAGTTTTTATGATAAACAAAAATGGAATGATTTTATACATAGAAAGATAATGACCGTAAAATATTATTTAAACGGATGTAAAGTTGACGACTAATTATTGATTATAATTGTCATATATATTTGATGTCCGAAGATGATGTCACATTCTGATGAGTGTGCGATATTCTACTTTTATTACCACTAAATGATGTATGAATTGTTATGGTTAATTAATGATTGACGTTTTGTTGCTAATATTAATCGGATTAGTATACATTTGATGATCTATACTTATATTGAAGATGCAATACTATAGTTGATGATCAGTATGTATGTAAGTATATTTATGTTGTTTTCGTATTTGATTATTGTGGTTGACATTGAATGTTTTTCATGTTTGATGGCTATGTTTTATTATAGTTGTTGACCCATATAATAATTTGTTGTGATGAATAAGTAGTAATATTGTTTCTTCTTGTGTTGTTTACATTAGCTGCTTTGGCTGCATTGACGATATGCTTGTGATGCACTAACAAGTATTTAAATGCATGAGAAGAGCAGAAAAGAGAACTATGTGGGCTTGATTCCCTAAAAAGGTACGTATGCAGTCTTCTCCTATGCAATACCCATTGGTTTCCTTAAAGATGGGGTGCATAGAAATTTGTGCAACCCTAAAATTAGTTCGCACCATTTCCCCGTTACACACGCACACACACACACACACACACACACACACACACACACACACACATATATATATATATATATATATATCTGTGCATGCGTGTGTGCATTCGTAAGTTTGCAGATAAAAGCAAAGAAGTGAGTAAAGGGTCTAGAAATATTCGTATCCATCGGAAAGATGGGTATATCTCTTGCATTGTAGTCACATAGTTATTGTTTTAAAATTGAAAAGTGTATATTATGTAATGTATGAGAAAAGGTAATATTTAATTGCTAAAATGATATGTGTGTATATGTTTTCAGTAATTTTTAAATTTTGCAAGTGAGGTTTCCATTTTTATTGATTGTTTTAGAATTTTTAATTTCATACACCAATGATCTACTATCTTTAATGTTTAAAACTAGTTGAAAGCATATTTTGTTGGCATTTATTGTTATTTTTACATGTAAAAACTTATGGATCGTTACAAAACTCCTTTGGGTGAATCGATTAGGTACCTCATGAATGAATTCTACATGCAGCCTTTTGACTGGCGCAATGATCATAGGACATGTAGGGGTAAGAGGCAATTCTAGTTGTAGGGATCTCTCAGGTGAACGCTACAACAATGTTGGATCAGAGCTAGCACGCAGTAGGTTGAATAGGTAAACCTTGTGAATTTCAAAAAATTTATTTTGTTTTGTATCTTATTGGGCCAATGAAGTCTAAATTTATTTAGATGTGATCTAAATTAATTTTAATAAAATAAAATTTATATTTGATTTGTATTATATATTTCAACATGTGCATCGCATAAGTTAACCCACTTTTGAGTCAATGCGGATTATAGCTAGACTTAAAAGATAAAAACAAGAATGAAAGGACTTGAAAATTGGCAAGCACACATAGATGGTGCAAGGAAATATCTCACAATATTTTTAACCAAAAATACACTAAGGAAATAGTGGACACCAACATGTTTTGTACCAATATGTTTCGCACCAACTTGTTTTGGATGACTTTTATTGAGCCCATATTCCTCTACTCTAACTTTACAAAGTTATTATCTACCTTTCTCGTATGTGTCTAATTGATTTCCAAGAATTCTGGACGGCCTTTTCTAAGAATCGAAGAAGTTTACAGCTAAAACGGTAGAATATACCAAGCAATGAAGGAATTATCGTCAAAATCAACCAACAATCGACGAAAACAACATGGGACATCGCAAAATGAAGTAGGAAGAAGGATGCAAGAAAGTTTGAAGTGTTTCAAACTAAGGAAACATGTCGATACCAACATGTTTAAGTCGGTACCAATACGTTTGGTTAACTCACAATGCTGTACGATTTTACAAGTGACTTCGAGCTTATCTTTAGACTCTACTCCAAGTGGACTTTTGATCCAACATGTAACAACCCCACCGCGATACCCATTGTAACGACCCGAAAATTCAAGTCCCGAAATTTCCAGATAGTTAGAGAAAAGAAGAAAAGAGATAGAATATGAAGAAAAGAAACACACAACCTCACATTCGCAGCGGATAAAATATAATAGCAAATAAATAACAGTTACAAAGCAGAACTGTATCTGTATATTTACATTTTACATCTGAGTTACAACAATTTCACAACACTGGACAGTTTAAAATAACTTGTCCCATAAAAATAACAATATATATATCATAGCGGATAAACACTCTATACGTTCCTGTCCTTCAGCTCTCCTCCTGAGCTCCAGAACGTCCTTACCTGCAAGTCTGTTATACTCGGTCTGACCCGAGCATTACATCAAAGTAACACCCGGGTCAGGCTGGAAACCAGCGTGAGTAAACCCATCCAACAATAATTTCAAAGCATAAAACTGATATGAACCCGGGGTAACTTATATCAATTTACAAGTTCACAAGTCGTTAAAGACATTACTCATTCCACACATCGATTTCTAAGTACTAAAACCTTTGATTAAATGGTTCAATTCTCTTAAATCATTCCACTTCAGCCTATTAGTTTCAAATATCAAATTATAAGAATCGAAGTGGTTTCGGATATTAACTAATACCCGACTCCGGTCTCTTCGAATTCAATGCCATCTTAACCCACACTATTCAAGTGAAACACAATTCAATTTTACATACAAGATGTCACTTTTTACATAGCAATTCATTATCAATAGATAATCCACATTATCACTATCCACGCAATCATATCACAAAACATTTCATATCACATGGCATCACGGTCGCTTACCAGGAATAACAAATAATCCAAGTCATTCAAATATCATTCTATCATCCATAAGCAAGATAAATTAGTCATACCATTTCAAATTAATTTAATTAACTGCTAATGAATTAAGTTAATTACTTATTACTTATAAGTCTTGCTTATTTATCATTAATTAATTATATAAATTATCCCATAATTATTCATCTTGACTAATCATCCTTGATTAATCATTCTTTAATTACATTAAGTAATTTACTTAAATTAATTTCAAAAGTTAATTATTCTTAACCACTTTACAAGAATTATCTTATAATTACTTGCATTGATTAGTTATCCTTTAATTAACCACACTCATTTATTATCTAACCCTTAATTAATTTCCTTAATTAATCAGTCCTTTAATTAATTAAATTAAGTAATTAATCCTTAATTATTTCCCTTAAGTAATTTACCTTTAATTATTTAATTATTCTTTAATTAATTATCCTTAATTAATTATATTAAGTGATTATTTCTTGATCAATCAATCATAATCTATCAATTTATTATCCTTAATTACTTTTATTAAGTAATTACTTTAAGTAATTAATTACCTTTAATTACTTTCATTATTTAATTATCCATTTATTATCATTTTGATTAACATCCATTAATTAACCAAGACTTTAATTAATTTATGATAAACCATTATCTTAATTAATTACTTGATTATCATTATTAAGTTCCATTTGATACACTTAAGAATAAAATAATTAATCTATAATTATATTGAATCAAACAATTTAAAAACATCATACCTATATTTTACATTCTGAAACCTGTTTAATATTTAACTTTGATACTTTGAAAACATTTAATTTACTTGAGACTTTCATTTCTATACTTTTAGAATTTGTTAAACATTTACTTTGAGAAAATTAAACAATTTTCCTCTATGAACAATGGCCCACTCGGCCCAAAACCAGGCCAGCCTTATGTTTTCCCTTCTCTTAATTTGCCCAAACTTTTCCTCATTTACACGACCTACTTCCCAACCTGGCTCAAGCCAACATTCCAGACCAAACCCTTCTCCTTCCTCTTCTATTTACTTTTTTTCTTCTACTCTATCTTATTTCTAGGCCCAAATACCTTCAGCCCATTTCCTTTACTTCCTTTCCATGATTAAGTAGTCAAACTTTATAATTATAATTGATATGTTATCTGGTTTGTCATATTTGATCATAGGCTGGGATACCAATAATTGATCAGCCCACACTCATATAAACATATGTATAAATAAACAGGCTGTACTCAAATGTAAACATGGTAGTCAAATAAAAATAGGCAAGTACATTCAATTGTGTACATGATAAACATCATAAACACACTGCTGCACCCTATATAGCAACATACGTACATATATTTAATAAAATCTGCAATGAATAACCTTTAGCAAATAAGTAAAATTGCCACCAGGAAGAATAAAGTACGCGATAGTTATAGCTTGTATAGCAAAGTAGTCAAAGAAATATGTTGAAACTTGTTTAACTGTTAATTCAAGACCGTGCAAAGCCAATTACATGTTGGTATAAATAAATATGCAAAGAAGCTGGAGGAGAAAATCTAATTTAGTTAAGAAAATGAAATATATAGACAGGACTACACAGCAGTATAACTAAAAGAGTACAAACTAATACATTTCAGCAGTGAAGTAACAACGGTTAATCATGTACAAGAATCCCTGCAATATCCTCTACCACACGTATAGCATTTAACTCTAAGCGAGACCCTCCATATTCAAATTAACTCAGCAACTAAATTCATACCTCAGGTTATTGATATTTCTTCTACTTGCATTTCACCCTTTTTAACATGTTCAGATTGTAGGATTATATATAGATGTCCTTTTTCTTTTTTTCTTTTTTTTTGCTACATAACTCAAACAAGCTACAAAGCACGCACATCAAAAAATCATATATGGAAGACATTTGATGCAGAACCTTATCTAGCCATACCATGCTTTAGGGTTATCACATTGACTTCTTATTTAGTTAAAATGTTTGCTTACTAAATTTCAAACAAACATAGTAAGGAGTTATGTTTTAAATTCACCGGAACTCAGAAATAAATACATCATTTAATAATGTGTAAACATAGCAATCAAAATAAGTTCCAGGCAATCAAATTCTACTTCATGGTCTAGATCCATAAACATAGCTACTAAATTATGTTTCAGGTAATCTGCATTTTTAATTCTCTCCAAGCGCAACGTAAAGCACAAACAACACTCACAAAGATAAGCAACTATGCTTCTGAAAATCGTTGATTAAAATTTATTGGTAGAAAGCAATATGAGCATCTTGCTACCAGTAATAGCTCTTCTCATTAGACTGCAGTAAATTCTTGTATTTTAAAAATGTTCCAAGCACACACGTACCTTAACACCCTTTTAATCTCTAAATAACCAAGCTACACTATGTTTCATCATTTCCAACATCATAAAGTAAGTTAACTTGTATTTATCTTTACAGGTTTGTTCCCTGTTACTAAGTAAATACTACAGTGTGGAAAAAAAACAAAGAACTATAGCAAGTCTGTATCGTAACTAATTTCTCTTATTTTAGTTGTACAGAGAAAATCCACTGTACCTTATCTTCGAAGCCGTGTCTTTTGCAACTTACTTATTTAAATCAATCATATGTTACTCCCTAATAAGCTCAAGAACATAACAAAATAAATAGGGTTGAAGCTATCGAATCACAACCAGATATCAAAAGCACAGATAAATTTACGCATATAAAATAAGTTCATCGAATTACTCACCTTATTGTTGAACAGCGGCCCATTTCTGAAACCTGACGGTTGTTTGAAACTTGATTTTGAATTGAACTCGATTTGTTGATTTGAATCTACTATTAGTTGAGCCTGAATTCGCACTTTGTTTTAGATGATATTGAATTGCTTCAGTTGTAAAAGCCTGATAGATGATTAGTTTAGATTTATTTTTATTGTTTAAATTCTTGGTTTGGATAGAAAGCTTGGTTAAAGTTTATCTCGGTCCTGGGTTTAGAAGAAGATAAAAGAAAAAGGAACGAAAGAGAGAGGGGTGAAAATGAATATGTACTGACATTTTTCTTCAAAACACTTTTATATTGAAATCACAATTTTGAGCAAATAAATTTGCCATTTGTAATTTGCATGCCATACTAAGCTTACACTTGTCTTTATACATGTGTTGAAATATTTACACTTGTATTTTGTATGCATTTATTATTTTAAATATTTTTTTTGAAAATCTTTTATTTTTAATTTCTATTTGGTAAATATATTTTCTTAATTTATTCTTATAAAATCCTTATAAAGAAAATATTATGTAACTACTTATCTACCATTTAAAATTAAACATACATTATTATTAAATCCAATTTACTTTGAGATATTTATCTTTGGATTCCAATCTCAATTTCAAATTTATTTTAAAATCTTATATATATATATTTTTAAACAAACACATATCTAATTTTTATTTGAAAATAATAAATTTTGCCCATTCTAAAAATTATATTAGGGAATTACCAAATAAATATTTATCCAGATATAAATATTTATCATCATATTTATTTGTTCAATCTATAAATCAATATTCCATTAATTAACCCAATTATTTATCAATTACAGATGTCTAGAATTCTGGGATATCACATTCCTCCCCCCTTTGAATCTTTTCGTCCTCGAAAAGGAACGAAGCCAGAATTTATTGAAATGCTTATTATTAGAAAAATTATTCTTTGAAACACTTTTAAAATCTACATAATTTATAAAATAGTTTTATAAAAATACTTTTTATAACTCGATGTTTCAGCCAGTCCATTCTTGTTCTCACAGAAATTCGGTCATACGTTGATCAGGCGTACGACTGAAAATCTATAAGTACTTAGCAGACCCGTTTTCAACACCCAGTGAGAATACTTGGAAAATAATTTTATTGAAAATATAGAAAATAGTTTTTGAAATAGAGGAAATATCTTTGGTGAGAATGCTCTGGAAATCATCACCCCCATCCATGGTCGCAGTTAACCCGATGGTTACATTGCCGTCCCGATAAAATCCACAAATAACTGTAGGCCTCCGCGCCCCTCGATTACACCATGGAACCCGCTACAGATCGCAGCTACAACTGGGGGTTACGTAGCTATCACAGCAAAAACCCATATAACTGTAGGCATCAGCGCCCTCGAATTTCGCTGCCAAAAGAATGAAACTTCTCCACTCCACTTGACCATAGATCGCAGTCTACCGATGTTGCGTTGCCTTCCCGGTAAAATCAAGTGTAGACCGTTGACACTCATCCTCCACATGATTTTCGCTATGGTCCCCACAGTAGATCGCAGTGACATCGAGTTACACTGTCGTCCCAGCATAACCTAAATGCCCCCTGTAGGCATCAGCGCCCTCGACTTTCGCTACCCAAAAATCCTCAGGAACTAGTTTTGTCCGGACTCCTCACATGATCAACTTTAGAACCCCCTTGGGGCTCAAGGCAGCACCACCCGATGGTACTCTTGAGAAGTTCACTTCAAGGGAGCGCCTTTTTCCCCAGAGCCATCATCAAAACATTTTATACTATACATATATAGTATCTTCCAATCATGCACCTAGTATGATCTTATACAAAGCTCTTTTATACTAAAATCGATTATCCCAAATCGATAATTTCTCAAACTAGGCTTTCCAAATTCAATATTGATTTACCCAAAAATCAAAAGCCTTTCCAAATATAAAGTTTCCCAAAACCCTTTCCAAAATCCTCATAAGATTCTTTATAAATATATATATATATATATACAGATATATATAATTTTTTTTAAAACTTTGGATCTTTTCAAACCTGAATAAAACTTCTTTTATACTTCAAACACTTTCAAAACGGATCCTTTCTCTTTTGACAAAAGATTCTTCAAGGGAAGTTTTATCTTATAAAACAAAGATATATACTTTGTTTACTCAAAATCAGATATTCAAATTTGATTACTCCTTACAAAACCACTTACCATATCACTTACTTCCGTAAACAAAATTTCAACCATAGAAATATCCAATTTCTATTTTATTTCCTCATATATTTCACAAAATATATTTTCACTTCAAAAACCTTTTCAAATTTCTTATCCACAAACTTCAATATCAATTTCATTCCAATCTGTACGATGTACACATATCATCCGTACGCTATACCAATCTGATCGCTCACTCGATCACATAATTTCACTTTCGAACTAGTATCGTCCACCCGACTTCCTAGTGCGGACACAGATCTGGTTTGTTGATCAGAAACCGTCATTCTCCTTTCATAGCCTAACTATGATAGAGAACATCCAGAACCAATCAACAATCCATATCCAGGTTCGCCGTCGAAAATCGAGTGAAAAATTCCAACTCGGATCGACATACTGTCTCGAAATCCTGTGCTCGAATCTGGACAAATCACTATGCGAATAGAATAACATACGTACACCCTACGTATTTATCTTTATTGATTATTAGCCAAATCAATTCTCTTTCTATTCACATTCACTTTAATTTTCATTTACTAACTCACAATTGCTTAAATCCATTCGGATTATCATCTCTATTCTTATCTCGATTGGGTATTTAAACAATAATAGTTTAAACTCCGACCAGTTAATTTAGAAAACAACTTGAAATATTTAAAAATAGATAAGTAGTTGGAAAATAATTACTACTTTGTAAAATAGATGTAAAATAGTTAGAAAATAGTTTAAACAATTATAGAAAATTTGGATAATTGCAAAATAATAGTAAGATAGTAATTTGTTTTGTAAAATAGTTGAAATATAGTAATTTGTTTATAAAACAGTTGGAAAATTGCTAAACAGTTTCAAAAATAATTGTAAACAAATATAAGATAGTTTGGCTTTTAAAAGAAAGGTTATATATATAATGAATAGCTTGGAAAATAAGTTTATATTAAAACAATTTATATTAAAAATAGTCCAAGTCAAAACTGCTCACTTCCCAATCTCCATTATCATCAATTCAATTTAAATTTCCACTTCCATTTAAATTGACCCACTTCCAATTTAAATAACTTCAATTTCCATTGAAATCTATTTAACCCAATTCAAGTTAAATTAATCTCAGTTTCTTTCCAATTTTAACTTTATTCAACCTTAATCTCAAACTCTACTAATTCAAATAATTTTCAATTAAACTAGTTCCAATTTCAATTCATTTCAACTCCCGTTTGAATTAATCCCAATTTCATACTCCATCTTCAAATCAAGTTGAATTATTCTTGATTTCCCTCCAAATTTAATTCAAATTCCATTTGAATTTTATACTATTCAACTTTTAATTTCAATTCCAAATTATTCAAATCAATCCAATTCAAATTTTCCATTTGAATCTTATACTCATACATCTTCAATCACAATTCCAATTAATTCAAAACAAATTCAATTTGAACCAATTTCAATTCAAATCCCAAATTTAAACCATCTCGAATTATATAAATTCGAGTTAATACTTCAAATGTTGATTTAATTCCTTTAAATCAATTTTCTAGATCTCAAACCCAACATGAGATCACACAAACTCTCAATTTCAATCAACCATTTATCTTCCAGGTTAAATCTTAATTTCATCTTCAAATTTTCAAATCAGGTTGATCATTTAAACTTATTTAACCTTTTCCAAGTTAACTCGATTCACTTAATCCAGTCAACCTTACCCAATTTGAACTTCTATTATCAAATTTTGAACTTTTCATAAATAATCTTCCCACTTATTAAGTTCAAAAACTCATCACTTTTGGATATCACATCTTATTCCAAATTTAAAACTCAATATTTAAAGTTTATTTCAAACCATCTTTGATATTATGTATATCCCTCATATACATATTTATTCCTTGGCCCACCCGGCCAAAGTTTAAAATTTAAACCACCTTTGGTTTTAAAACAAATTCTTTTAAAGTTTGCGAACAACTTCTTATTCTAGAATAAGATTACATTCAACATAGTTTGAATAATATTATTTCCTTTAAAATTTTGAAAACAATTTTCAAAATTTTAAATTTAGAATTTAGAACATCTCAGTTTGAAACCCACTTCAATTTACATGTCATGCTTATTTAAAGGTTACCCCCTTAAAACATTTATTTTTGCTTACTCATTAATACACATTATATTATTAAACACAACAATTATTTACGATAATAACCCAAATTATCATACCTGAATTCCAATTTATTTCTGAAACTCTTTTCCAAATTCAAGATTTCAATTTCAGTTTGAATTCATTTCAAACTTATCTTTATTCAATTTCAGTTTGTTTGTATTTTTATTACTTCTCAATTTAATTCTAATAATTTTAACAACCAATTCTCTTAATACTTATTAGAAAGAAATATTGCTTTATATATATATATATATATATCAAAATATATTCTTATATAAAATCATTTAAAATCTTTATATAAGAAAATAACAAGTACGCTCTCTCATATACACTCAACTCATCCTATGGTATCACTTACCCTATCCTTAATGAGTAATCCCAACAGAGCCAAGGTTCTCGCTTAACCTTATGCCCTGATACCAAATGTAACGACCCGAAAATTCCAGTCCCGAAATTTCCAGATAGTTAGAGAAAAGAAGAAAAGAGATAGAATATGAAGAACAGAAAAGAAACACACAACCTCACATTCGCAGCGGATAAAATATAATAGCAAATAAATAACAGTTACAAAGCAGAACTGTATCTGTATATTTACATTTTACATCTAAGTTACAACAATTTCACAACACTGGACAGTTTAAAATAACTTGTCCCATTAAAATAACAATATATATATCACAGCGGATAAACACTCTATACGTTCCTGTCCTTCAGCTCTCCTCCTTAGCTCCAGAAAGTCCTTACCTCCAAGTCCGTAATACTCGGTCTGACCCAAGCATTACATCAAAGTAACACCCGGGTCAGGCTGGAAACCAGCGTGAGTAAACCCATCCAACAATAATTTCAAAGCATAAAACTGATATGAACCCGGGGTAACTTATATCAATTTACAAGTTCACAAGTCGTTAAAGACATTACTCATTCCACACATCGATTTCTAAGTACTAAAACCTTTGATTAAATGGTTTAATTCTCTTAAATCATTCCACTTCAGCCTATTAGTTTCACATATCAAATTATAAGAATCGAAGTGGTTTCGGATATTAACTAATACCCGACTCCGGTCTCTTCGAATTCAATGCCATCTTAACCCACACTATTCAAGTGAAACACAATTCAATTTTACATACAAGATGTCACATTTTACATAGCAATTCATTATCAATAGATAATCCACATTATCACTATCCACGCAATCATATCACAAAACATTTCATATCACATGGCATCACGGTCGCTTACCAGGAATAACAAATAATCCAAGTCATTCAAATATCATTCTATCATCCATAAGCAAGATAAATTAGTCATACCATTTCAAATTAATTTAATTAACCGCTAATGAATTAAGTTAATTACTTATTACTTATAAGTCTTGCTTATTTATCATTAATTAATTATATAAATTATCCCATAATTATTCATCTTGATTAATCATCCTTGATTAATCATTCTTTAATTACATTAAGTAATTTACTTAAATTAATTTCAAAAGTTAATTATTCTTAACCACTTTACAAGAATTATCTTATAATTACTTGCATTGATTAGTTATCCTTTAATTAACCACACTCATTTATTATCTAACCCTTAATTAATTTCCTTAATTAATCAGTCCTTTAATTAATTAAATTAAGTAATTAATCCTTAATTATTTCCCTTAAGTAATTTACCTTTAATTATTTAATTATTCTTTAATTAATTATCCTTAATTAATTACATTAAGTGATTATTTCTTGATCAATCAATCATAATCTATCAATTTATTATCCTTAATTACTTTTATTAAGTAATTACTTTAAGTAATTAATTACCTTTAATTACTTTCATTATTTAATTATCCATTTATTATCATTTTGATTAACATCCATTAATTAACCAAGACTTTAATTAATTTATGATAAACCAATATCTTAATTAATTACTTGATTATCATTATTAAGTTCCATTTGATACACTTAAGAATAAAATAATTAATCTATAATTATATTGAATCAAACAATTTAAAAACATCATACCTATATTTTACATTCTGAAACCTGTTTAATATTTAACTTTGAGACTTTGAAAACATTTAATTTACTCGAGACTTTCATTTCTATACTTTTAGAATTTGTTAAACATTTACTTTGAGAAAATTAAACAATTTTCCTCTATGAACAATGGCCCACTCGGCCCAAAACCAGGCCAGCCTTATGTTTTCCCTTCTCTTAATTTGCCCAAAATTTTCCTCATTTACACTACCTACTTCCCAACCTGGCCCAAGCCAACATTCCAGACCAAACCCTTCTCCTTCCTCTTCTATTTACTTTTTTTTTCTACTCTATCTTATTTCTAGGCCCAAATACCTTCAGCCCATTTCCTTTACTTCCTTTCCATGATTAAGTAGTCAAACTTTTATAATTATAATTGATATGTTATCTGGTTTGTCATATTTGATCATAGGCTGGGATACCAATAATAGATCAGCCCACACTCATACAAACATATGTATAAATAAACAGGCTGTACTCAAATGTAAACATGGTAGTCAAATAAAAATAGGCAAGTACATTCAATTGTGTACATGATAAACATCATAAACACACTGCTGCACCCTATATAGCAACATACATACATATATTTAATAAAATCTGTAATGAATAACCTTTAGCAAATAAGTAAAATTGCCACCAGGAAGAATAAAGTACACGATAGTTATAGCTTCTATAGCAAAGGAGTCAAAGAATTATGTTGAAACTTGTTTAACTGTTAATTCAAGACCGTGCAAAGCCAATTACATGTTGGTATAAATAAATATGCAAAGAAGCTGGAGGAGAAAATCTAATTTAGTTAAGAAAATGAAATATATAGACAGGACTACACAGCAGTATAACTAAAAGAGTACAAACTAATACATTTCAGCAGTGAAGTAACAACGGTTAATCATGTACAAGAATCCCTGCAATATCCTCTACCACAGGTATAGCATTTAACTCTAAGCGAGACCCTCCATATTCAAATTAACTCAGCAACTAAATTCATACCTCAGGTTATTGATATTTCTTCTACTTGCATTTCACCCTTTTTAACATGTTCAGATTGTAGGATTATATATAGATGTTCTTTTTCTTTTTTTCTTTTTATTTGCTACATAACTCAAACAAGCTACAAAGCACGCACAGCAACAAATCATATATGGAAGACATTTGATGCAGAACCTTATCTAGCCATACCATGCTTCAGGGTTATCACATTGACTTCTTATTTAGTTAAAATGTTTGCTTACTAAATTTCAAACAAACATAGTAAGGAGTTATGTTTTAAATTCACCGGAACTCAGAAATAAATACATCATTTAATAATGTGTAAACATAGCAATCAAAATAAGTTCCAGGCAATCAAATTCTACTTCAGGGTCTAGATCCATAAACATAGCTACTAAATTATGTTTCAGGTAATCTGCATTTTTAATTTTCTCCAAGCGCAACGTAAAGCACAAACAACACTCACAAAGATAAGCAACTATGCTTCTGAAAATCATTGATTAAAATTTATTGGTAGGAAGCAATATGAGCATCTTGCTACCAGTAATAGCTCTTCTCATTAGACTGCAGTAAATTCTTGTATTTTAAAAATGTTCCAAGCACACGCATACCTTAACACCCTTTTAATCTCTAAATAACCAAGCTACACTATGTTTCATCATTTCCAACATCATAAAGTAAGTTAACTTGTATTTATCTTTACAGGTTTGTTCCCTGTTACTAAGTAAATACTACAGTGTGAAAAAAAAACAAAGAACTATAGCAAGTTTGTATCGTAACTAATTTCTCTTATTTTAGTTGTACAGAGAAAATCCACTGTACCTTATCTTCGAAGCCGTGTCTTTTGCAACTTACTTATTTAAATCAATCATATGTTACTCCCTAATAAGCTCAAGAACATAACAAAATAAATAGGGTTGAAGCTATCGAATCACAACCAGATATCAAAAGCACAGATAAATTTACACATATAAAATAAGTTCATCGAATTACTCACCTTATTGTTGAACAGCGGCCCATTTCTGAAACATGACGGTTGTTTGAAACTTGATTTTGAATTGAACTCGATTTGTTGATTTGAATCTACTGTTAGTTGAGCCTGAATTCGCACTTTGTTTTAGATGATATTGAATTGCTTCAGTTGTAAAAGCCTGATAGATGATTAGTTTAGATTTATTTTTATTGTTTAAATTCTTGGTTTGGATAGAAAGCTTGGTTAAAGTTTATCTCGGTCCTGGGTTTAGAAGAAGATAAAAGAAAAAGGAACGAAAGAGAGAGGGGTGAAAATGAATATGTACTGACATTTTTCTTCAAAACACTTTTATATTGAAATCACAATTTTGAGCAAATAAATTTGCCATTTGTAATTTGCATGCCATACTAAGCTTACACTTGTCTTTATACATGTGTTGAAATATTTACACTTGTATGTTGTATGCATTTATTATTTTAAATATTTTTTTGAAAATCTTTTATTTTTAATTTCTATTTGGTAAATATATTTTCTTAATTTATTCTTATAAAATCCTTATAAAGAAAATATTATATAACTGCTTATCTACCATTTAAAATCAAACATACATTATTATTAAATCCAATTTACTTTGAGATATTTATCTTTGTATTCCAATCTCAATTTCAAATTTAATTTAAAATCTTATATATATATATATATATATATTTAAACAAACACATATCTAATTTTTATTTGAAAATAATAAATTTTGCCCATTCTAAAAATTATATTAGGGAATTACCAAATAAATATTTTTATCCAGATATAAATATTTATCATCATATTTATTTGTTCAATCTATAATCAATATTCCATTAATTAACCCAATTATTTATCAATTACAGATGTCTAGAATTTTGGGATATCACACCCATATTAGCAAAGAACATTGCAAATAATATCATTTGCTAATATGGAGAATATGGCTTTTAAGGGTGATCGAATGTGAATATATCTTTATACTAACACTGATATGTCATTTATACATTTTTACTTAATATCTGAACTGAAATTTGATGTGTGCAGTATTAATACAAGTAATAGACACCCGATTTCCCAAATCAAAACAATATATCATATAAGCATCAGTCACATGTCACAGTGGAATAATAATCTCATATACATATACGAATAATGAGTCTATAAAATAAAACACTAAACTCACATAATATAAAAGTTTTACAATTCTCTAATCTCAATTATACATTTTATATATAAGGTCCAAATTCCTAATTGGGATAGACTAAAAGTCCAAATGTTTATCTCCTTGATAGCATAACCTATCAAAGGTCAACTTGTCCTGTAACAGGAGAAGTCTCGGCCGGACCTGAGCAAAATAACACCCGGTTAGACTATCTCTAAATACCCAGTAGGGTGAGAACAAGATATACCATGAGAAAAAACAACATATAAGTAAACACAAATGTCCATGAAATAATGGGTCAGGGGAGTTGATTTAACTTAGAGTCATCACAAGGCATATAGTTATACATTTAAGTCACAAATACGTATTATTCACTAAACATAGAATAAGAGAATAACCTAACATCCATCACAAGACACAAGAACATATATTTATTTCACTAACACAAAACACAAGAATATATGTTATTTCACGAATATAGAATAGTCATAAAATCCAAATATCTAAAATCCAAGAGTTCCTAATCCAAACCAATCATAATGATCGTCCAAAACAATCGTAATGATTGTAATCAAAACCCGTGGTAAATAAACAAACAAATTGGTATCACTCGAACCGATCCGATACCAAGGATCGTACTCAGACCGAGAACAAAAAATCATAGAATGATCTTAAGGATAGTCCACACCGATCAAGGTGATCGTAGAAACCATGAATCGACAAATCTACATTTATTTAATATTATTATATTACTATGTTCGAAAAGAAATCCAGGAGTAACTTCTTAAGGATCTAACAGCTACTTGCCGCAACCAAAAGATAGTAAACTCTAAAGTGCCAAATACTATCACCTTTAGTAGTCACTAGAATTTAACCAGTACATCCCATACCATATGGTAAAATTCAAGTATTTACTAAAAGCTATTAAATATCACTTATTACGGATACCACTAGAAAACATGAATTACATTCTCTTAAGGATCTAGCAACCACTTGTTGCACACCAGAAGAGAATACAACTCTAAAGTATTAAGTACTTTCTCAATTCGATCATAAGAATTTAACCCAAGCATCACATACTACCCGGTGAAATTCATGTATTCGCTAATGAGTTAGTAAATTCCACTCAAACATTCTATTCAATGTGTTATACCTTAATCAATAAAGTGTTATTTGAAAGCATTTAAACCAATCGACAGCACTATATCGATTATTAGTACTCACTAAATTATAGAATTAAGGTTCTCAAAACATTTATTTAATTTGTCACTTATTAAAATTTTCCATTATTCCAAATTGTTCCAATTGTATTTATTTTGTGAACTAAGATTTTCCATTTTCCGAAACCATAATGATATTAAATTTCCATAAAATTGTATTATTCACGAATCATATTTTAAAACCATATATATATATATATATATATATATATATATATATATATATATAAAATTAATCACTCATTCTCTAAAACCCTATTTATTACTCTTAGAGATGTCCAAATTAGTATTCCTACATTAGTATAAAATAATTTATGTTTATAATTTAAAACCATGTTTCTAAACCTCATAAAATTTTATTTAATAAATTAAATTTATATTTCAAAAAAATACTTTTAAATCCGTAACTATTTATACCATTAATACTTAATATAGATATAAATATTTAATAAAACTATTTATAAAAGGGACTACGCTAATTTATAAAACAAGTTTAATGTTTATAACTTTAATAAACTCTCCTTACCAAACTATTGGTGTTTATAACTAAATATTTTAATAATAAATAGATATATCTTTATTTAAGTCCAAAGCTTTGAATCAAATTATCCAAAATCCACAAACACATTAGAATTTATCATGACTAAATATTAGATTATCACAAGATTTTAGTCATGAACTAACCCCATAGAATTCTTACTCTTAACTATACACCAAATCAAACTTATAATATAAATTCATTATTGTAAATATATGTTTATATATATAACCAACTACTAAAATAATCACTCCAACATCTGGGCACAACATTACAAACACAACAACACTCAAAGGGTTCAGGCAATGGTTTGGGAATGCACCGGTCATTTCAACCTCTTCACCAATTACAACTCGATCACAAGTTTCAATTTGAAAATGCAATTTCAACCCTTTATATCACTTAATTTTAAAAAACATACAGCATGGAAGTTGTAGCACAAAGTTTAAGCTTTCTATAACTTTTAATGTTACTAAAATCTGATAAGAAATGAAAATGTTATGCTTAAATTACTAACAATGTTTAGCACAGAAAATTTGACAGGGTCGTATTACTTTGTTAAAACCCGATTTTAACCAAGAAATCTTCAAATATGAGAAAGTAATTAAAGCAATAGTTCTTTCTTAGAAAATTATCTTTCTAATACAAAAAAATTCAACACAACTGGATTTATCAATCAAAAGTTGTCCCTTTTACTCTCAGGTATTAACTCACAATTTTTTTTCTATGGCTGTGTTATAACATTAGTTTCAAACTCAATTTCAACCCATTAAACTGCAAAATTTCGAAACATGATTGAAAGAAAACTTGTATCTAATTTGAAGAACTTTATACCATAAAAAGATTGAGTCAATTTGGTTTTTTCTATCATATATTATCGCCGTTTTACTACGGTGATTTATTTCACCAAATTTTCAGCAATCAGTAACATAATAATCACACAAATTTTCAACCAAATAGCAAACAATTCAGTCAATAATTGTTCAAACAATTATGCACAGCAAATAAAGATATAGAAATAGGTACGTGAGTGATTAACTCACCTTTAATGCATCCTATAGCTTGCAAATCATTGCCTAGGCTTTGCTACACCTTCAACTACACCAAAATTGTCTAAAATCCCAAAAACAATAACCAACCAGCAAACAATTCTAAATAAAATGAGATCAAAATTACACTTTTATGTTTTTAAAAGATAGAGAGAGGGTTTAAACTACTCACTTTTCATTATAGACCAAAATATCTTTGTTTTGATCTTGATTTGGGGTTGATTTTGATTCTAGGTTTAGAGAACAAAAGAGGTTTGGTTTTTCTCAGATGTTTGAACAGAAGAATGAAGGAGGAAGATGTATACATACATCTTGTTTCTCTCCTATATAGGCCCAATAGGGTTTGGTAAGTGTCCAATAACAAGTGTTGCTAATTTCTTTACAAAGAAAGTGTTGCTAATTTTGTTTTATGACTGACACAACACCACTACTCTAACAATGTTACACAAAATCATAAATTAATTTTTATATTTATCAAACCAATTAAAAACTTAGAAAAAATTACATTTCAACCAAAATTCTTAGTATTAACACTTTACTCTAAACACCAAATTTAAAAAGTAAATTGAAATCTTATTTAATAAATGAAACTCATTTCTTAATTAAATCTAATTAATTATTCTCAACACTAAATTTAATTTCACAAATCACAATCATAAATTTATTGTCCATAATTAAATCAATCAATTAGTTAATTAACAATAGGGTTGTTATACAACACGACTATTTCTCCATAAATGCTAGCCTACCTGTAGCTAAAACAAGATCTCTTCCCTGATTTTCACCTCTTCACGCTGGATCCGATCTCTCTGTGTTGAAGACTTCTTCCTCTCCTTCACTCCTATTCTTACCTCTCAAACTCTCCAGAAACTTCATTGTAAATCTGAAATCCACTAGATAATGGTCAAATTTGAGATAAATAGTTGTAATCCAAAGGGAGAACAGCTAATAAAGGAGATTAAAGTGAATGTAAGCCGAAGATTAGGCCAAACCATTGTAAAAGTTCTTGTGTGTTCTTTACTTTTATGTTATTTTTACTTACTTGATCTTGGATTTCTACTTCATTTACATTTATTATAAAAGAACCAATGCCTTCATCTATTTTCTGTGTGTTGATCCCTTTTTTGGATTAACATTTTGGTGCTTTTACTGAGAACAAAGAAATAGATTGGAAGACTTGAAGCTTGAATCTGAAATTCGGAGAAGACAAAGAGACCTGACACTGGGTCTAATGCAGGAGCAAGCCAAACGCAACGTGGGGGCAGTCGGGAAATGTCCTCAAATTCTTATCGGTCCATCTACGTGACTAGAGAAGAGATTAAGAAAATGATGAAAGAGATGCAAGATAGATGAACGACTCTACAACAGAAAATGCTTGAAGGATTTTTCCAAAGGATGGGACAACAAGGAATAGCTAGGGCTGTAAGAATTCAAAACGAAGTGCAAGGAACCAAGCAGGAGCATCTGGAGTTGGAGCGGAGCAAACTGGAATGACACCCCCACCAACAACATAACTTGGTACCGACCAAAGTCCCTACCCGGTACTGATACAATTATACCCGAGTGAAAAGCTAGTGTGAACTTGGAACGTGCTAAAATGCCAGGAGCAAACGATGCTAGAGCTAGAAACGCAAATCAGAATGTGAACTGGCAATGACTGGAAGAGTATATGCTAGAGCCTCTATGTAGAAACAGAGGACATAATGAAACCAGAGGAGTAAGTCAAAACGCTAATGTGCAGTTAAAATACATGTCAGAGTATGTGCTAGAGTTTCCCCATAGAAGCAGGGGGTAGAACATCGCTTTTGGATAAAGACCTTCATTGGATGGTGCAATCCGAATTGCTGAGTTGGTAAGAAGAATAGTTAGAGGTGGACCGTTATATCAGAGTTTGGAGGATGTGAAATGGAACCCCTTCAGTTCTAATATCTGAAATGCAAGGAATCATTTCAATCTCAAGCTTCCGACACTCGAAATGTACATGGAAAGTCAGATCTGATGGTTCGTATGATAAGATAAATCCGATGTATGGAAGTATTGGGTGTTTCTGAAGAGGTGATAGAGCAGTACTTCCCATTGTATTTAATCGACTTGGCGGCGACGTGGTTTAGACAACTGGAGAATAGGTCCATAAGCATATGGACAATTTGGTAAATAAATTCTTAAGATGGTTTATAGTTCATGTCTCACGACTGAAGAATGTGATGATGCTATCAAGCATGAAACAAAGGCCCGAAGAGACTTTGAGAAGCTATTTGACAACATTTATTGCAGCAATAGCCGCAGTCAGTAAGCTGGATCCATCAATAATCTAAATGGCAGTAGTGTTTGGAGTCGCAAGCAAGACTAACTTCAAAGTTGCACCGAAAAGGGATCCAGATGAATCTTGCATAATTCTACCATGAAGCTAAGAGATATTTTCATTAAGTAGACACCAAAGCCGAGAATGATGAAATTTATGATGTGGATGCTCAAAGACTATCTTTTGAGTAGGGAATGAAAAGGACAATGGAAAGAGATGAGTTGATGATGACTTCAGGGAACCAAAATGATAAAGGAGGGAGCCAAAATTCTCTTCCTACACTGATTTAAAAGTATTCCAGAGAGGATATATTGGACATCAGGGGGAAGTTCCCTTATCCAAAGCCAGCTAGTAGAGAGCCCACTAATCGACAGAAGAGATGTAGAAAGTTTTGCATCTTCCATGAGCCGGAGCTACTTGAAATGAACGAGTATCGACACCTTCATTATCTGATAGAAGAACTAGTTTAAAGCAGCCAACTGCAGCAGTATGTGAGAAACCAAACAACAACGGTGTGATCAGAGCAACCACTATCTATAGCAAATGCATCAAGAAACAACTAGAGATCTGTTCCGAGACTCGAAATCGCATGATCGGGATCATCGAGAGTTAGGTCGACTCCCTTACTTTGCTTTTTCTTGCTTTATATAGTTAGGAAAATACTAACCTCATGTTACTTACACATGTACGAGTACTAGATTGATCTCAAGGCATGCTCTGTGTTGGATGTCTGGGGCGACTATTTAGGACAATAAAAACCTCAGACCATTTACACATGTCAAAGACCTAGGTTGGTCCATAGGCACGCTCTGAGATGGATGTTTGGGATGGATAATTAAGACTTCTTCTTGTTTGCTTTGATTTGAATATTTGACTTTTGAAAAATCCATATTGATTGTCATGACTAAAACCGATCACTTTATGTCCCGTCTGTTAGAACCTTCATTCTATGGTTCCAATGACAACAACTGTACAATCACATATATTATAGGTCGTATCGATATTGTTGGTATATACTATAGGAGATCATCATGCTCAAAGATATTAGGACTTGAAGACAAATAAAGTCTTCTGGCCATGCTATGATTATACCAGCGTATTAGGAGTCTTAGATAAACATTTTAAGGCCTCCTTAAGTATATATGCACACATGAATTCATATACATAAAATTAGCACTAAAAACATTCTAAATTATAACTAAAAGCTTTTATAATATGAAAATTCCATCCACACACGTCTATGGAAAAGCCATAGACGTTTGTGAATAGTTTCGTGAAATTCTTTCCTGAAGCCATAGATGTCGGTGGAAAATCCATAGACATCTGTCATCAAGCAACTGATCTAATCTGAAAGGATGTTTCATTTCATATTGAATAATATCATCTCTTCTTCAATAGTTATAGCCATTAAAACAAGTTGAGTTTGTTTAACAGCAACAACTCCTCATCTACATCTCCTTAAACCTATAAATAGTTCAAAAATTGAGAATTGAAGATAATCTATTCTCTTGATTTCAACATTCTATTTACAAATTTTGCATCTATTGCTTACATAGTCTCAATCTATCGTAATCAAAATACCATTTTGGTAAAACTACTTCCTATAACTCGAAATATTCACATTCACATGCTCAAAGGAGATTGTAGGAAGAATTGTACTATTAGTCAAAATCCATGTTATTTGGAACATAGGATTGTCAAAGAAATACTTTTGTATTAGCGTATTCTTGTGGGCGAACTAAGGGTTATTTGGTCAAAGGAAATATCGAAGGGCATCTTTGGGACTGGACGTAGAACTGGAGGTCCAAATCAAAATAAAATATCTAGTGTGCTCGCTTTTATTATATATCTTATTTTTTCTTTGTTAATTTAGTCTACTTAGTATAATTATTAGTACATACTCTCACATTAGTATATAAGTTGCATAATATAAGATCTTATACATTTACATTTGGCATCAGAGCGAGGCCATTTCAATCATAATGACATATAGTTGAAAAATCATTAATATGGTAACCATCTTTCAAGAATGTCAGTCAACTGCTCGTCCTCCACTATTTACTGGTTCTAACTATGCTTACTGGTCTATTCGTATAAGAATTTTTATGGAAGCAAATATGATACAGTTAACACAGACATTAGCACTTAGACTACTGCACAAAAAGCAGCGATATCTTGCAATGCCAAAGCTATGAATGTATTTTTTGCTCACTTGACATAAATGAATTTTCACATGTCATTCTTTGCACCACTGTATATAATATGACGCACTTTAAAAGTCACACATAAAGGGACAACCAAAGTCAAGCAAACTAAAATCTCAATTTTGCAAAACCAATTTTCATCTTTCAAAATGAAAGCAAATGAATCGGCTATTGATATGTATGCTAGATTTCAAACCATTCAACACGATCTTATGGCACCTGGAGTCAAATTCATAGACTTTGATTTAATCATAATAATTTTAAACTCTTTGACAAATGAAAGGGAAAGAAAAGTTTTAGCCATAAGAAGCTAATGACCTTTCTCAACTCAAAGTCGAAGAGCTAATAGGAAACCCGATTGTATGTAGCTAACTTGCAGGCTAGAAAGGGTCATAATCATGAAAAGAAAAACAGAGCATTCCAAGTAAGTAACAAAGATTTGGACTTTGATGAAGATGAGATTGTTTTCATTTCAAAAAACTACAACTAATTCAAGAAGTTCAAGAAGATGACCAGATTTCAAAATGGTGGCAAACCAAACTCATCAAATCAAACAACAATTAAATGCTATGGGTATGAAAATTTTGGTCATATGAAGAAGGATCATCCACAGCTCAATAATGATAAAAAGAAAAGTAAGCTTGAAAATTTTAAGAAAAAGAAAAGAGCTTTTCAAAGTAACATGGGACGATTCGAATTCATCTTCTTCATCTGACAGTGATAGTGAAAGCGACTTGGAACAAGCAAATGTTTATTTTATGGCTAATACTGATGAGGTACCGCCTTGAACTTACATATGATGAAATAATGAAAATTAGCATTGACTTTTATGATAAATATAGAGAATAAAAAAAATAAGGAATTTGTAGGAAAGTTAACTAGAGCAGAATTAGAAATTGGATTATTGAAAGATGAAAAAATAATCTTCGAAGAAGAATTAGAAATTACTCAAAAAATTATGCAACGTTATTATCTCAAAATGACATCTTATAACATGATTTAGAAAATTATAAGTTAGAAAAGTTAATCTTGAAAAAGAAAAACTAGAATTGCAAGCAAGTTTAGATTCTAGCAATACTGAAATTCGTTGTCTTAAAAGTAAATTAGATAAAATAATAAATAATGTGACAACATTTAACAAAGGAAAACAAAATTTAGAAAATTTGATTAAAATATCTAAACCATCTGGAAACCAAAATGGACTGGGTTTTAAAAGCAAACAAAAGTCAAAGAATTATAGCACATTATACACCAAATTCAAAAGGCCAAAGTTAGAAGCTAAGGCTAAAAATTCATACAAATGTATGGTCAAAATATGGATTATGAAATAAATAATAAACTAATTAGACAAATGTATTGTAATGACCCATAATTTTCGAAAATTAAAAATAGTTAATTTAATAAGATTTTGTGATTAATGTTGAAAGAAATAAAAATTTGTGATTTAATAACAAGATTATAACTGGAATAAAATGTAATAGTATTAATTTAAGGTAATTGATAACTGGTTTAAATGTAATTCCAATTAATTGAAATGATTAAAGAGTTATAATTGGTTATAGATTGTAAATAAATTGCAATGATGTGTGTATTAATTGATAAATTGGATAAAAAGTGTAACTGATAATTTGAATATGTGTAAATTAATGAAATAGTATGTAATTAGTTGCAATTGATAAAAGTAGTGTTACGAGTTATGGCATTTTGTGTAGATAACAAACTTACAAATGTTAATAAGTTAAGAAAAGGTAACGATTGTCATTTGTTACCAATTTATTTAATCTGTTGAATTAAATTTGAAAATCAATTGCGATCAAATGTAATTAAATATCACGTTAATATGAGTAAAGACGATAAATGCAAATTGTGAATGTAATAAAATGTATAGAAATGTTAATTATATTCATAAGGCAATAATAGATTTAATAAGTGAAACAAAGATAAATTAATTTGTTGGAATTTTAAATTATATTAAAATTGAGAAAATTCAATGTAATTGAAATACTGCAACTAATATGGTAAAAGATGATAATTATAGAATATAAGTGTAATAAGATATAAACAAATGTTAACTATGTCTGCAGAGTAATAATTGATTGAATAAAAGAATGAAATCAAATTTAATCAATTTATTGGAATTAAAATATAGTTAATTGGATTTAATTACAATTGGAATTAAACACTGTAATTAGTAGAATATCCAACACTGAATTGATATAAATGTATTTTAAATTATTGTAAATGTCCGAGTAATCATAATAGATGAAAATTGTTAGTTATTAAAATTGGAATTAAAAAAATAGTAATTTAATCAATTTAATAATAATTTATTTAATTAACGAGAATATAGCCATTTTGTCCATCGACTCGGATTTCGACGAAACTAGTTTCATCAGATCCATAACAGTGAATTGTTGTAACGTTTCAAGTTTCGTAGCGATCAGACTTGTCGTTTGATCGTACTGGCTCGAAACACGTAGAACTCGATTTAATTAAATTCTATTGAAATCAATTTGAAATAAGAGGATTTTAAAGCTAACTTCTTTATACGATGGAATTAGACTTGAAACCTATTCCATTAAATTTGGAGTTATCTTAAACATATATTTTGATATATGGGATGACCTACTTTCGTTACGGGGTCAGCTTAGGCTTTTCGGGTCATTATTGTCGTTTCAAATCAATTTGATACGTGTTCATTTTCTAATCGGGCCTTGTCCGTACATATAGACCTTTCTAAACCCTAGCAGCCTTTTTTTTTCTCATTTATGTACGTATCTGCCTATTACATCTATCAGTTCATTCTTCTTTACAATGGTTGCAGATCCAAATCCAAATTCAATCTCCAAACCAATTTCAAAAATCAAACTCCTCCAAACCTATCAAATTGTATACTGTTTCGAAGCTCTCAATGAGCATAAACCAGATTTGCAATTCCTTTTTGCAATCGAATCACCATTTGTTCAAAAATCGAAGATGAACCTGAACCGTTAAATTGCTAGGGTTCGATCCAGTGGTGGATCTTTACCCGATCGACGATCGAGGAGTGTCCTAGGGGAGAGGACGTCGAGCAGGCCTTGTAGTGGTGTTTGTTGGTCGTAGTTGTTCCTGGATACGTCGAAAATTGCTCGAGAACGTCGACGGAGGCCGTGGTGATCCAGGGTGTCGCGCGTCATGGCGTTGGCATGGGTTGGACGGCTCATCGAGGCACGGCCAATGGCGAAGCCTAATCGAGTTGCAGTTCATCATAGGGGCGGCAATCAGAGGGAATAGGGTTGCGGCATGCTTCTGGGTCGAGTGCTGAGCTAGCGCGATTAGGGTTGGAATGCAATAGTGCGTGATGACGTGCATAATCTTCTTTTTTATTTTATTTCATTTAAATTTCTAATTCAATCATTCTAACGTGTATATTTCTCCATACGAGCTCGGATTTACACGTGGTTTGCTCCGCTGCGATCGTATCGAAATTCCTGACATTTTGACACTGGTTTGGATGAATTTCTAGACTGTTGAATTTTGGGCCTTATCTTGGATTTTAAATTGATTTGAAATCAAATGTGAGTGTTTTAACCCGCTCACAACTACTAAATTTTCTTATGTTAGATAAATTAAATTTATGATGTGATTAGAAATTAATTGATAGGTGATTGGTATGTTTAAACTGTCATTCTAGTTAACTTTGACTTTTATTACATTTAATCTTCGTTTAATTTAATATTGAATTTAATTGTCAATTTAATACGTGTTAATGATAATCGGTAGTCTATTTATGTTTATTGGTTGATTTGGATAATGTTTGTGATGTATGTTTGGTTGTTGATATTAGATGACTAGATATTATATTTTACATCGTTATAACACTGTACGTTCCCTATGGGTTGAAATGATGCATACCCAACAATCTATAGATTAGAAAAAAATCGTTATGGGTTGAGACGATAGACTCGAGCAATTTTTTGGATCTTATTTAATTTGGGATTGTGGGTTGAAATGATATGTACCCGTAAAATTTTAAATTGCAGATTAAAATGATAAATATCTGTATCACTTGACCGTAGGGTAGAAAATTATATACAGACACCGGATTAGTTAAATTAAATAATTTTTAATTCCTTAAATTTTGAATTCAGTTAATTGGCATTTTGAAATAGAAATTGATTTATATAAACTGAATTATTTTCGATATTCCAAGCATTAATGCTTAAATTGGAATTGATTTAATGAATGGTCCAAAGGATTTAAATTGGAATTTCAAAGTTGAAGTGTCAAATATGTTTGAATTTATCGGAATTGAGTTATTGTAATGCTTGGATATAACTTTGAAATCTATTTTAAACTAATTTAAACTATTTTAATTAATTTAAACTATTTTAATCAATTTAAACCATTTTAATTTATTTTAATATATTATAACCTAACTAATCCAATTTAATCTATTTTACCTATTTTAAACTAATTAAATTTATGTAATCTATTTGAAATCTACTTAATATAATTTAAATCAATTTAATATACAGTACTGTAATATCTCCATAAACTGGAAGCTACCAGAGGGCACTCCATAGGTATGACACAAAACAAACTCGTAGTGGTCTCGATATAGTAGGTGACATGGCACAACTAGGAAAATTTAGGGTAGATATACCAATTACACTTTCGGGTTGTTGGTAACGCAAAGCCGTAGCAATCGTCCAACTCGATCCACACTCCCAAAAATCCGAACATGCACCCAATCAATCACAAAGTAATAGAATAGTATCGAAGAAGTGTGTCCGATTCGAGGAGCTACCACATTGGCCCATCAATTACTCTTGTTTTTTCCACCTTAAGCTAACTCACAGGAGTCAGGTTCATACAGAATCGTCGCCACCATCCTACTTCATTCTAGAATCTCCACCGCGTGCATGGTTGTTAAAGTGGTTTTCGGTATTGGCAGAGAGTATGACAATAACCGATCCCGGTCTCTTTAACAACCAAACATTATTATAACACTTTGGTCATTTCATTTCAAACCATATCCTTTCAAAACAATATCAATTCAAGATCATTACTCATTTTAAAATAATATTCATTTCCAAAATCATAACGCTTTGCAAAATTATAAATCTTTCGAAATTATAAAACGTAGAAATTATAACAGTTTGGAAATCATAACACTATGAAAACATAATATTTTGGAAATCATAACACTTTGAAAACAAGATACTTCCCACTTAACCAGTTTAGATATTAAAAACAGTATATATATATATATATATATAATAAATAGTTTACATAATAAAATAGTTTATATGTTAAAATAAATTTTATACTAAATAACTATAAGTTAAAATAGTTTATATTAAAATAATTTGTATATTTAAAAACAGTTTTTATTAAAACTGTTTTATATTAAAATAGTACATATTAAAATAATTTATATATTTAAAATAGTTTTTATTAAAATAGTATATATTTAAAATAATTTATAAAGTAATATATATATATATATATTAAAATACTTAAGATCATTAAATAGTTTCCTCAAGCTCACAAATCGATTCAAATCAACTCAAATTCAAAAATTCAATTAAATTAAATCTTAATTTACAAATTTCAATTTAATTCAACATCATGATAAACCATTTTATATCAATTTCAAATATAGATTTCAAAGCTTTAAATATTCAAACATTTATAACAACTCAATTTTGGTAAACTCATTTATATTTCAAATTCAACTTTACCATTATTTAATATTGAAATATTCACTTAGTCATTCCATTACCATTTAAATAGAACCTTAAATTACAATAAGCTAAATATTTCCTTTAATTTATTTACTTGAAATATTCATTTAATCACTTTAAATCAAAATATAGTTATAAATCATATCTTTAAAATCTCAAACTCAATAGGTTTCAAATCATTTTTATTTAAGTATAATTCTTAAACAATTAAATTTCCAATAAATTTCTATTTATCTTTACGACCTTTTATTAATTAAAATTATACGAAAATCTACTTTTTAAATATAATTTTAATAAATACTTAAAACATATTATATACTAATTAAACTAAACTTGATTAAATTAAAGATTATTATTAAATCTAATTTATATTAAAACTAATTTATACATGTTTTAAAATAGTAAAATTATAAGTAAATTCTTAAAATTTATAATTTCAAAACTAACTTATAATTTTAAAATTTTTAAAACATTTTATTTTAAAAATCAATAGTTTAAACATATATACAATAACATTTTTATATATATAATTTTAGTATTTATATAAAACCATATATATTTCTTTTTAAACCTTGGAAATCATTTCAATCTATATATAGACCAATGGTGCCTGTACATAATTTTCTATCCTATGGTCAAGTGATATAGATATTTATCATTTCAATCTGCAATTTAAATATCTACGTGTATATATCTTTCCAACCCACAATCCCAATTCAAAGTAAATTAAAATTGCTTGGGTTTATCATTTTAACCCATAACGATTTTCTCCTATTCTACAAGATCGTTTGGGTATGTATCATTTCAACCCATAGGGAATTCTATACTGACAGGGAACTTGCAAAGTGAGAACAGATATGATAATAATATAACATATCAAAAACATGCATATATCATCAATAACAATTAAAATATAAATAATAATATCATGGTGTCAGAGGTCATAGGTGATCAGTTACAAATAATGTCATATATATATAGTAGTTAAATAACTAGCAACAACATATTTCAATTGCCGTTTCAAATGAAATCAAATTTAATAAATATAAGAATGTTAATCATGAGAGATGGCTCACCTTTCGAAGCTAAAGATGAACGAGAATGAGATGAGTTACGAATCCAAGCATGAATTCTAAAGCAAAGCAAGATTGGCGTGAATTTGACGAACAAGCTGATAACAGGAATCGATGAAAACAAATCAAATCAGTTGATATAACTGAAAATATATACATTATTATTTTATTATATATATATATATATTTCAATATAATGTAAAAATTTCAAAACTATTATTCTCATATATAAGTATATGTATAACTAATATACTTATTATATTTTATAATCAATAACAAAAAAAAATAGAGCTTAATTCATTATAACATACATATACAACTGACGTGGACCCTATATATCCATAATTAACATACATACATACATACATATATATATATATATATATATGTATGTATATTTCAGATTTAAATATGCTTATCCAACTGGAAATATGTATATAAAACAAAATATAAAATAAAACATAACATAGTTTACAAACGTAATATAGCTTAAATATAAACTTATTTAACATAGTGTATATATAGAAACTGGTTAACCGAAAGAAGAATTCATAACAGACTTAATAAACTTATATACAGTAACTTTTATATAACACAACATAAAACATAACTTATATAACTAATACACACACACACACACACACGCACACACAAAACGTACACAAACACCAATATAAACCAACCCATATATGTCGACCTATGTACTACTATTCTGAACATATAATTATTAATACCCAACCAGTCGATATCTACAACTAATATCTATAGTTTATTTAAACTTTTATACATAACAAACAAAACTTATACCTTATAAATCAACTAATTACATAGAAGAGCTAACATATATTCAACAGTTCAAATGTTTTATTACTAATATAATCATAACATAAACACAGAAAATACAGTTATAAAACTTATATATATAACAACAGATTGCAGTTCATATACTACGTATATAAACAATATATATATATATATATATATGAATCTATAAAATATACGGATCAAAATACTATTTAAAATATTAACAATAATATACCAAACATATTATATAACTAAAAATATTATAACTACAAACACACACACACACAGATGTATATATATATATATATATATATTATATAACTTATACAAGATGTTGTAGAGATGGGATGGATAGAGCTCGGCAACGGAGATAAAGGCGAGGTGATGGTCGTGCTGTGGAGCTTTGCTACGAAGTGGAGATGGAGGCGGTTGTCAGGGTGTGTGTGGCGCGCAGAGGAAAGAAGGAGAGGGGAGGAGCTCGGCTGGGTTTGGGTGCGGCAAGCAAGGTGTGGCGTGGAGGAGGATGCACGGTGAGGGTGGTATTTCTTGACTGATGCAGTCGAGCTTGTGGAGGCTTTTGCGTGCGGCAATGGTTGATGAAGTGGCGTAGAGGTTGGAAAGCAAGGCCGATGGTTTCATAGTGGAAGACGCGCAGTATAAGTAAAAATAGAAATGAAGTTTATAATTCTTTTATTTTCCTTTCGAAGTGGAACCGTACCAGAAATGACAAGGAACCCGTATGTCATAAATTGATTATAGGGAATAGAAAATCCATCAGTGGAATTCAAAAATTATTTATGGTAGATGACTATTGAACTTAAGACTTCTCACGGTGGATCATTGAAAAGACAAAGGAAACAAAGTGTTGAAATTTCGTAACCGATACGGATATCCGTTTCGCGATTTTCGTTGCGTAACGGACACCGAAATGTAGAAATGAATATACTGTGGGGATCAGCATGACGAGACGACTAAGATGGTACACAGATATCAGCGATACGACCTTCCTATCAAAACTCGATATACGATACCAAAAAATGTTGCTAAAATGCCGAAAATAAGATAAACAGAGCAATAATAGTCCAAATTTGATGAAACGGAAGATGACATCTCACTCAGAAGATGATTTACAAATTTATTATGTAAAAATATTCAAGTTTGGAAAACATTTTATGATCATCAAATATTAAGTGATTTAAATCTAAATAAAATTACAAAATAAATAAACTTACATATTACCAGATGAAAATTTTCCATTTACTATATTAAAATAGACGTATTCCAAATACTAAATTTTTGTTGCATAATTTAATTATTAAATTTTCACAAAATTCAGTTAATTATGTTATTAAGACCATTAAAATTTATGGGTCGTTACACTCTCCCTCACTCAAGACTTTTCGTCCCCAAAAAGGACGGAGGTAGGGGAATAGAAACAACCAGAAAGAAAATGTATTGAAAACAAAATAAAACAATTAATTTGAACAACATAAATTTCATTTATTTTTAAATTTTCTTATATTCAATTAGTTGATTTAAATTCATTTTATTTAATCAATCAAATTTATTTTGTGGGACCCGCCATTCATCTCCACAGAGTGATGCATCATCTTGAAGAAAGAAAGGGATAGAAAAGAGAAAAGAAAGAAGAGAAAGAAGAAACAACATTAGAATCTCAACAGCGGAACGAATAAATTATATTAATAGCGTAAGTATTACATAGTATATAACAATTATCAGAGTTACACAGATAATACAACACATACTAGATAGTTATAAACACCTGTCTAGTTATTACAACTCAATACAATACAGAAAACACTCAGAGATACCAACACAGCGGAAAACTATATATCTATACGCGGAAGCCTTCTGCCCCATTGCTCCTCCATAATTCGTCAAAGCTAACCTGAATCCCTTGGCTACTCGTAAAAATTTGAGTACCCAAGAGTCTAAGAAAAACAGAAATAAACTCCGGGTCAGACATGGGTCTGGTGTGAGTAACATGTTAAAGTTTCTTAACTTTTAAAAACCTTGAAAAGAAAGGTATCACGTAAGACTTCCCACACATAAACATGGAAAAGTTTTTACCTTACGCTAACCAAAACATTTGATAGGAAATCCAGTGATATTATAATAGGTCTAGGGTTTTCAAGTAAATAAGAAATAGTTGAAATTGTTACATTCATTAAATTCTAGCTACTAGCCACAAAAGTGGGTAATACAATCAAAACCGAGGGCACTTATTGGATTTTGGATTCCATACAATGGAAGGGCTACCGGGGTACCGCCCGTCACAGTACGTGGCCTAGATCACTGTACTGAGGATCACTCCCAATCCCCTGCAACACAAAGCCGGAACCATTCCTTACCGAACAATCCCGAATAAGACCACCCCGCAGTTGTGATCAGCAACCGCACCATATAGCCGAAATAAAAGGGACATCTAGACAAGGGTAAATCTCATCCTACTTGGACATGACCCACTTAGCCTTGCTGCACCTACCTTGTTTTAGCCATTCCCGATTGATGAGGCTTGAGGCTACGATTACCTTTATAGGACACATCACTTAAAATGCTCATCGTCCAGCTGCCGATGTTCTGAAAGCATTCAATCCATACAAGTTCGTTCCGGGTTCGAACGAAACCGAAGGAATTGTCTCGTTACACTCATTTTGGAATCACCCTCAGAGTTAACGACAATAACCCTTGCGCTCTGAATCTTCATCTTCGCTCTAGGTACACGACCTATCGTTAATTTGGATCGATGTGGTTTTCGGATATCCAAATATGGAAACCCAATTCCGGTCTCACCGAAATCCAAAACGTATCTTTCAAGGCCAAGTTGTTTTAAAGTTTAAAACAATTCAATTCATTATCTATATACATACAGATAGATAATTCACAGCATCACAGAAGATAATCAACATTATCATCACCAACAGATAATCCATATCATCAATATAAATAGACAATCCATATTTTCATTCCAATGCAATCAAAGCATCCATAACACCCAGCATTATTCATCTCATAGCAGAGATTACAAACCATTCAAGGCAACCAATATCATCCATTCATACATAAGCAATAATCTAGTGATCACACCATCTATAATTAATTTAAAATAAATTAAATTAATTACCTCATCTCTTAATTAATTGAAAATGAATTAAATTAATTACTTCATCATTATAATCCTACTTAACATAATCATTAATTGATTGCAAATCCATTAGTTAACCACCATCTCATTATCCATTTCAATTAATCATTCCAGATTAATAAATTTCTAATTACAATAAGTAATTAGCTTTTAAATTAATTACACAAGTTAATTATACTTAACTCTTTATAATAATTAACTTTTAATTACTTAATCAATTAATTAACTTTAGTTAATTACATTAATCCTTTTATTAATTAATTACTTCATTTATTAATTATTCCTTAATAAATCAATTCATCATTAATTTTATTAATTAATGATTTTTAATTACATTTAATCGGTCTCTCTATATAAATTAATTACATTAAGTAATTAATCTGCAATTAAACCATACATATATTAATCACCCTTGATTAATAATATTCTAGTAATTAACTACCCTTAATTACTTCATTAATAAATTACTCCTTAATTTATTATCTCAATTAATCCCTTGATTAATTTCAAAGTAATTTAATCTAAATTACTTCCATAAATAAACATCTTTAATTACATCTAATAATTATCTATCAATTACTTCACTATACAATTCCATTAATTACATTAAGTAATTGATTGTCAAATCATCAAATGTTTAAATTAATTAAACTTAATTAACTAAACTAACTAATTACATTAACCTATTTAATTACATCACGTAATTAATCCATTAATTACTTCATTCAGTAATTACACATAAATAATTACACAAATGATTATTATTAATTAATTAATCTAATTAATTATTAAAATTAATCAAATTAATTAATTGTTAAATAATATTAAATTAATGACCTTCATTAACTATTCTTAATTACTTTATTAAGAAATTAAATTAGATTAATCATTATTAATTACAAATTAATTAATATATCAATTAATTAACCTCTAATTATTTAATTAATTAAGTGTTAACTGTAACTTAATTAATCCTTAATTACTTGATTAATAAATCATTAATCATTAATTAAAATTATAATTAATAATCCTTAATCCCAAATTAATTAACCTTAATTAATTGATATTAAACCTTATTAATTTAAAAATTCTTAATTACTAAATTAATCATCCATATTATTAATTAATTTATTTAAATTAACTTAATAATTTTAAATGAACCCAAATCATTAAAATTCTAATTTATTTTAAGAAAAACATTTCTTACTTAATCAAAGTATTTAAAATAATTTGTTTTTAAATTTACTTCAAATTCATTTTAGATTTCATTTTAATTTAAGATTTTAAAATGAACACAAATTTTATCTTAAACAAGGTTTTAAAACAATTCAAAACCTTTTTATCTCATATGTTAAAGAAATAACCATTTTACAAAATAAGTTTAAAAGAATATAAACCAAATTCATCTTTTAAATCAAATTAGTTCAAAATACACTTTAAACATTCCAAGTTATTTAAAAACATATTCAATTAAAAATTTCTTTTAATTTCAAATTTGAAATACAGCTTGAATCTTTTATTCCAGATTTAAACTTAAAACTTTAAAATTTTACTTACATTTTTCATCTTCATTTTTAAAATTTAAAGCATTTAACCATTTCAAAGTAATTAAACAATTTAAACTTAAACTTATTTTATTTTAAAAACTGAAGTTTAAACCCAATTCCATATTTCAAAAACTCAGCTGATTTTTAATTTTTAATTTACAATTTGAAACTTCCAGTTCAAATTCAAAACCACATATGCTTTTACATTTAAAGTTGTTTAAAACCTAATTTAAATTTTTAAAACTAATTTTTTTTTTCAAATCTCAGATTCAATCTACTTTGAACTCAGATTCAAATTCAAATTTTAAACTTATTTTAAATTTTCAGTTTTTTTTCATTTCAAAATTTTACTTTAAAACTTTTAAAACAGAACAGGTTCTGTTTTAGTTTAAAAACCTGAAACAACATAAATACTCGAGCCTACCCTAAGTGACTTCGAGTCACAACCCTATCTGCTTCGAGTCATTCAATCGAATCACCCGAGATAATCACGAGTATGCTACAGCTGCAACAATCCCAACTTCATCAAAAAAATAACATGTCACCGTGCACATGTACAGCGACGCTCGCCATCCTTGATCATCATCGCGACCTCCCCACAGTCGACAACCATCAGCACAGATCACCAAAACATGAACCCAAATATCTCATGCTCGAAATCAAAATCGAGACCAAAAATTCCCAAACCTGGAAACAGACAGTACCCATTACAACCCCGACCTGTCAACACCTCGTTCACGCGCCTCCGGCCACCGTTACACCTAAAACTCTGGCGAAGTCTTCGACAGCCCATCATCTTCCAGTGCCCAAGACCCCAAGCGACTCGATCAACAGAGGAGATCTAACCCAAGAAAAATCAATAACCCAGTAAAACTAGGGTTCAAAATTGCAAATCACAGTCACAACCTCCAAAATATAATACACAAAAATCTGATAATTTTCTCCTTATCCGTGGTAACTCCACCACCTCCAAGTGAAAATTCAACTCAATCGAACACATAGATCAACAGTGCTAACCCAAAAAGTAAAATACAGTGAATATGGAACTGCTGTCTGGATATAGTATTAAAAATTGTAATTCTTGGTTTAAAATTCATGATTTTGTATGATGTTTTGATTTATAATCCTGAAACTTCAAATCAATGTATTTGAAAATTTCACAAATTAAAGTTTGTTCATCTGTTTGTAAACTTTAGAGATGATACATGATTGTTTAACTTAAGTAATATTTTCAACCCATAGTTTATGATGAAATAAACATAAGCCTTAAATCTATCCAAGATTTAATCAAGAGAAAATGGATTTCTAAATCAAACAGAAGTTTGAAATTAAGGAAACAGAAATTTAACAGATAACAAGCATGCACACATAAATATATTCACACATATATATATTCACAGCAAATTCATATTATATATTCATTTCTAATTAAAAGCATGAAAACAAATTTTACCTACTAATTTTTTTTAAAAGTTGAGTTACTCACTGTTTTTCTGAAGATGAACAAGTATTTTTGAAAAGCTTTGCCTTGCATGACTTAAATCTTAAGTGCTTTGAATCCTTTAATCTTGAATGTTGCTGATGTTTTACATTTGCTTTAGAATGCCTTTGCCCCTTGATTAATTACAAACTTGCATGTGAGGCCACTTTCCAGATTGCAGAAAACAAAATGCAAACTTTCTTGCTTGATTTCCAGATTTACAAACTGACATGCATGCTAGTTTGCTTTATTTTTATTTTTTAAAAAAAAGGTTGAATGATGAACAGTTAATGATTTTAAAGAGGGGTTACAGGAGTTTGATTATGAAGAGGGATTTGCTTTTGTTTTGTATGCAAGAAAATGTTTTACAGGTTTGCTTTTTGAAGAGGGGAATGCAAGTTGCTTGTTTTTTTTTTTGAAAATGAGTTACAGGACTTATGCTATGCATTTGAACGGGGGTTGCATCAAATTTTGATTTGAGGAAATGTGTTTACAGAAAATGATTTTGCAGGTTTTTGAAAATAGATCAGGGATTTGATTTTGTACGTTGAAGATGGACAGGTTACAGAATTTAATTCTCAGATTAAATATGATTTGAGGATTGTTTAAAAGTGAAATAGTTTCTCAGCTGAAAGATTTCTTAGTTTTAGAATGGAAAATGAGGAAAAAGAAGTAATGGAAAAATGTAAGTTTATATAACTTATTTTCATGATAAATTAAAAACCAAAGAAAATAAAAATGCAAATTTGACACTTGTCTTAAGTTGCTAACACTTGTTAATATCTTTGTGTTTAAATTACACATGTTAAATTATGCTCTAAGATGTTTACACATGTCCTTATAATTAATTAGTATTTTTAGTTAAAGTTAATGAAAGTTTTTAACTAAATTAATTAGTTTTTAAATACTTAGTTATATATAAATAATAATTAAAGAATAAACCAAGTATAATTATAAATAAAAACAATATACAAATCAATCATTTGAAAATAATATTTTTAATCATTTAAATAAATTTATAAAAGAGACTGTAAATTATTTGTTATTTAAATGAATAAATGTTTCATTTATAAGTTGCATTTTAAACTCTCATATTTAATTTACAAATCATAATTATTACTCAATATTTAAAAAAGAAATAAAACAAACATTTTATAACTTTATTTTAATCTAAATTAATATTCAAACTTAAGTTAAAATATAACTTGAACAAATAAAACATTTGTCTTATGTATTTAAAATAATTTAGTTATTCATAAAACAGCTTTGAAAAGCTTAAATAAAAAATAAATCATAATTAGAAAATATGCTATACTAATTAAATTTAAAACCAAACTTATCTATTTAAAATATATATAAATATATATATACATTATAAATAGAAAACAATTTATTAACTTATTAAAAGATAAATTCACTAATTAAATATTTATTAAAGTAAGATTATTAAATCAATTCAAATTTATTTACAAAAATTGTCAAATTAATTTAATTTTAAATACATATTATTAAATTGATATTGCCAAAAATTCCGGGATATCACAATCCTTCCCCCTTAAAAGAATTTCGTCCCCAAAATTTAAAACAAAGGTAATTTAATAATTTATTTAAAGATTTAATTTTAAAACACAGCATATATTAATCATATGCTAACAACCAAAACAATCAATTCATACAATCAAAACAAATCTAACTAATCAGAAAAAAAAACTCTGAATAGAACTTCCACGAGTTTCCCCGGTATAAATATCGAGATACTTGCTCTATAGAATCCAAACAATCAATACTACTAAGCTACAGAGATAGATATCAGACTACAGACGAGTCTGACTCAACAACCAAATCCTCCTGAACTGCTGTTTCCAAAACCAGAGATAGATCATACACGTACTCCCTCAGAGATACGTGAAACATACTGAATCCCAGTTATCCAAACTGGCAATTCAACTCTGAAGACCAAACACTTATCTTACCAAAACACAGAAGAAATTCAAAACACCTCGGAGCTAGCTTCACAGACTTACCAAAACTTATAGCTCCTTGGATCGGAGAAAACTTATCCAAAACCCAATCTCCTACTCCGGAATCCAAATTCCTCCGCCTCTTACCCATAAAAACTCTTCAGACAATCCTGGACCACCAACATCCTTCCTGATCAGCTCAACCCTTGCTGATGCCTCTAGAAACAGACTGGAGCAAAACAACCCATCACCATGATCTCCTCAAGATCAATCCAAAACCAAGAACACAAACCCTACTCCATAAACAACAGAAGACAGAACTAACTTCTCCTTATCCGGAAAAGAAAAACAGGTGCACTCCTAAACTGCTTCCGCTGCACAACTCTGATCCGAAGTAGAAGAAAATGCTGATGAAGAACACGAGCACAGACTGGACAACCCAGCACAGAAATATGGTTCCATATATCCATAAAAAAAACTCAGAAGTTCCTCCGAAACCTAAGCTGCTTCACCAACTTCTATCTCCAGGAATCATCCTTCTATTAAGCTGAACCATGGTACTAATCCTGGAATACTAGCCGATAAGAAAACTCGATCACCAGATGCGGACAAAACTCTGACATCCTAGAAGATATCCGGACAATCTCCCACAACCCAAGTGAACACTCAAACTATCGCAAGTCACTTTTGCGATCAACCCAGCCTAATATCCAAAGAAACTGCTCTCTTTTTACCAAACAGAACAGCTTATGCTGGCCTATCCAACCTACCGAAGAAAAAGATCCACTCTGCTGCTTCTGTACTCCACTTCAGAAAAACTACCCAGCCAGAAATCTTCCACCAACACGGAACACTCCAAACTGCACTGCTAATACCAATGCCAAAGAATTCCTAATCCAAAGCTCTTCGAGAAACTCGGACCTCAAAGCAAACAGAAACACCCTGCTGGACTCAGCCACGACACCAAAAAAGACACACTTCCTTACTCTTGTTCCAAAGAAACATCTTCAGAAACATCCATAGTCACTTCATCTCATCACGCAGCTACTACTTCCTGAGGTATCAAAATACCATCACTTGCTTGCTTCTGCCCTACCGACAGATCCAAACTCAACTCATCCAACTTCAAAGATGAACTCCGAACCTTTAGAAGGTTTCCTTCAGAGATCGATGAAATCCTTACTCCAAGCTAAACTCACTCGAGACGGTATTAGGTCTACAGTCTCGTCAGATACACTTCCAACCTCATTACTCAAACTCCAACCAATGGTAGTTGTGTTACACACACTACTACCTTATCTACCTTTATATCTTATATTGGAAAACCTGTACGGGTAACCCAACAAATAGGTATATATATATATATATATATATATATTAAAAATACAATGACGCTCTCTCAGGACAGACACCACTCCAGAGTCTAGGGTATTCGCTAAACCTAGTGCTCTGATACCAACTGTGAAGATCCGCCATTCATCTCCATAGAATGACGCATCATCTTGAAGAAAGAAAGAGATAGAAAAGAGAAAAGAAAGAAGAGAAAGAAGAAACAACATCAGAATCTCAACAGCGGAATGAATAAATTATATCAATAACATAAGTATTACATAGTATATAAAAATTATTAGTGTTACACGGACAATGCAACACATACTAGACAGTTATATACACCCGTCTAGTTATTAAAACTCAATACAATACAGAAAATACTCAAAGATACCAACACAGCGGAAAACTATATATCTATACGCGGAAGCCTCCTGCTCCATTGCACCTCCACAATTTGTCAAAGCTAACCCGAATCCCTTGGCTACTCGTAAAAATTTGAGTACCCAAGAGTTTAAGAAAAACAGAAATAAACTCCGGGTCAGACATGGGTCTGGTGTGAGTAAAAGGTTAAAGTTGCTTAACTTTGAAAAACCTTGAAAAGAAATGTATCATGTAAGACTTCCTACACATAAACATGGAAAAGTTTTACCTTACGCTAACCAAAACATTTGATAGGAAATCTAGTGATATTATAATAGGTCTAGGGTTTTCAAGTAAATAAGAAATAGCCGAATTTGTTACATTCATTAAATTCCAGCTACTAGCCACAAAAGTGGGTAATACAATCAAAACCGAGGGCACTTATTGGATTTTGGATTCCATACAATGGCAGGGCTACCGGGGTACCGCCCGTCACAGTACGTAGCCTAGATCACTGTACCGAGGATCACTCTCAATCCCCTGCAACACAAAGCCAGAACCATTCCTTACTGAACAATCCCGAAAAAGACCACCCCGGAGTTGTGATCAGCAACCGCACCATATAGCCGAAATAAAAGGGACGTCTAGACAGGGGTAAATCTCGTCCTACTTGGGCATGACTCACTTAGCCCTGGCGCACCTCCCCTGTTTTAGCCATTCCCGGTTGATGAGGCTTGAGGCTACGCTTACCTTTATAGGACACATCACTTAGAATGCTCATCGTCCACTTGATGATGTCTTGAAAGCATTCAATCCATACAAGTTCTCGGGGTTCGAACGAAACCGAAGGCATTATCTCGTTGCACTCATTTTGGAACCACCCTCAGAGTTAACGACAATAACCCTTGCACTCTGAATCTTCATCTTCGCTTGAGATACACGACCTATCGTTAATTTGGATCGAAGTGGTTTTCGGATATCCAAATATGGAAACCCGATCCCGGTCTCACCGAAATCCACAATGTATCTTTTAAGCCCAAGTTGTTCTAAAGTTTAAAACAATTCACTTCATTATTTACATACACACAGATAGATAATTCACAACATCACAGAAGATAATCAACATTATCATCACCAACAGATAATCCTTATCATCAATATAATCAGATAATCCATATTATCATTCCAATGCAACCAAAGCATCCATAACACCCAGCATTATTAATCTCATAGCTGTGATTACAAACCATTCAAAGCAACCAATATCATCCATTCATACATAAGCAACGATCTAATGATCACACCATCTATAATTAATTTAAAATGAATTAAATTAATTACTTCATCTTTTAATCAATTTAAAAATAATTAAATTAATTACTTCATCATTATAATCCTGCTTAACATAATCATTAATTGATTGCAAATCAATTAATTAACCACCATTCCATTTCAATTAATCATTCTTGATTATAAATTTGTAATTACAATAAGTGATTAGCTTTTAAATTAATTACACAAGTTAATTATACTTAACTCTTTATAATAATTAACTTTTAATTACTTAATCAATTAATTAACTAAATTTAATTACATTAATCCTTTTATTAATTAATTACTTCATTTATTAATTATTCCTTAATAAATCAATTCATTATTAATTTTATTAATTAATGGTTTCTAATTACATTTAATCAATCTCTCTATATAAATTAATTACATTAAGTAATTAATCTGTAATTAAACCATACATATATTAATCACCCTTGATTAATAACAATCCAGTAATTAACTACCCTTAATTACTTCATTAATAAATTACTCCTTAATTTATTATGTCAATTAATCCCTTTATTAATTTCAAAGTAATGAAATCTAAATTACTTCTATAAATAAACATGTTTAATAACATCCAGTAATTATTTATCAGTTACTTCGCTAAGTAATTACAATTCCATTAATTACATTAAGTAATTAATTGTCAAATCATCAAATGTTTGAATTAATTAAACTTAATTAATTAATCTAACTAATCACATTAACCCATTTAATTACATCAGGTAATTAATCCATTAATTACTTCATTCAGTAATTACACATAAACAATTACACAAATGATTATTATTAATTAATTAATCTAATTAATTGTTAAAATTAATCACATTAATTAATTGTTAAATAATCTTAAGTTAATGACCTTCATTAACTATTCTTAATTACTTTATTAAGAAATTAACTTAGATTAATCATTATTAATTACAAATTAATTAATATATAATTTAATTAACCTCTAATTATTTAATTAATTAAGTGTTAACTGTAACTTAATTAATCCTTAATTACTTGATTAATAAATCTTTAATCATTAGTTAAAATTATAATTAATAATCCTTAATCACAAATTAATTAACCTTAATTAATTAATTAATATTAAACTTTAATTAATTAATTTAAAAATTCTTAATTACTTAACTAATCATCCATATTATTAATTAATTAAATAATTAATTACCCATTTAAATTAACTTAATAATTTTAAATGAACCCAAATCATTAAAATTCTAATTTATTTTAAGAAAAACATTTCTTGCTTAATCAAAGTGTTTAAAACAATTTGTTTTCAAATTTAGTTTAAATTCATTTTAGATTTCATTTTAATTTAAGATTTTAAAATGAATACAAATTTTATCCTAAACAAGGTCTTAAAATAATTCAAAACCTTTTTATCTCATATGTTAAAGAAATAACCATTTTATAAAATAAGTTTAAAAGAATATAAACCAAATTCATCTTTTAAATCAAATTAGTTCGAAATACACTTTAAACATTCCAAGTTATTTAAAAACAAATTCAATTAAAAATTTCTTTTAATTTCTAATCTGAAATACAGCTTGAATCTTTTATTCCAGATTTCAACTTAAAACTTTACTTACATTTTTCATCTTCATTTTTAAAATTCAAAGCATTTAACCATTTCAAAGTAATTAAACAATTTAAATTTAAACTTATTTTGTTTTAAAAATTGAAGTTTAAACCCAATTCCAGATTTCAAAAACTCAGATTTATACTGATTTAAAATTTTTAATTTACAATTTTAAACTTCCAGTTCAAATTCAAAACCACATATGCTTTTACACTTAAAGTTGTTTAAAACCCAATTTAAATTTTTAAAACTTAATTTTTTTTTCAAATCTCAGATTCAATCTACGTTGAACTCAGATTCAAATTCAGATTTAACTTATTTTAAATTTTCAGTTTCATTTTAAAAATTTTCTTTAAAACTTTTAAAACAGAACAGGTTCTGTTTTAGTTTAAAAACCTGAAACAACATAAATACTCGAGCCTACCCTCAGTGACTTCGAGTCACAACCCTGTCTGCTTCGAGTCATTCACTCGAATCACCCGAGATAAACACGAGTATTCTACAGCTGCAACAATCCCAACTTCATCAGAAAAAATAACATGTCATCGTGCACATGTACAGCGACGTCGGCCATCCATGATCATCATCGCGACCTCCCCACAGACGACAACCATCAACACAGATCACCAAAAGATCAACCCAAACATCTCATGCTCGAAATCAAAATCGAGACCAAAATTTCCCAAACCTGGAAACAGACAGTACCCATTACAACCCCTACCTGTCAACACCTCGTTCACGTGACTCCGGCCACCGTTACCCCTAAAACTCTGGCGAAGTCTCCGACAGCCCATCATCTTCCAGTGCTCAAGATCCCAAGCGACTCGATCAACAGAGGAGATCGAACCCAAGAAAAATCAGTAACCCAGTAAAACTAGGGTTCAAAACTTCAAATCACAATCACAACTTCCAAAATGAAATACACAAAAATCTGATAATTTTCTCCTTATCCCTGATAACTCCACCACCTCCAGGAGCAAACTCAACTCAATCGAACGCATAGATCAACAGTGCTAACCCAAAAAGTAAAATACAGCGAATATGGAACTACTGTCTGGATATAGTATTAAAAATTGTAATTCTTGGTTTAAAATTCATGATTTTGTATGATGTTTAGGTTTATAATCCTAAAACTTCAAATCAATGTATTTGAAAATTTCACAAATTAAAGTTTGTTCATCTGTTTGTAAACTTTAGAGATGATACAGGATTGTTTAACTTAAGTAATATTTTCAACCCATAATTTATGATGAAATAAACATAATTGTTTAAGCCTTAAATCTATCCAAGATTTAATCAAAAGAAATTGGATTTTTAAATCAAACAGAAGTTTGAAATTGAGGAAACAGAAGTTTAACAGATAACAAGCATGCACAATAAATATATTCACACACACACACACACACACACACACACACACACACATATATATATATATATATATTCACAGAAAATTCATATTATATATTCATTTCTAATTAAAAGCATGAAAACAACTTTTACCTACTTAAATTTTTTAAAAGTTGAGTTACTCATTGCTTTTCTAAAGATGAAGAACAGGTATTTTTGAAAAGCTTTGCCTTGCATGACTTAAATCTGAAGTGCTTTGAATCCTTTAATCTTGAATGTTGCTGATGTTTTACATTTGCTTTAGAATGCCTTTGCCCCTTGATTAATTACAAACTTGCATGTAGAGGCCACTTTCCAGATTGCAGAAAACAAAATGCAGACTTTCTTGCTTGATTTCCAGATTTACAAACTGACATGCATGCTGGTTTGCTTTATTATTATTTAAAAAAAACAGGTTGAATGATGAACAGGTAATGATTTTAAAGAGGGTTTACAGGAGTTTGATTATGAATAGGGATTTGCTTTTGTTTTGTATGTGGGAAAATGTTTTACAGGTTTGCTTTTTGAAGAGGGTAATGCAGGTTGCTTGTTTTTTTTGAAAATGAGTTACAGAACTTATGCTATGCATTTGAATAGGGGTTGCATCAAATTTTGATTTGAGGAAATGTGTTTACAGAAAATGATTTTGCAGGTTTTTGAAAATAGATCAGGGATTTGATTTTGTACTTTGAAGATGGACAGGTTGCAGAATTTTGATTCTCAGATTAAATATGTTGAGGATGGTTTAAAAGTGAAATGGTTTCTCAACTGAAAGATTTCTTAGTTTTAGAATTGAAAATGAGGAAAAAGAAGGAATGGAAAAATGTAAGTTTATATAACTTATTTTCATGATAAATTAAAAATCAAAGAAAATAAAAATGCAAATTTGACACTTGTCTTAAGTTACTAACATTTGTTAATATCTTTGTGTTTAAATTACACATGTTAAATTATGCTCTAAGATGTTTACACATGTCCTTACAATTAATTAGTATTTTAATTAAAGTTAATGAAAGTTTTTGACTAAATTAATTAGTTTATAAATACTTAGTTATATATAGATAATAATTAAAGAATAAACCAAGTATAATTATAAATAAAACAATATACAAATCAATCATTTGAAAATAATATTTTTAATCATTTTAAATAAATTTATAAAAGAGATTGTAAATTATTTGTTATTTAAATGAATAAATATTTCATTTATAAGTTGCATTTTAAACTCCCATATTTAATTTACAAATCATAATTATTAATCAATATTTTAAAATGAAATAAAAAAACATTTTATAACTTTATTTTAATCTAAATTAATATTCAAACTTAAGTTAAAATATAACTTGAAAAAATAAAACATTTGTCTTATGTATTTAAAATCATTTAGTTATTTATAAAATAGCTTTGAAAAGCTTAAATAAAAAATAAGTCATAATTTCCCAATTACCAAAATATTATAATTAGAAAATATGCTATACTAATTAAATTTAAAAGCAAAATTATCTATTTAAAATATATGTAAATATATATATATATATGCACACACATTATAAATAGAAAACAATTTATTAACTTATTATAAGATAAATTCACTAATTAAATATTTATTAAATTAAGATTATTAAATCAATTCAAATTTATTTACAAAAATTATCAAATTAATTTAAATTTAAATACAGAATATTAAATTGATATTGCCAAAAATTTATGGATATCACATTTTGTTACATTTGATTGATTTCATTTCCATATAATTTATTCAATTGATTTGTTTCAAATTCATTAACATCTATTGCAAAAATTTCACAACAAAATTTGTTTTAATTAACTCATTTATTAAATCTAGTTGATATTTAATTAAGTTGATTCCTCTTAAAAATCTAATTTCAACTATTCAACAAATTTGGGTTCAATCCATTTTATTCAACTAATAACTATTTATTATACCATATTTTGTTGATTCAATTTAATGTATTTCAATCAATAGATTTGATTTCAATTTATTAGCATTTGTTACAAAAAAAATTTTTCAGAACAAAATTTATTTTTAACCCGTTTATTAAGTCCCATTTAACTTCCCTTGAGTTGATTTCACTTAAAAAATTCAATCTCAATTGTTCTTAATTTCATATTTATTCATTAAAATAGTATCTTTCTTTTATTATTCAATTTACCTCAATTAACATTTCTTATAATCATAAATTAAGTATGTAAACTTCTATTATACTACCAAATTTTATTTATACATTTCCTTATCAAAATTCATTCTAGGAACATTTTATTCCATACATTTTATATCATATATTATTCAATTTCATTCAAACCTTTCCCAGTTAAGTTTTATTAATATTTCTTGGATGTAGTTGAATACTATACAATTTTGCCTTATTTTTTTTACAGTATTTTATTAAGCAACAATTTAGTTTGAACATTTCTATTACTTAAGTTTCTCTTGTATAACTTTTAATTCACATAAACATTTTTACTTTTTGAATATCTTAGGTGAGTTATATATATGTTTTAGAGTGAAATTAAGCGTTATACAAACAAAATTTTCCTAGTTTCAAGTTATTTAAAATTCCATTTGTTATTTTAAATACTTATTAGTCAAAAAAATTCTTTGTTTCAATAATTTGAAATCTTCACTTTACACAGAATTTAAGAATACATTTCCGGTTTCACTTCAAACTACTTTGAAATAATTATATACATATATATTTTATAAATCAACTCATATTCAAGAAACTCAAATCAAATTCTTTTTCCAAAACAAAAGTGTAGCAAAGCTACTAAGGGGCCTCTCTACTCCGAGACTCGAAAATGAATGTCGATGATGCGGTAGTCATCACCGAAATTATTTTCCAGCGACAAAAGAGGAGAGTACTGATTTAAACTTTTAAAATTCTTTGAAAATAATTTTTATTCGAAAATATTGTAAATAATATACCCTAAAAATTTTAAAAACCAAATTTTCTAAAATACTGGAAATTAATTTAAACTCATTTAAATTCCAAATCAATTCGTAAACCATGTTTTATTAATTCATTCATTTATTTATATCATGTGACAATAGTCAATGATTTTCAAAACAATAAATGAAAATCAAATATTATCATTTTAATAACCAATTCAGTTGACAATTTAATTTCAATATATATATATATAATCATCAAAATTTATTTCATTTACTAATTTGAAAATAATATTGAGTCAGTTTACTCTATTCAAGTGTTTTGGAATTACTATCGATAATGTTGATCAGACGAATCGATAGAAACACCAAATAAACCTTAACAACCCAAACAACACAATATAAAACATTTTATTATATTAATTACAAAACACTCCCTTACTCGCCGATTTCTGAATGGATTTCAAATAAGGATAGAGATTCAAATTTAGAGGGACTCCAACAATAGAGAATTCTAAAAAGGAAGATGGGATTGAAAGGAATAAGATGATTAAATAGCAAAAGAGAAAAAATGGATAGACTAATATAAATCGCAGGCGACTTTAACCGGGTTAAACGTGACTTCAAGAACAAGATTGATGCAAATCGACATCTGATCACAAGAGAATTACCCTGGCTGTTTACTTGAGAAACATTCAGGCATAGTAAGAGATAGTGAAAATAAACCGAGGATGCAGAAATCTCCGGTGAATCAATGCTGGTTGTAAAGGAGTTTTCCTATGACGCCCCACCTCTGTGCCCACTCTAACCAAGGACACTACGGGGTAATGCCGTCAACTAGCGCGGAGAATAAGGCTGTTGGGGAGCGACCATCCATGTAATTGCTTTGTGAGAGTACCGATATGCCAGATAAAAATATAACTTGCATTCAAAGGGGGAATCTGAAATGCCGATACAAACTCAAAGCTACTACACAGTGGCTATAATATCTTCGGAAACAAATATAGAAATAAGCATAACATAAATCAGTCACAGAAGTTCATATCTCAAAGGCGGAAATAGATATGAATATTACACATGAAAGTGTTTATCAGAGTAGTGGTCAAACAAGATCCACAATATCACAAAAGAATAGTTACAAGTGCCAGACAAAAGAATATGTATACATCAATGAGTCTATATCTCAAATGTATACAACCAAAAACTACTAATCTAAGTAGTTAGCCAAAAGTCAGGATAATAATAAGTCCAGACGAGGAGTCAAGCAGAAGCATTTGTAACATCTCAGTCTGACCCGATTATTATTTAATAAGAAAATAATAAACGGATCAGTCTAGCTATAAATATCAAATGAAATGATATATAAGAAGAGATATAATAAAACTGTATGATAACCAAAAATGTCATACCTGGACAAGTATACATTAGAAAATCAACAAAGGAAAATCATACAAATATCTCACGAACCTCATAGCATAAAAAGAATTTCATATTCTTTATTTAATTCACCAACCCACAATAAATGACATACATATCAATGCCAACTGAAAAAGGCGGTGAAACATAAATTCCAGAAATCAACCATTAGAAATCCAGAGATTAAATAATTCAGAGAAACGACGTCGTACAGCGTAACGTCCGATGATCCAGAAACACAATAAAACGGAACAACGACGTCGTACAGCGTAACGTCCGATGAACCAAATCACAATAAAGCGGAACAACGACGTCGTACAGCGTAACGTCCGATGAACCAAATCACAATAAAATGGAACAACGACGTCGTACAGCATAACGTCCGATGAACCAAACGCAATAAAACGGAACAACGACGTCGTACAACGCAACGTCCGATGAACCGAATCAAAGAGACATCACACATTACTAGTCTAAACCATAAAATGACCATCTTCGATCATCAAGAAGTGTCAATTACTGCAAGCTAGTAAATATATGAGCTTAGCTTCATGTCCCATAACCACTAGCTTAACTTAAATATTTACGAACAGATTGTAGATTTCAACTCGAAAATTGTCAAAAGAGATTCAATCGAACAGGTCCAAGAATTAACCGACAAAGTAAATGCAAGCGTTTCATACCACTTGTTTTACTAATCCGTTTAATTAGATTTCTCATACGAGTGAGGTAAAGATTTGTATATGCTAACAGATTGGAAAACGGTTTTATAAACAAGCTTGATATTGAAAATAGAGTTGAAATCGTTTTGATAAAAGAGTTTTGCTATTTACTACTAGTATTGAAACCTTTATATTTTTAAAAGTGATAAATCACAAAAATGATTGTAGAAACAATCAATCACTAAAATATCACGTTGAAAGACGTGAATTAAATCCAAAGAAATCGATTCCAAATCCATCAAAAATGGATATACCAAAAAATTCCATAATAGATGTCATCAAAGTCAATAATAAATGATAACAACAAATCGGAGAAGAAGAATCGATTAAAGATTGGAAAAGCAAAGCAAAATGAGCATAATAGGCAAAACAGGGAAATAGGAGCAGGTCGGTTGACCGGACTTCCTGAGTCGGCCGACCGGAATAGCCCAGAAAGTTTCGGCTACAGCTTCGGTCGACCGACCCAGGGGGTTCGATCGGCCGAACTGCACATTTCTGCAATTCCTACCCTATTTAATAGAAGCGTAAACTCTCACTCAATTTGCAGCCGGTCGAGCACGGATGCTAGGGAATTACGCCCATCGGCTACCCGGTCCTATTGGCTCCTCATGCATCATCAAAAAATGTTCAAACATCAAAGTTAGGATCTTTAAAGATTTGAACCCAAAACACTAAAAATTAGAATATTCACAAAACCAATCCAAATAAAAATCAAATGCACATAAAGAAGTGTTAGGAATTCATACCTAACAATCAAAGATAATCATAGACTTAGATGTGAGATAAAAACCTCACCTTTGAACCTAAAAACAAGGAAGAAGAAGTTATAGAGCAAGGCAAGGACAAACAGTCTTCAATTCCAACCCAAGTGAGCTTGAACCAATAGCTTAAAAGATAAACATTTCCTAAGTTAGGTTTAGGAAATTTCTAAAATAGAAGAAGGAAAGAGTTGGAGAAGATGAAGAGAAGGCTTACCAATGGTTTCTCTTTGATTTTGGAGCAAGGATTTGAGTTTGCAAAGGAACTAGGGCTTAGGAATTCTAATTTCTAATCTTTTCCCCCATTATTCTCTTGAGCTTGAGAGAGTTAGGAAATGAGGAATGAATGAAGAGAAGTGGAGAGGGGTTGGGTTGATATAACCAGAATTGGGCAAATGGGCTGAACCCAAACCCAAAGCCCTATAGAAAAGGTAGCAAAAATCAACTTACTCCAAACATATCGAAGCTTATACTCAAAAAGATTGCAAACGGCATTTTGAACTCAATGGAAGTGGTCTCGAGTGCTAATTCGACCGTATGCAAAAAGTAGCTTTTCGGACTAAAATCCGACGAACGATGAAATATTTAAATAAAATATTTAAATATAAAATTGATAAATATGTGGGTTGTTACAGACTCCCCTCCTTAAAGAAATTGCGTCCACGCAATACTTATGAAGAAAATAAAGAGTAACAACCATAAAAGCATAACAATCACAAAAGAAAATTTGAAATAAGAAGTTCACCATAAAGAGCACGAAATAAGTCCGTATGTGATCGCTCGATGAATTCTCTAGATTCCCAAGAGCAATCCTTAGGATTTGAGAACCATTAAACTTTCACAAAAGGAACATCTTTATTTCGAATGCGCTCAACCTCCGAAGCAATGATGCGAATAGAATATTGCTCCTAAGTCAAATCTGGTGAAACTTCACTTTCTTCACTAATACTGGGCTCAAGAATAAAAATTGGAATCCCTAAGGCATTTCCACAGTAGAAAGACGTGAGAAAACGTCATGAATAACAGAAAATTAAGCCGGTGCAACGACGTAGTATAAAAATGGTACGCTCAAGAAACTAGAAGCTCGAATAATTTGGAAACACCGACGTAGTACAACCGGTACGTCAAATGAACTGAACACCATAAAAGAACATCGGATGCAAGCCCATAAAGAAATGAGATGAAGCTCAATAAAACAAAATATATTGAAACGTCCGATGTTGGTAAAATGATCATTCCATTTGGACATCATCAAAGAAACAACCGCTTGTTGCATACGACTAAGTGCATCAGCAACACATTTCCCTTTCCGGGAGTATAAAGAATATCAAGATCATAAAATGTAAGGAATTTGAGCCAACGTTGTTGACACAAATTAAGTTCCTTTTGAGAAAATAAATACTTCAAAGATTTATGATCGGTATAGAGAACAAATTTCTCTTCCAAAAATAATGATACCAAATTTTTAAAAGCGAAATTAATAGCCACGAGCACTAGATCATGAGTGGCATATCTAGTCTCAATAGGCATTAATGATTTAGAAGCACAAGAGATAGCACGTTCTCTTTTGCAAGAGAACGACATCTAAACCAATACGATTAGCATTTGTACAAAAGATAAAGTCTTGGTTCCCATCGGGAATCATAAGAATAAGAGTATCGAAAAGAAAGAATTTCTTTTAAATAATCTTCTTTCCCGAAAAGCTAAAACTTTTAAAATTACATTTATCTTTATGTAATAACCTTTCTAGAAAAATTTACATCTTTACAAGTCAATTTATTGTGTCTGTCTGTCCTATCAAAGTGTTTAGAAAATTCCTATCGATAACGTTGATCAAGCGCATCGACCATAATTCTTAAAGCACTCAACGGGCAACACAATCAAAAAATCATCTTCTATATGGTGAAAATATGTCTTAAAAGTTTTGAGAATATTCTTTGCTCATTTAAGAACAAAATCAAATTATACTTATAAATAAATCTTATGAAAAAGATTTGCAAAATTTTAAATTTTGTTTTCATCCAAAATCAATAAACACAACAATGGAGTCATCAAGATATTCGTGGAATACTCGATACGTAAAATGGATGAAATAAGCTGGATAAACTGAATGACATAATAAGTCATTCATAAGTATCATAACGAGTGTGGAATGCAGTAAGTGGAATGCTGACTCCCGATACTCGTAGCAAATGAAAATCAGTGGCAAGGTCGAACTAAAAAGACCTTAACACCACTCAAAAGATTGCTTAGGAGATAATCCTAAGACAAGCTCAAAAATACCGGAAAATTCCACAAACTACCCGAATGAGAAAAATAACATTTTCCTCATCTTGTGGGTTTGAAGAATAAAATTGATGCCATCAAGTTGGAATCGGAATCACAAAGAAAAATACAAATTTGTTTAAGAGATTGAGAATGTCGAGGATGAATAGTCCACTCGGAAAATAGGATATGGGCTTCATAAAGATTAAGCAAATCCTTTCACACAAATCAATTCCGAAGTCTAAGTAACGCATAACATGCAAATCGGCTCGGGAAGAAAAAACATATAAAGTAATCTCGACATCAAAACAAAGCAGATTGAGTGTTGCGGATCCACCAACCGGATTCGCAATTCTCAAAGAAGTCATCAAGCCCAAAATATTTAAAGAAAAAGAATCAACAAGTTCTTTTGATATAAAATAATAAGATGAACTCATATCAACAAGAACTCGAAAAAGATAATCGCAAAACAAATGAAATCAAGGATTGATTAAGAAATACCTTGACCAGGAGAAGTATCACTAGGAGCTTGAACAACATTCAGCTCTCCCTCTCTCCTGCTTCGGAGTATGGGACATGTAGACATAAGATGACCCGAACTTTTGCAATAACGACAAAAGAAAGGTTTTGGGCACTCTCTGGCATAATGGTCCGTGGAACCACAATTATAGCATTGTCCACGACTAGAGGTGGGAGTCTTTGCTACCAGAGTTTGTTGCTTCCCTTTCATGTTGGGAGTAGGGCCTTTGAATTTGATAGGCCTCTTCATGTTTATGTTGAAGTTCTGTTTGGCACCGACAACTTCAACATCGTTTTCTTTATCGGCCTCTTCAAGTCGAAGAGCGATATCAATAAGCTGATCAAAAGAAACTTCTAGTTTTAGAAGTAAAGGCTTTTTAAGGTTCTTGTTCAACCCATAGACAAACCTTTAGTTTTTCTTCAATGGGGTATTAATATACTCGGCCCCATACTTAGAGAGAGATTCGAAAGATGCGACGTAATCTGTCACAGAAGATTCACCTTGAACAAGGTCAATAAAACGCCGTGCTAAAGTTACTTTTTCAGCTTCCGGCACAAACTTTAATTCGAATCGTTTCCGAAATTGCTCCCAAGTAAGATCTGCCTCGATAATCTCCGAAGTCAAGAGTTCATACCAATCTAACGCTCTTTCGTGGAGCATGCTAGAAGAAACTTGGACTCGATGAAGGTCAATAAGATTCATGCGAGTAAAGATGCGATCGCATGATTTGAGCCAAGCTTGAATTTCTATAACACCCTCGGATCCCTTGAATGGCCTTCCACTCAAATCAGTATAGTCTCTGCATAAGCATGCAAAACCGGATCTAGGATGAGTAAGCTCCGGATTAGAACCGGCTGCTTGAGCATTCTTTACTAGATCAAGAAGCTGCTGGGCAGACATAAATACTCCATCCTGGGGAGTAGCACTAAATTGACCGGCGCTGGGACGGCCTGGTATAACCATTTCTCTTCCTTTTAAAGAAAGAAAGAATAAGACAAAGGTAATTCACCAAATGGATATCAAGCAATCTTGATAGATAAAACAAGAAATCATAAAGAAAACAGGATGAATCGGTACGAAGACTCGAATTAAATCCTAAAGCACGACACCTAAGATGGACTTAGGACAACGATCCTTGTTACATTATTCTACATTGTTTCGAAGTTTGGCTCTGATACCAAGCTGTGACGCCCCACCTCTATACCTACGCTAGCCAAGGACACTACGGGGTAATGCCATCAACTAGCATGGAGAATAAAACTGGTGAGGAGCGACCATCCGTGTAATTGCTTTATGCGAGTACCGATATGCCAGATAAAAATATAACTTGCATTCAAAGGGGGAATCTGCCATGCCGATACAAACTCAAAGCTACTACATAGTGGCTATAATATCTTCGGAAACAAATATAGAAATAAGCATAACATAAATCAGTCACAGAAGTTCATATCTCAAAGGCGGAAACAGATATGAATATTACACATGAAAGTATTTATCAGAGTAGTGGTCAAACAAGGTCCACAATATCACAAAAGAATTGTTACAAGTGCTAGACAAAAGAATATGTATACATCAATGATTCTATGTCTCAAATGTATACAACCAAAAACTACTAATCTAAGTAGTTAGCCAAAAGTCAGGATAATAATAAGCCAAGACGAGGAGTCAAGCAGAAGCACCTGTAACTTCTCGATCTGACCCGAGTATTATTTAATAAGAAAATAATAAACGGATCAGTCTAGCTATAAATATCAGATGAAATGATATATAAGAAGAGATATAATAAAAACGTATGATAACCAAAAATGTCATACCTAGACAAGTATACATTAGAAAATCAACAAAGGAAAATCATACAAATATCTCACGAACCTCATAGCATAAAAAGAATGTCATATTCTTTATTTAATTCACCAACCCACAATAAAGGACATACATATCCATGCCAACTGAAAAAAGGTGGTGAAACATAAATTCCAGAAATGAACCATTAGAAATCCAGAGATTAAATAATTCGGAGCAACGACATTGTACAGCGTAACGTCCGATGATCCAGAAACACAATACAACGGAACAACGATGTCGTACATCGTAACGTCCGATGAACCAAATCACAATAAAATGGAACAACGACGTCGTACAGTGTAACGTCCGATGAACCAAATCACAATAAAATGGAACAACGATGTCGTACAGCGTAACGTCCGATGAACCAAATCAAAATAAAACGGAACAACGACGTCGTACAGCGTAACGTCTGATGAACCAAATCACAATAAAATGGAACAACGACGTCGTACAACATAACGTCCGATGAACCGAATCAAAGAGACATCGCACATTGCTAGTCTTGAGCTTGAGAGATTTAGGAAATGAGGAATGAATGAAGAGAAGTGGAGAGGGGTTGGGTTGATATAACCAGAATTGGGCAAATGGGCTGAACCCAAACCCAAAGCCCTATAGAAAAAGTAGCAAAAATCAACTTACTCCAAACATATCGAAGCTTATACTCAAAAAGGTTGCAAACGACATTTTGAACTCAATGGAAGTGGTCTCGAGTCCTAATATGCAAAAAGTAGCTTTCCGGACTAAAATTCGACGAACGATGAAATATTCAAATAAAATACGTAAATATAAAATTGATAAATATGCGGGTTGTTACATTCACCCCTTTACAAATCATTCTAAGATTGGCGGGACCGCCAATTCATTATAGGGATCAACCGAAGTAGAGTTATGGGATACTCTAGAATTAAGAAATTACGAATAGGGAGAGACAAGAATGGATTTCAAAATGAAGAGGAAAGTTCCAAAATTCAAAGGAAACCGAGTCAAAGAAGAGAAATTCTAGCTCGAACGACAGTGATTCTTTAATTAAATTTTTACTCTATATGCCAAGTTTTGTCTAAAACCAATGCTATGATACCAATTGTAATGACCCGGTATTTCATGCCATTCGCTTCGCACACGTCGAACTTGAATTGCTCAAATTATCAGATTGTTAATTTATATTTGGAAAAACTAAGCATATACAGTAAATAAATAAATCACAAAATCACAGACACAGAGTAATATAACAATAAGCAGCAGAAACATATGAATAGTAGTTCATGAAGCTACTATATATATATATAACAGAGTTAAAACAAGATACAACAGAAGTCTGAAATACATAGAAGTCTCAATACAATAGTCAAGTAACAAAATCTGAATGTGTCACTGGAGTCAACTGAATAACTAGAAGCTGAATAGATATACTTGGATCTCCAAGCGAAGCTCCAACTCTAATGGTGAGTCTCAAATGCTGTGACACTCAGTCCGACCCGAGCATAAAGCAAAACACAAAACACTCGAGTTAGAATTAACATTCTTATTCAATAAATCCAGCTAAAGTGAAATATCAACTGAAATACAAGTAACTCAAAGGATATTTGGGATACCCATCCTCTAAGGATCCGTGAAACTATCTACTACAATACACTATTATACTATGTCTATAGAAAAGTAAAATTATTGAAATAGCATTAGTGCGTTACCCATATCCCCCTTAACACATTTTATAGTGCCATAGTCTATACAGTACCTTAATACCTCCGTAAACTGGAAGCTACGAGAGGGCACTCCATAGGTACGACACAAATCAAACTCGCAGTGGTCTCGATATGGTAGGTGAACGGCACAATTAGGCAATGCCAGGGTAGATATACCAATTACACTTTCGGGCTGTTGGCAATGCAAAGCTGCAGAAATCGCCTAACTCGATCCACACTTCCAAAAATCCAAGGGTACACCCAATCAATCAAAAAGTAATAGAATGGTATCGAAGAAGTCTATCCGATCGGAGGAGCTACCTCACTAGGCCCGTCAATTGCTCTTGTTTATCCACCTTGAGCTAACCCACGGGAGTCAGGTCCACGTATATACCTCATATAGAATCGTCGCCACCATCCTACTTCATTCTGGAATCTCCACCACGTACACGGTTGTTAAAGTGGCTTTCAGTATTGGCAGAGAGTATGACAATAACCGATCCTGGTCTCTTTAACAACCAAATGTTATTATAACACTGTGGTCATTTAATTTCAAGCCATATCCTTTCAAAACCATATCAATTCAAGATCATTACTCACTTTAAAATAATATTCAATTCCAAAATCATAACGCTTTCCAAATTTATAGCTCTTTCGATATTATAAAACTTAGAAATTATAACACTTGGGAAATCATAACAATTTGAAAACATAATTTTTTGGAAATCATAGCACTTTGAAAAAAAGATACTTCCCACTTAACCAGTTTAGATATTAGAAATAATATATATATAATAAAATAGTTTATATAATAAAATAGCTTATATGTTAAAATAATTTGTATATTAAAATAGTTATAAGTTAAAATAGTTTATATTAAAATAATTTGTATATTTAAAATAGTTTTTATTAAAATGGTTTTATATTAAAATAGTATATATTAAAATAATTTATATATTTAAAATAGTTTTTCTTAAAATAGTATATATATTAAAATAATTTATAAAGTAAAATATTTATATATATATTAAAATATTTAAGATCATTAAATAGTTTTCTCAAGCTCAAATATTGATTCAAATCAACTCGAATTAAAAAATTCAATTAAATTAAATCTTAATTCACAAATTTCAATTTAATTCAACATCTTGATAAACCATTTTATAACAATCTCAAATAAAGATTTCAAAGCTTTAAATATTCAAACATTTATATTTATAATAAATCAATTTTGGTAAATTCATTTATATTTCGAATTCAACTTTACCATTATTAATATTGAAATATTCAGTTAGTCAATCCAGTATCATTTAACTAAAACCTTAAATTACAATAAACTAATTATTCCCTTTAATTTATTTACTTGAAATATTCATTTAATCACTTTAAACCAAAATCAAGTTATAAATCATATCTTTTAAATCTTAAATTCAATAGATTTCAAATCATTTTTCTTTAAGTATAATCTTAAACAAATAAATTTCAAATCAATTTTTATTTATCTTTACAACCCTTAATTTATTAAAATTATATAAAAATCTACTTTTAAAATATAACTTTAAATCAATACTTAAAACATATTATATACTAATTAAACTAAACTTTAGTAAATTAAAGCTTATTATTAAATCTAATCTATATTAAAATTAATTTGTACATGTTTTAAAATAGTAAAATTATAAGTAAATTCTTAAAATTTATAATTTTAAAACTAACTTATAATGTTAAAATTTTCAAAACATATAATTTTAAAAATCAAGAATTTAAATATATATACAGTAACATATATATATATTTTAAAATCAATATTTATAAAAACCATATATATTTCTTTTTAAACCTTGGAAATCATTTCAAACTATATATAGACAAACGGTGTCTATACATAATTTTCTATCCTATGGTCAAGTAATACAGATATTTATCATTTCAATCCTCAATTTAAATATCTATGGGTATATATCTTTCCAACCCACAATCCCAATTCAGAGTAAACGAAAATCGCTTGGGTTTATCATTTCAACCCATAACGATTTTCTCCTATTCTACAAGATCTTTCAGGTATGTACCATTTCAACCCATAGGGAATTCTGTACTAACAGGGAACTTGCAGAGTGAGAATAGATATGATAATAATATAACATATTAAAAACATGCTTATATCATCAATAATAATTAAAATGTAAATAACAAATCATGGTGTCAGAGGTCACAGGTGAACAGTTATAGATGATGGCATATATATATATATAGTAGTTAAATAACTAATAACAGCATATTTCAATTATTGTTTCAAATGAAATCAAATTTAATAAATATAAGAATATTAATCGTGAGTTATGGCTCACCTTTCGAAGCTAGAGATGAACGAGAATGAGATGAGTTACGAATCCAAGCATGAATTCCAAAGCAAAGCAAAATTGGGGTGAATTTGACGAATAAGATGATAACAGGAATCGATGAAAACAAATCAGATCAGTTGATATAACTGAAAATATATACATTATTATTATATTATATATATTTTTCAATATAATGTAAAAATTTCAAAACTATTATTCTTCAAACTCAAGTATGAAGAATCAAAGATATATATATATATATAATACTTAAAACCAATACTTATATATACTTATATAAACAGATATATGTATAGACTCATATATAAGCATATGTATAACTTACATACTTATTATATTCTACAATCAATAACAAAAAAACAATATAGCTTAATTCATTATAACATATGTATACAACTGACGTGGACCCTATATATCTATAACTAACAGAAATATATTACAGATTTAAGTATGCATATCCAATTGAAAATATGTGTATAAAACAAAACATAACATATTTTACAAACATAATATATCTTAAATATAAACTTCTTTAACATAGTGTACATATAGAAATTGGTTAACCGAAAGAAGAATTTATAGCAGAACTTAATAAACCTTTTTATATATACAATTGCTTTTATATAATACAACATAAAATACAACTTGTATGACTAATATATATATACACAATGTACATAAACAAAAATATAAACCAACCCATATATGCCGACCTATGTACTACTATTTTGAAAATATAATTATTAATACCCGACCAGTCGATATCTATAGCTAATATCTATAGTTTATTTAAACTTTTATACATAACAAATAGAATTTTGACCTTATAAATCAACTGATTACGTAGAAGAGCTATTATATATTCAACAGTTCAAATGTTTTATTACTAATATAATCATAACATAAACACAAAAAATACAGTTTATAAAACTTATATGTATATAACAACAGATTGCAGTTCATATACTACATATATAAATAGAATATATATATATATATATATATATAAATCTATAAAATATACAGATCGAAACACTATTTAAAATATTAACAATAATATACCATACATATTATATAACTAAAAATATTGTAACTATAAACACACACACACATATATATGAAATATATACCTTATACAAGATGCTGTAGAGATGGGGTGGATAGAGCTCAGTAGAGGAGATAAAGGCGAGGTGATGGTCATGTTGTGGAGCTTTGCTGCGAAGTGGAGATGGAAGGCGGTTGTTATGGTGAGTGTGGAGCGCGGAGGAAGGAAGGAGAGGGGAGGATCTCCGCTGGGTTTGGTTGCTACAAGCAAGATGATGGCGTGGAGGAGGATGCACAGTGAGGGTAGCAGGTCTTGGCTGATGCAGCTGAGGTTGTGGAGGCTCTTGCGTTCAGTAGTGGTTGATGAAGTGGTGTAGAGGTTGGAAAGCAAGGCCGATGGTTTCATGGTGGAAGACGCATAATATAAGGAAAACTCGAAATGAAGTTTGTAATTCTTTTATTTTCCTTTCGAAGTAGTACCGCACCACAAAATGACAAGGAATCGGTATATCATGAATTGATTATAGGGAATAGAAAGCCATCAGTGGAATTTAAGAAATTATTTATGGCAGAGGACTATTGAACTTAAAACTTCTCACGGTGGACCATTGAAAAGACAAAGGATACAAAGAGTTGAAATTTCATAACCGATACGGATATCCGTTTCACAATTTTCATCGCGTAACGAACACCGTAATACAGGAATGAATATATTATGGGGATCAGCACAACGAGACGATCAAGATGGTACACAGATATCAACGATATGACATTCCTATCAAAAGTCGATATTCGGTACCAAAAATGCTGCCGAAACGCCATAAATAAGATAAACGGAGCAATAGCAGTCCAAATTTGATGGAACGAAAGATGACGTCTCACTTAGAAGATGATTTAAAACTTATTGTATAAAAATATTGAAGTTTGAAAAACATTTTATGATCATCAAATATTAACTGATTTAAATTTAAATAAAATTACAAAATAAAGTGAACTTCCATATTATCAGATGAAAATTTACTATTTGCTATATTTAAATAGACGTATTCCAAATATTAAATTTTTATTGCACAATTTAATTATTAAATTTTCACAAAATTCTGTTAATTATGTTATTAAATCCATTAAAATTTACGGGTCGTACATGGGTAACACCTTAACGCTATTTTAATACTTTACTTTGCTGTAGGCATTATTATAATAGCGTATTGTATTACATAGTAGATAGTTTAACGTATCCTTAGGAGGTCGAAATCCCGAACATCTCTTAAGTTATTGCACTCACGTTAGGCACTAAATATGAGATGTCAGACTCCGTAAACATCTCTGACAATGTCACACTCATATTTATTTACTGTTGATTTGACTTACATAAGATCTTTTAGTTCCGACTAGAGTGTTTTGTCTTTTCAATTTGCTCGGGTCAGTCTGAGCTTTTCAATTTATCGAAGACTGGTTTTGGAGGATGAAGACGAAGATATTGTACTATTATTATTTGTTTTATTCATTCCCCTTTATCATGTTGTTCCGCTGTATCATGTTGTTCTGTTGCATTATTTACTTACTCCTGTTGTATGTAATCTGATTCTGTAGTGTAAATGTGTAATCAAATGTTATTTGTAAAACAGGTTCATGAATTTTTTATTTGATTATTACATTTTGTCATTCCGCTGTGAGATTCTGTGTTTTGTTTTCTTTCTTTCTCTGTATTTTTCATTTACCCCAAAACAATCTGCACTTTTGAATGGTTTGAGTCTGACGTATATGGTTTATCGTCGATTTAAACCGTCCAAAAAGGAAGGTCATTATAGTTAGTATCAGAGCTTTGGTTTAGTGATAAACTTAGCTTTGTGGGCTCTGACTCATATAGAATAGGGTAGTAATACCCTAGAATGAGTCGTTGAGTGTATATATATGAGAGTGTGTATTTATTAGTATTATAAAAGGTTTTGTATTGTATTAATTTGTTCTGTTTAGTATTTATAAACTCTGGTTGGCACTTAGGACGCTATGGAATCGATAGGAATTTCTAAACACTTAATAGGACAGACCAACACAATATTGTTTTGAAATATGGGTGAATGAAATAATTTTGCCTATTATATATTTCGTATATAAAATATTTTATAAATAATATAGTTGGATAAAATATGTTGTTTGTTAGGTAGATAAATTTTATAAATATGATTAGAAAATATGATTTACAAGTAAAAGTTAAAATAAATAGGAAGTTTAGGACCGAAGTTTCGGAGTTCTTGAAATTTCTTTCGAAAGATTTTGGAATATAGTACTAGTAATATTTAGAAGTATTTTTTGAAATAAATATTTCAAGATGATTTGAAAGAAATGTTTTAAAAGAAAATTCTAAAGGAAATAAGTTTTGTACTCCCCTCTCTTTCGTTGGAAAATAATTTCGGTGATGAGTGCACGCATCATCGACGTTCATTTTCGAGTTTCAAATGAGAAGACTGCTTAGTAGTTTTACTACACATCCATTATAATGAATAAATCTAAATTTTAAATTCCTAAATATGATTTGACCTATGAGGGATGTAAATATTTATAGATGTGTGTGTGTGTGTGTGTCTATATAATTTTCCAACTGACTGAAATGAATCCAAAATTTAGTTCTTAAACTCTTTGATAATTAGTAGTTTTTAGTTATTGACAAAAGTGAAATCTTATGTAACAACCCGCATATTTAACGATTATGTATTTAAATGTTTTATTTAAATATAGCGTCGTTAGTCGGATTTAAGTCCGAAATGTTACTTTTTGGGAACGGCTGAATTAGGGCTCGAAACCACTTCCATCGAGTTCAAAATGGCATTTGCAATCTTTTTGAGTATAAGCTTCGTTATGTTTGGAGTAAGTAGGATTTTGTTATTTTCTATTTGGGTTTTGGGTTTAGGTTCAGCCCATTAGCTTAACTTAATACCCTAACTCAGCCCCTCTCTTCTCCATTCACTCATTTTCATTTCTTAAACTCTAGCTCAACTGAAAATGGGGGGAAGGAAGAAGAATTAGAAACTCCAAGCCAAGTTTCCTCTTGCAAACTCAAATTCTTGCTCTATAATCCAAGAGAAGCTATTGGTAAGCCTCCTCTTCATTTTCTCCAACTCTTTCTTCCTTCAATTTCAGAAAGTTTCCTAAAACCTAACTTAGGAAATACTTGTTTTGATCTTAGATTGAAGCTTGTAGAGTTGAAGTGGAGAGTGGTTGGTCTTTTCTCTGCATTTGAGCTTCTCATCCATGTTTTTGAGTTAAAGTTGAGATTTTTATCTCACATCTATGTTTAGAAGTATGTTGGATTGTTAGGAATGAATTCCTAACATATTTGCATGTTCGTTCGCTTTCGATTTGGATTGATTCGGTGAAGTTGCCAATTTATGATTTTTGAAGCCAAATCTGTAAAATCCTTATATGGCTGATGGTTATGTTGTCGAAGTGTATCGGTGAGTTGTTAAGGTTGGGTAGTCGTTTGACGTAAGCCCCGTAATCATCGCTCATCCGATCGGTTTCGATTTGTTTTGGCCATCTAAGGCCTAGGTTCAGGAAATGCCTGAACAACAGGATTCAGACGTCTGGATCCTCATTTTCAGACGTCTGAATATTATACTGAGAATTTTCATTCCCCAGTATTCAGATGTCTGAATCGAGGGTTCCAGACTTCTGAATTGGTTCGATTGCAACCAGAAAGAAAATAGGCTTAAAAATCCATTTTCAGACGTGTGAATTATATGGGCCAGACGTCTGAATTAAGATCTGGAAAACCTTTAATTTTCCAGATTCAGACGTCTGAACCGTATACTTCAGACGTCTGAATCTGCGGTCTTTTGCCCAATTTTCCTTTAGGATTGAAATTCCAATTTTTATCGGCTTTGGTTGTTCCGATTGTTGTTACCATTCATCTTTGACCTTGATGATTCCTTTTTGACTTCATTCATGGGCTTTTATAAAATAATCTTTTAAATTGTATCAAAAGATCGCTTCTCCAATTTATAAATTCAATTTAAAACACACACAATTTCGCACTCCGAGCGAAGTGGGAGGAGAATTAAATGATTAGATAAAACGCGTGCTATGAACACATGTGTTCATCTTTTCAGTTAATTCCCAATCTATTCGTTTGAACGTTTTGACCTTTAGGTCTGGTTTACCAATGAGATGAGGTAAACTTTGTACTGCTTTGAGTGTGAAATTAACTAAGGAATAGTAAACCGTTTAGTGCGAACGGGTGGTTATGGGACTCACGTTACCACTTTCGCGTTCCTTTGCGAGAGTTGTGGCACATTCTGCCAGTTAGTGGTGTCCAGTACTAGGCCTCCGGATCTTCACCACTACGATTTGTTGCCTTTGGGATAGTGTCTTCGGACTTTCTCCTTTTGGTTTGTTGCCTTCGGGTATGTTGCCTTCGGTTTTGTACCTTCGGGTTTGTGCCTTCGGGTTTGTTTCCATGTTGTATTGCTTTTGGAGTTGGTCATTCGACACCGCTCGAGTGATATTGGGTTTGGATCCTTTGGGATCATGGATCCTTGTTTATACAGTACTGAGCACGTGTAATTTTCTATTGTTTCATTGATATGTATATTTCCTACGTATCACCCTTCGATGTTGGTCTTTTTGAGCCACACGTTGTATAGCGGTTACCTTGTGGAACTTGTGTTACCTTCATTGGTATTTTTATTTTCCTTTTTGGCTTGTTTTGGGATATTCATATCCTTTGTTTATTTGAGTTGCCGATGATATGAGGCTAGTCTTGTTAAGATTCATCTTTTGTTAAATGATTGTGTTATCTCTTTTAGAGATATTTGTTATACTTTATGATCTTGCAGGTTTATTGTTGTTCAGTTTATCTAACTGTTTATTTAGCTAGACTGACCCGTTTATTTTATACTCGGGTCAGACCGAGATGTTTCAGGTTAGGTACTTTTGGACTTAGCCTCTTTTGCTTCCGCATGGACTATTTAGCTAGCTCCTTTTTGTTATAGCTTTTTGTGTGGTCCTTTTCAGTTGTAACTCTGATATGTATTCTTTTGGATTCGCCTGTATATTGTGGTTTGCTATACCACATGACATGCATCGGTTTGTATACTCTGTTATGTATCAGTATATGTATACATGATGATCTACTGTTCTGTGATGAATAGATTACATTGAGTTGTTATATTCTATTCTGATAGATCCTCCAGCCACCTATGGTTTTGCATTAAGTATTTATTGGATATGTGGAGTGTGGAAATTGTCGATGTATTCAATCGATAGTTAAGGCAAGGCTATAGATGGTCGCTCCTAACCAGCTCTATTCTCCGCATTAGCAGACGGTATTACCCAGTAATACTCTTTGTTAATGTGGGTCTCGGAATGGGGCATCACAGTTTGGTATCAGAGCTGAGTTCTGAAAAATATATGATAAACACAAAATAGAAGCAAATATTCCAATACATCAAAGTGTATAAATGATACAAATTTTTGAACCATCTTGCCTCTATTCCTTCTGTGCCTTTGGTGGTAGATAGAATTTGGGAATACGTCTAGGAATGCATTTTGTTTCGTAGTATTCCACATTTGGATTATTGATATCTGCCTTGTGAATAATCTTGTTTTTATTTTAACTTTCGGCGTATGGCTGGAAGAGGCAGAGGACGACGTTCGGATGATGGGCAATCCAGTAGCTCACATCCGGATGGCGTTCATATGTCTGCCGATCAGTTTATGGAGTTGTTTAGGAGCACTCAGCCTCTAGTTCCTACTTGTGTATCTCCACCTCGTAAGTCTGCGTTTGCACACTTGTGCGGTGATTTTTCTCATCTTGGAGGAAAGCCGTTTAAAGGCTCCAAGTCTGTTCTTGAAGTCCAAGCTTGGATTCGCATGTGCGAGCGTATCTTCTCTCGCATGGATCTTTCTGATCATGGTAGAGTTCTTGTAACTTCTAGCTTATTGCAAGAGCATTCCCTTGATTGGTATGAGCTTTTTGTAGCCGAAATTGATGAGTCTACTCTTTCTTGTACTCGGTTTCGGGAGCGATTCGAACTCAAGTTCGTTCCTGAATCTGAGAAAATTTTATTGACCCGTCGCTTTCTTGAGTTGAAGCAAGGGAAGTCTTCCGTTTCTGAGTATGTTGCATCATTCGAGGCTTTATCTAAGTATGGTCTTGAATTCATTAGTACATCTAATAAGAAGAATCTGAAGTTTGTTTCTGGTCTTAAGAAATATCTTAAGAAATCTTTATTGCTCCAGCTTAAGCTTTCTTTTGAGGAGTTAGTAGATTCTGCACTTCTTCTCGAAGCCATCGAGAAGGAGTGTGAAAGTGGTGATGAAGTTGAGGTTTCTATGAAACCCAACAAGAAACAGTTTCTATTTCAGAAGTCCAGGTCTTTTCCTTCCAAGAAGAAGAAGATTGGTGGTTCTAGCTCTTAGTCTCAGTCTGTTGGAACACCTTCCATTCGGAAGTGTTTCAATTGTGCTTCTCCTAATCATATGATTCGAGCTTGTCCTAAGCCTCTCTTCTGCCGCTATTGCAAGAAGGAAGGTCATCATGTTTCCACTTTCCCTACTGTTCCTACTGGTGCCAAGTCTAGCAAGCTTTATGCTGCTAAGGATTCTGAAGGTTCTTCTCAGCCCAAAGGTATATCTCCATCTATTTTGGAAGGTTCTATTTTAATTCATGATCATAGTATTCGAGTTCTTTTCGATATGGGTGCTTCTCATTCTTCCGTATCGAAGGAGCTCGTCGATGATGTATCTTTGGATGTTTCTTGTATGGTTACATCATTGAGGATTGAGAATCCTATTGGAGGATCCGCAACCCTTAGCTTGTGTTGTGATGATGTTGAGATTTTTTTATGTGGCTTTTCTTTTCGTGCAAATCCGCATGTTATTTCTTATCTGGGATTTGATATGATTTTGGGTATGGACTGGCTAGTGAGGTACGATGCCAAGATTATTTGTTCTGAGAGGATTATATATCTTCGACATCTGGATTCGCCTACTTAGCTATCACTTGTTCTTCGGAATGCGGATAATTCCGAAATGGCTTTACATTCTCTTAACTCGTGAGATGATGATAATATATCTCGTATTCCTATTGCTTGTGACTTTTCTGACGTTTTTGAGCCTGTTTCGGGTTTGCCACCCAAGCGGGAAATTGATTCCGCATTGATCTCATTCCAGGTGCGCAGTCAGTTAGTCGTCCTCCTACGAGGATGTCTACAAAGGAAAATGAGGAACTCAAGAAACAGCTTTTAGAGCTTGAGTCCAAGCAGTTGATTCAGTCCAGTTTTTCATCGTGGGGAGCCGCGGTCGTCATTGTGAAGAAGTCCGAAGGAACTCTTAGGCTTTGCATTGACTATTGTAAGCTTAACGAGTTAACCATCAAGAACCGGTATCCATTGCCTAGGGTCGATGATATGTTCGATCTATTGAGTGGTGCTAAGGTCTTTTCTCAGCTCGACCTTGCCACAGGTTTTTATCAGTTACGAGTCGCGGAGGATAGCATACCTTTTACAGTTTTCCGCACTCGTTATGGTTCTTTTAAGTGGCTCGTTATGCCATTCAGTTTGACAAACGCTCCTGCTTTCTTCGTCGATCTAATGAATCGAGTATTCCGAGAATATCTAAAAAATTTTGTCCTTGTGTTCATCGATGACATTCTTATTTATTCTAAGTCTGAAGCCAAGCATGCTAATCACTTGAGAATTGTCTTGAGTAGTCTCCGTCACCATCAGCTTAAAGCCAAATTCTCCAAGTGCCATTTTTGGGAGAATAAGGTAAAGTTCTTAGGCCACGTTGTATCTTCCGAGGGCATTTCAGTCGATCCCTCAGAGATCGAAGCCATCCAGAATTGGAAGAGGCCTGGGAATGTGCATGAAATTCGTAGTTTCCTTCGATTGGAGGGTTATTACCGTCGGTTCATTAAGGGTTCTTCCCGTGTTGTGCTTCCTCTCACCAGCCTTACTCGGAAAGGCATTCGTGATATTTGGTCCGACAAGTGTGAAGCTTCCTTTCTGACATTAAAGGAACTTCTCACTAATGCTCCTATTCTTGTGGTTCCCGAGGGGAATCATGATCTTGTTGTCTACACCGATGCTTGTGGTAGTGGTCTCGGTGCTGTTCTTATGCAGAAGGATCGGGTAGTTGCTTATGCTTCTAGGCAACTGCGTTCGAATGAAGTTCGCTATGCCACTAATGATCTTGAGTTAGCCGCCTTGTCTTCGCCTTGAAGATTTGGCGACACTATTTATTGGGCGAGCGCTTCATTCTCTACACCGATCATAAATCCTTGAAATATTTGTTCACTCAGAAGGAACTCAATATGAGACAACAGCGTTGGCTCGAGTTTCTTGCTTCCTATGACTTTGATATCCAGTATACCCCTGGTAAGGGTAATCGTGTTGATGATGCGCTTAGTCGCAAACATTCGACTGTTGTTTCCATGATGCTTGCCGAATGGAATATTCTTGGGACTCTATCTTTTTGTGAAATTCGTGATCGAGGTTCATCTTCTGATTCTTCTTTTCTATTATTTAATTTGGAAGCTCGACCCATTTTATTGGATCGTATTACCGATGCTCAGCGGCATGATCCAGAGTTGTTGCATCTTATTCAGCTTTGTGAGTCTGGATCCTGTGATGGGGCGTTGCCGGATTTCAGCATTGACTCTCATGGGTGTCTTCGCAAGAAGAACCGTCTTTTTGTGCCTTTTGATTTTGCACGTAGGCATGACATTCTTGATGACTGTCACCATTCTAAGTATACTATTCATCCTCATAGTAGTAAGATGTATGCCGATATGCGTCGCCTTTACTATTGGGAAAGCATGAAGCGCGATGTGGCGAGTTATGTGAGTAATTGCATAACTTGTCAGCGTATTAAGGCCGAACATCGGCATCCTTGGGGTCTTCTTCAGCCTCTTGAGATTCCACTGTGGAAATGGGATCAGATTTCTATGGATTTCATTGACGGCCAACCTCGTTCGAGATCGGGTCATTCTAGCATTTGGGTTATTGTTGATCGCCTCACCAAGTCTGCTCATTTTATTCCTATTAAGTCTAAGAGGACTGCTTCGCATTTGGCTAAGTTATATATCAAGGAAATCATGAGACTTCACGGTGTTCCTAATTCAATAGTGAGTGACCGTGATATCTTATTCACGAGTCATTTCTGGCAGAGTCTTCAGCAAGCTTTGGGAACAAAGCTTAATTTTAGCACAACTTATCATCCGCAGTCTGACGGACAGACTGAATGGGTGAATCGTATCTTGGAAGATCTCCTCCGTATTTGTATTCTTGATTTTGGTGGTAGTTGGGAGGATCACCTACCTCTTGTAGAGTTCTCCTATAATAATAATTTTCAGTCTAGTATCGTTATGGCTTCTTTCGAAGCTTTATGCGGAAGGCCATGTCGATCACCTTCTTGTTGGTTGGAATCTGGGGAGAAGCTTATTCTTGGCTCAGATTTTGTTCATGATTCTTCTGAGAAGATTGATCTTATTCGCTTGAGAATGAAAGAGGCACAGAGCCGCCAGAAATCCTACGCGGATAGCCATAGGAAGCCTCTCGAGTTCTCGATTGGTGATCTCGTCTTTATTCATGTTTCTCCTTTGAAAGGGGTTATGCGCTTCAGTATGACTGGGAAATTGGCTCCTCTCTCTATAAGACCATTTTCTATTACTGAACGTATTGACCCTGTGGCTTATAGAGTTTCACTTCCTGCTCGTCTATCTGGCATTCACGACTCTCAACTTCGGAAGTGTCATCGAGAGTCGGATTTTGCTATCGATTCTCCTGATTTGCAAGAGCTTGAGATCTCACTATACTTATCAATTGTACAACAACCTATTCGCGTGCTTGCCACGGAGGTGCGACACCTTCGAAACAAGGACGTGCCGCTCATTAAAGTTTAATGGTCTGGTAATCCCAATGAATGTACTTGGGAAACCAGAGAGTTTATTGAGCCATCCTATCCGGGTTTTCTATCTTTGCTTTGCAATGGTGAGAATATCTCTTCATCTTAAACTTATTTCCTTTTCCTTTGGGGAATTGTAGTATGTAGTTGTTACAAATATCGTCTCTAGGAATTGCGTGGACCCAATTTTGTTAGGAGGGGAGATCTGTAACAACTCGCATATTTAACGATTATATATTTAAATGTTTTATTTAAATATAACGTCATTAATCAGATTTAGGTCCGAAATGTTACTTTTTGCAAACAACCGAATTCGGACTAGAAACCGCTTCATCGAGTTCAAAATGGCGTTTGCGATCTTTTTGAGTATAAGCTTCGTTATGTTTGGAGTAAGTAGGATTTTGCTACCTTTTCTATTTGGGTTTTGTGTTTGGGTTCAGCCCATTAGCTTAACTTAATACCCTAACCCAGCCCCTCTCTTCTCTATTCACTCATTTTCATTTCTTAAACTCTAGCTCAACTGAAAATGGGGGAAAGGAACAATAATTAGAAACTCCAAGCTCTAGTTTCCTCTTGCAAACTCAAATTCTTGCTCTATAATCCAAAAGAAGCTATTGGTAAGCCTCCTCTTCATCTTCTCCAACTCCTTCTTCCTTCAATTTCAGAAAGTTTCCTTAAACCTAACTTAGGAAATACTTTTTTTGATCTTAGATTGAATCTTGTAGAGTTGAAGTGGAGAGTGGTTGGTCTTTTCTTTGCATTTGAGCTTCTCATCTGTGTTTTTGAGTTAAAGGTGAAAATTTTATCTCACATCTATGTTTAGAAGTATGTTGGATTGTTAGGAATGAATTCCTAACATATTTGCACGCTCTTTTGCTTTCGATTTGGATCGATTCGGTGAATTTGCCAATTTATGATATTTGAAGCCAAATCTATGAAATCCTTATATGGTTATGTTGTTCGGAGTGTATCGGTGAGTCGTTAAGGTTGGGTAGTTGTTTGACGTAAGCCCCGTAATCATCGCTCATCCGATCGCTTTCAATTTGTTTTGGCCATCTATGGCCTAGCTTCAGGAAATGCCTGAACAACAGGATTCGGACGTCTGAATCCTTATTTTCAGACGTCTGAGTATTATACTGAGAATTTTCATTCCCCAGTATTCAGACATCTGAACCGAGAGTTCCAGACGTCTGAATTGGTTCGATTGCAACCAGAAAGAAAATAGGCTTAAAAAGCCATTTTCAGACGTCTGAATTATATGGGCCAGACGTCTGAATTTAGGATCTGGAAAACCTTTAATTTTCTCGATTCAGACGTCTGAACCATCTACTTCAGACGTCTAAATCTGCAGTCCTTTGCCCAATTTGCTTTTGCGATTGAAATTCCAATTTTTATGGGCTTTGGTTGTTCCGATTGTTGTTATCATTCATCTTTGACCTTGATGATTCCTTTTTGACTTCATCCATTGGTTTTTTATAAAATAATCTTTTAAATTGTATTAAAAGCTCTCTTCTCCAATTTATGAATTCTATTTAAAACACACACAATTTCGCATTCCAAGCGAAGTGGGAGGAGAATTAAATGATTAGATAAAACACGTGCCATGAACACGTGCGTTCATCTTTTCAGTTAATTCCCAATCTATTCGTTTAAACGTTTTGACCTTTAGGTCTGGTTTACCGATGAGATGAGGTAAACTTTGTACTGCTTTGACTGTGAAATTAACTAACGGGTAGTAAACCATTTAGTGCGAACGAATGGTTAAGAGACTCACGCTACCACTTTCGGGTTCCTTTTCAAGAGTTGTGGCACATTCTGCCAGTTAGTGGTGTCCAGTCCTAGGCCTCCGGACCTTCACCACTACGGTTTGTTGCCTTTGGGATAGTGTCTTCGGACTGTCTCCTTCAGGTTAGTTGCCTTCGGGTATGTTGCCTTCGGGTATGTTGCCTTCGGGTTTGTACCTTCGGGGTTTGTGCCTTCGGGTTTGTTGTCCTATTGTATCGCTTTTGGAGTTGGTCATTCATCACTGCTTGAGTGATATTGGGTTTGGAGCCTTCGGGGTCATGGATCCTTGTTTATACAGTACTGAGCACATGCAATTTTTTGATGTTTCATTGATATGTATATTCCTTAGGTACCACCCTTCGGTTTTTGTCTTTTTGAGCCACACGTTGTATAGCGGTTACCTTGTGGAACTTGTGTTACCTTCATTGGTATTTGTTATTTGCCTTTTTGGCTTGTTTTGGGATATTCATATCCTTTGTTTATTTGAGTTGCCGATGATATGAGGCTTGTCTTGTAATGATTCATCTTTTGTTAGATGATTTTGTTATCTCTTTTAGAGATATTTTTTATACTTATGACCTTTGCAGGTTTGTTGTTGTTCAGTGTATCTAACTGATTTGTTTGGCTAGATTGACCCGTGTATTCTGTACTCAGGTCAGACCGATATGTTTCAGGTTAGGTACTTTTGGACTTAGCCTCTTTTGCTTCCGCATGGACTATTCAGCTAGCTCCTTTTTGTTATAGCTTTTTGTGTGGTCCTTTTCAGTGTAACTCTGATATGCATTCTTTTGGATTCGCCTATATATTGTGGTTTGCTATACCACATGACATGCACCAGTTTGTATACTCTGTAATGTATCGGTATATGTGTATATAATGATCTACTGTTCTGTGATGAATAGATTACATTGAGCTGTTATATTCTGTTCTGATAGATCCTCCAGCCACCTATGGTTTTGCATTAAGTATTTAGTGGATATGTCGAGTGTGGAAATTGTCGATGTATTCAATCGATAGTTAAGGCGAGGCTATAGATGGTCGCTCCTAACCAGCTCTATTCTCCGCATTAGCAAACAGTATTACCAAGTAATACTCTTTGTTAATGTGGGTCACGGAGTGGGGTGTCACATCTTAACTATATTAATAATTGGAAACTTCTAAAATGAAAATAAGAAATTGATGTTAAAATGATTAATGAAACATTTAAGAAATTGAAAATCTGTAACTTTTAGATATAAAAATTTAGAAGATGTAATTATTGAACCTTTTGTTAACTAAGATGAAAAAGATAAATTTATCTACCATTCAATTCCATTTTATAAAACATATATATAACTTACCATAATATTATAAGTTGAAATGTTAAAAAGAATATGTAATAGAATATTATACAAGTAAACTCGGAAAAATGAAGGTGTTCAATGGAATTTCTTCTGTAAATAAGAATTTTGATATTATAAATTATTATAAACTTAAATTAACAATTTAAAATGCTAGTAATTATAATTAATAGAAAAGTGAATACTGTAATTAAATGATTATAAACTTAAGTAATGTTTGAAGCCATTTATAAAGTAAAAATGAAATAGTAAAAGTGAATATTATATATGAAAGGAATATATATGAAAGGAATAAATCTGAAAAGTAAAAAATAAAAATCTAAGTATGGGTCGCTTCACAAATGAATATTAATGTTAAAAGGAAATCAAAGTAAATAATAAATGTGAAGTAAACGGAAATCAAAAGTATACAATACTTAAATAAGGAATGGATTGATTAATTAAAATAATTGAATGGGAAAAAGTGATCATGTAAGTAAATGGATGTAAAGAAATGGAAAATAGCATTTATATATAAATAAGAAATGGGATTTTGTAAGTAATGTATGTAGATTAAAGAAAATAATCATTGTATGAAAAAAAGAGAAGAAAAAATTGGAACAATGAATGATGTGAAGGGAAAGTAATAAGAATAAACGTAAATAACATTGGAAGTTTATTGTTTGTGTTGGCTTATGGGATATTGGGGAGGTGATACTTCAAATTATTTAAGATGTATAAATAAGCTATTAAGTTTTATCTAATACTGTTGAGTATATGGTATACTTAGTAGTTTGTTTATCATTCTACACGATTTAAAGTTTCTATACCCGAACAAACCATTTGTTTTGGTTGTTATAGATGAATAATTGATTTCTTTGATTTCATGTGATGGTTGTATGTTTTGTTTGCAAATTGATTATTGTAATGTTGTGATTGTTTTGATGTTACTAGTTGAAACAACGTAAATATTCCTCTTTTATGTAATTATCAACCTCTTTGGATTATATAAGTGAAATACAGGTTATGAAAGCAATTGCTCCTGCTTTTGGTTTCATAAATTATGCGTTGTTTGCCCGACAAATATGTACGTTTTCAGATTACGGTTTTATATCGATATTATATTGTTTTCCCTGGTTTTGGGACATATCATTTTAAGATATGTAATATATTTTGTTATTATTGATATTATTAGTTCTCGCAGTCCGTACAAAGGAGACTCTGTCGAATTTTTTTATGAATTTTGGACTTAGAAAATTTTGTGAAATATTTTTTAAACTTTTATCAATTTGAATATTAAAGGGTTTAATTGTTTATAAATTGATATTTTAGTTAAATTATTTAATTATGTAAATTAATTGTTATAAATTTAATATTTTTGAATAAGATATATTAATTCCTAGATCCTTTCTTTTCCTTTTTCGAGGATGAAAAGTTTTGAGTGGGGGAGAGTATAACGACCCGTATTTTGGACAATTGAAAATAGTTAATTTGATAAGATTTTGTGATTTAATGTTGGAAGAAATAAAAATTTGTGATTTAATAACAAGATTATAACTGGATTGAAATGTAATAGTATTAATTTAAGGTAATTGATAACTGCTTTTAAATTTAATTCCAATTGATTGAAATGATTAGAGAGTTATAATTGGTTATGGATTGTAAATAAATTGTAATGATGTGTGTACTAATCGATAAATGGGATAAAAAGTATAATTGATAATTTGAATATGTGTAAATTAATGAAATAATATGTAATTAATTGCAGTTGATAAAAGTAGTGTTGTGGTAGTAGTTATGTAATTTTGTGTAGATAACAAACTTACAAACGTTATTAAGTTAAGAAAAGGCAACGATTGTCATTTGTTACCAATTTATTTAATCTATTGAATTAAATTTAAAAATCAATTGCAATTAAATGTAATTAAATATCACGTTAATATGAGTAAAGACGATAAATACAAATTGTGAATGTAATAAAATGTATAGAAATGTTAATTATGTTCACAAGGCAATATTGATTTAATAAAAAGAGTGAAACAAAGATAAATTAATTTATTGGGATTGTAAATAATACTAAAGTTGACAAAATTCAATGTAATTGAAATACTACACCTAATATGGTAAAAGATGATAAGTGTAGAATATTAGTGTAATAAGATATAAACAAATGTTAACTATGTCTACAAAGTAATAATTGATTGAATAAAAGAATGAAATAAAATTTAATCAATTTATTAGAATTAAAATATAATTAATTCGATTTAATTACAATTGAAATTGAACACCTTAATTAGTGTAATATTCAAAAATGAATTGATATAAATGTATTTTAAATTATTGTAAATGTCCAAGTAATCAGAATTGATGAAATTTTTTGGTTATTAAAATCGGAATTAAAAAAAAGTAATTTAATCAATTTAGTAATACTTCATTTAATTAACATGAAAACAGCCTTGTCCACTGACTCGGATTTCGATGAAACCACTTTCATCGATCCATAATAGTGAATTATTGTAAGGTTTCAGTTTCGTAGCGATCAGACTCGTCGTTTGAACGTACGGGCTCGAAAGACGTAGAAATCAATTTAATTACATTGAATTCAATCTGAAATAAGCTAATTTTAAAGTTGACTTCTTTATATGATGGAACTAAGACATGAAACCTATTCCATTGAATTTAGAATTATCGAAAACATCTATTTTGATATATGGGATGACCTGCTTCCGTTTCAGGGTCAGAACGGGCTTTTCAGGTCATTGTTGTCGTTTCCAATCAATTCGACGCATGTTCATTTTCTTATCGGGCCTTGTCCATATATAGATCTTTCTAAACCCTAGAAGCTTTTTTTATTTCTCATTTTTGTACGTACCTGTCTATTGCGTCTTTTAGTTCCTTCTTCTTTCCAATGGCTGCAGATCCAAACCCAAATTCAATCTCTAAACCAATTCCAAAAATCAAACTCCTCCAAAGCATATCGAATTATATATTGTTTTGAAGCTCTCGACGAGCGTAACCCAGATCTACAATTCATTTTTGCAATCGAATCACCGTTTGTCCAGAAATTGAAGATGAACCTCAGCCGTAAAATTGCTAGGGTTTCGATCCAACGATGGACCTTTGCCCGATCGATGATCAAGGACTGGCGTTGGGAAAAGGATGTCAAGCATGCCTTGTAGTGGTGTTCCTTGGTCGTAGTTGTTCCTGGATTCGCCGAAAATTGCTTGAGAACGTTGGCGAAGGCGGTGATGATTGGGGTGTCGCGTCATGGTGTTGGCATAGGGTGGGCGGCTCGTCGAGGTGCGGCCAATGGTGAAGCCTGATCGAGTTGTAGTTCATCATAGTGGCGACAATCAGAGGGAATAGGGTGGTAGCGTGCTTCTGGGTCGAGTGTTGAGCGAGCATGATTAGGGTTGGAACACGATGGCACGCGATGATGTGATAATCTTCTTTTTTATTTTATTTTATTTAAATTTTTAATTCAATCGTTCTAACGTGTATATCTTTTCCATACGAGCTCGGATTTACACGCGGTTTGCTTTGCTGCGATCATATTGAAATTTTGGATATTTTGGCACTAGTTTAGATGAATTCTAAGACTCTTGAATTTTGGGTCTTATCTTGGATTTCAAATTGATTTGAAATCAAAGGTGACGCTCACAGGTACTAAATTTTCTTATGTTAATTAAATTAAATTTATGTTGTGATTAGAAATTAATTGATTGATGTTTGGTATGTTTACACAATCATTCTAGTTAAATTTGACTTTTATTGCATTTAATCATCGTTAAATTTAATTGTCAATTTAATACCTGTTAATGATAATCAGTAATCAGTTGATGTTTATTGATTGATTTGGATGATGATCGTGATGGATGTTTGATTGTTGATATTAGATGACTGGATGTTATATTTTATATCTTTATAACACTGCAAGTTCCTATGGGTTGAAACGATATATACCCGAACGATCTATATAATAGTGAAAAATCATTATGGTTGAAGTGTTAGACTCAAGCGATTTTATGGATTTTATTTAATTCGAGAATGCGGGTTGAAATGATACATACATGTAAAATTTTAAATTGCGGATTGAAATGATAAATATCCGTATCACTTGACCATAGAGTAGAAAATTATATACGGACACCGAATTGGTTAAATTAAATGATTTTTAGTTCCTTAAATTTTGAATTCAGTTTACTGGCATTTTGAAATAAAAATTGATTTATATAAACTGAATTATTTTCGATAATCCAAGCGTTAATGTTGAAATTGGAATTGATTTAATGAATTGTTCAAAGGATTTAAATTGGGATTTCAAAGTTGAAGTGTCATATATAAATGAATTTATTGAAGTTGAGTTATTATAATGTTTAGATATAACGTTGAAATCTATTTTAAACTAATTTAAACTATTTTAATTAATTTAAACTATTTTAATCAATTTAAACTATTTTAATTATTTTAATCTTTTATAACCTATTTAATCCAATTAAATCTATTTTACCTATTTTTAACTAATCAAATTTATTTAATCTATTTAAAATCTACTAAATATAATTTAAATCTATTTAAACTATATTTAATCTATTTAAATCATTTTAAATCTAATTCAATCAAATTTAAATCTATTTTTGCTATTTAAACTACTTTAATCTATTTAAACTATTTTTAAACTATAAAACTATTTATGACTATCTAAACTATTTTCTAAAATTTCAGACGTAATGTAGAAGTATTTATATTTAAATCATTGATGATGATACAACCTAAGTTGGAATTTGGAATTGATACTTTTTTGTGAATATCTGAGTAAACAAGATGGTTTTGGAACGAGGATTTAATTATCCCATCTTAACAATAAATTCAAAAGTGAATACGATTTTGAAAGCTAATATGATTCAAAAGTGATATGGTTTTGAGAATATGATATTCTGGTATCAATTATGAATTGGTTCTGGGAAATGTAAATGAACTTGTTAAAGAGACTGGGATCAGATATTGTCATACTCTCTGCCAATACCGAAAACCACTTTAACAACTGTATACGTGGTGAAGATTCTAGAAATGAAGTAGGATGGTTAGATGAACGATTCTGTATGAGGTATTTATATGACCTCGACTCCCATGAGTCAGCTTAGATGTGACTAAAATAGGTGCATGCTGGGCCAAGTGAGGTCGCATCTCCGTTCGGACACATTTCTTCGATATCATATCATGACTTTGTGATGATTTGGTGGCCATCCCTTAATTTTGATTATGAGAACGTGTTCCGAGGTAGGCGGTAGTAGCTGCTATGCATTACCACCAGTCTACATCCCCAGTTGGTATATCTACCTGTTGAATCACATATTTTGATTCATGAAAAAGCAGTGAATTATACTATATGGATATGCGACAAAAAGAAAAAGAAAGTATGTTGTTCAAACTACAAAGGAAACAAGGCTACAAAACTACGTATAGTATGTTGATCTATAAAGTTTTTTAGTCATAGAAATGTTAAAATCTATCCTCAAGTAGTTAAGTTAGTTTAAATTTTTTTAAATTTTATAAAATAAGAGAAGTGTGCTTTGACTGTTAGATCAGTCGACTGACCATATATGGCCAGTCGACTGAATCTGTACAGATGCACATGAACGATCAGTTTTTAAATAACTTTGAACATTTAGTCAACTGATCGTTTTGGGTCAGTCGACTAAACCTGTGCAACAGCTATTTTTTCTGAATGGACACCTCCTTTTGCCAAGAGTCACGTTCTAATACGAAGAGGTATGGATGCTTCTGTTGATCGGAACTCTTCGTGAATGGTTGCAACTCTTTAGCTATTACATAAAAACGCAAAATCTATTTCAAAAATCACGAATTTACTGAATACTTTCTGATTATATTTTCTATACTCTCTGCATTCTAAAAAGCAATCACAACTTACATATATTGCTTGAATCTCTGAATTAACTAATCTATTCTCTGATTCTAAGTAATATTTTTCCTTTCTAAATCTTTACACATACATAGATACTTGAGCAAAGATTATAGGAAGGTTGTACATCAAAGACATATCAGTGTTATTAAGAACACATAGTGTCAAAGCAATTCTATTGAAACTGTTGAAGTCCTGTTCCGTTGTTCAGGCGGATAAAGTCCTCTTTCAGTTGTTAGAGGCGGAAAAGTCATGTTCGGTTGTTCAGGCGGGTAAAGTCCTCTTTCGGTTGTTAGAGGCGGAAAAATCCTGTTCAGGTGTTGTATACCTATTCCTCCGAGTTAAGAGAGGGTTATTGTGAGAAATTCCAGAGGGAAGTCTGGGACTGGACGAAGAACGGGAAGTTCGAACCAGTATAAAAATTCCTGGTGTGCTCACTTTTATTTACTTTGCTATTATCATCAATTTCCGCATTTATATTTAATTATATTCCATATTACACGATCCTAAGTGATAGCTAGCTACAGTAGTCACTTTCATTTGGTATCACAGCAAGGTCATCTTATAACCGTAACATAGTTATTTGATAATTATTCACTAGTTAATATGGAAAATAGCAACAATACATCTAACACTGTCACTAACACTAGTTTTATTGAAGGTCAATCCACTGCATGACCTCCTTTCTTTAATGGCTTAAACGATAATTATTGGTCTACTCGTATGAGAATTTATATGCAATCTAATAGTTTTGAATCATGGAATATCACACAGAATGAATACACTCTTCCTACTGGAGAATATTCTACTTGGTCAAACACACAAAAATTAGATGCTACTGCCAATGCTAAAGCTATGAACATGTTATTTTGTGCACTAGATAGAAATGAACTTAATCGTGTTAGCATGTGTCAAACTGCTTATGAAATATGGAGAACGCTTAAAATCACTCATGAAGGAACTAATAAAGTCAAACAAAGCAAAATCTCCATGCTCAAAAATCAGTTTCAAAACTTAGAATGAAACAAGATGAATCTATCAATGATATGTATTCTAGATTTCAAGATATCTATCATTCACTATTAGGATTAGGAGAAATTTTTTCTGATTTTGATATAGTATCAAAAATCCTAAACTCTTTAATGAATGAATGGGAAAGAAAGGTCCTACCTATTGAAGAAGCAAACGATCTTTCAACTATGAAACCAGAAGAGTTAATAGGAAATCTAATGTCATATGAAGTAAATTTGCAAGCAAAGAAAGTTTAAGCACAACATAAGAAGGATCTAGCATTTCAAGCAGAAGAAGATAACTCTGACTTAGATGAAGAGGATATGGCATTTATTGCTAAGAATTTCAAAAAGTTTTTGAAATTCAAAAAGAAAAACAAGGGCAAGAGCTACAAAAATAATTCTAGCAACAATAATAGCAATAAACCCTCATCATCTGTCATGGAATGTTATGAATGTCATATGAATGGTCATATGAAGAAAGATTGTCTAGAAAAATAGAAAAACAAATTCAAGAAGAAAGCATTTTCTGTAACATGGGATGATTCGGATTCTTCATCATCAGAAAGCGACAGTGACAGTGACACAGAGCAAGCAAATGTATGCTTCATGGCTTCAAATGATGATGTAAGTGAATTAAGTTTTGAAGATTTAGTTGAAATTAATTCTGAACTAGTAGATTTTGCAAAACAGACTAAGAAATATAATAAGGAGTTACAAGGAAAACTAAATAGATCTGAATTGGAAATTAGTATGCTTAGAGATGAATAGAAAATTCTCGAAGAAGAACTTGAAAAATCTCAAGAATCTAATTCTAATTTAGCCTCACAACTTTGTATGATAACTCAGGAATTGGAAATTCAGAAGAATAAAAATGATGACTTATCAGTTGAAATTAATGATTTAAAATCTAACACTGAAGTATTAGAGTTAGAAAAATCTAGTCTTAAAACTAAGCTAGAAGATATTAATTAAAATATTCTCAAATTTAATAAAGGACGAGGAAATCTTTCTAAAATAATAGAAAATTCTCAGTCAACTTCAAATAAAATGGGATTAGGATATAAGAAAATTGTAAAGTCAAAGAGATCTGAAAAGTTTAAAAATAAAATTAAACAAGATTTAAAGAACATAGTTTCTAAAATGTTAAAACTATTAAAATATGGATTCCTAAAACAAATAATAACTAGATTAGGAATAAACATATTAAAACATTTATGGAAACTGTTCATAAAAATAAAGATTATATATTTAAAGGGAATTCTGAACCTTCCTGGGGTTGGTTTCCTAAGACCTAACTCTTAGGACCCTAAAAGAAAAGTGGGTACTGTTTGCACAAAAAATGGACAAACACCTCCAAGTCGTATTATTTTAGTTGAGTATGTGTGATTTTCAATGATTTTAGATGAGTATGTAAATATGAGAAAAGTAAGGGCTGAAATGTAAAAGACACGCAGATTTATAGTGGTTCGGCCAGAATGTGCCTACGTCCACTTTATATGTTATTATCTTTCTTCTTCCAGATTACAAGTACAATGCGTTGTATACGAGTGTATGAAAGTAGTTTGAAAGTTCCTTCCTTGCTTGAGCTCTCAAACTTGTCTGCCATTGTTGTACCCCTGCCCCTCTATTTATAGAGTGAGGTAGGGGGCAGGGGTCTTGGGTGTATATAGCTGCCAGCGGGCCTGGGCTGAAGCAATCTGGCCTGGTAGTCATCTGGTTCGGCGGAGCTTCATTCGGCCGTGCATGGAGATGAAGTGGAGAGGCTTTGGTTTAGCGTGATGTATTGGTTCGGTGGTAGGTTTGGTCCGGTGATGGCTTCCCATCACTCTGGTTCGGTAGCATGGTTGGCTGTTGGTTCGGCATAAGGTGATGTGTGGGAGAATAGTTGGTTCGGCCATAGGTTGGACTGGTAGGGAAGTGGCGCATGGACCGGTAGGACCCTGGTCCGGTAGTAGGAGTGGTATGGTGGACCGGAGATGGGGTTGGTCCGGTAGGAGTTTGACCGGATGAAGCTTCCTCTTGGCTACCGAATGGGTCGCGCCGAATGAGAACTAGGATATGCCGAATGGGACATAAGATCTGCCGAATGGACTCCTGCCGAATGTGCTTCTATGCTTGGGACATGCATTGCCGAACGAGGCTCCATTTCTCTGCCGAATGGGCTTGTGCACTGGGGATGCCGAATGGGCTATTGCCGAATGGCCTATAGGTTGGGCTTCCAAATGGTCCCTTGGCTTTGCTGGTGAAGGGTAGGATGTGAATACAAGTGAGGTTGGCGCCTCTTGGTCTCGAGGTCTTCTGGGTGAGAATTCGCCCAACATTTGCCCCCCAAAGTGGGGCACGTGCTTGCACGTGTCGCGCTTTGTTTCCTCGAGGTAGGAAGGTTTGTTTTGTAACGCCATGGGCTGGATGCTCGTATCCTGTTGATGTCCTGCGAAGGAATTTACAGTTTTAGTATGATTTCAAACGATGGCCGTTCGTGATCGAAATGTCTGGGATGAAGTGTATTGCGCCGTTCGAGGCGAGTTAGTGTGCCCCGAGGGGGCTTAGCATTATCGATGCCAGGTTCACGTTAGAGTGGGTCCCTGGATCGTTTGTCAAGGTGGTTTATCGCCAGCTCAGAGCATGCCTAGGGATCGTTCGCGATCCCGTACATGTGTAAGTAGCTTAGCCATTTCGTAATTATCAGAGTCAACTATCCGTCTCACCTATGAGTTTAAAAAGACGTGTCAAAGTGTAAATTCCCACGATGGTAGGGTTAACAACCATTCAGAGCGTGCCTATGGACCATTCGAGGTCGCGTACACGTGTAAACGATTTAATCCACGTCGGTGAGGATTTTACGACTTATTCACCGTTATCATAATCTTATTTTATTAGTTAGTTCTAGCGTTCGGTACTTATCTGAGTGAAGCGCCTGCGTGCCCCCTGTTTCTGGTTTTGGACGGTAGAGAGAGGGTTCCATTCGGTTCTTGGTTGGTCCGGCTAATCTCATCCGGCTTCTGGTGGTCCGGTATTATTGGTCCGGTTGGGCAAAATGTTTGGTTCGGTGGTTGTGAATTCGCCTATATATAGAGGCCGCACCCCCTTGTTTTTCTTTACCGAACGAGTAGAGCCGAACCATATTGAGCACCGAACCAGTTAAGTACCGGATCAAACGAATACCGAATCAATCTAGCGCCGGACCAATCTAGTACCGAACCAGGTATGTTCCTCTTTGCCGAATACATACGAAAGTTTCCATTTTACCGAATGGGACTATGGCCTTGGGGCCGAACGAGATGGAAACCGAATGAGATGGTAACCGAATGAGATGGAAACCGAATGAACTGGAAACCGAATGAACTGGGAACCGAATGTATTGGGAACCGAAGGAACTTGTGAACTTGAAAACTTTAGTTTGCGAATGAAATCCCACACTTGCACGCATTTGTTTGTTTACTTTTCTATGTTCCTTGTTCTAATGCCGTGCCTTCCTTGTGTTGCAGAAAATGTCTCGCAAAGCGGAAACACGATCGGACAGAAAGAAGTCTAGAGGCACAGGAGAGCCTTCCTCTTCCTTGCCCCCAGTCCAGCCAGGATCCGGGCAACATCGACCTATTCCGAGGTCTCTAGTGGACGGATATGGTCCACAGGAACTTTTGGTCTCTCCCCCGGATTGCTTTCCTAGCTCCCTAAAGGAGGAGCAACTTGACGTCATATCCCGTTCCTTCGGGATAGATAGGGCTCTTATGCTGCTGCCGGGAGATGGAGTGATGCCATATAATCCTCCCGAGGGCTACTTCGCTTTTAGCAGATACCATTGCATGTGCGGCGCTATCCCCCCTATCAACGCTTGGATAGTAAGCTTCACCACATATTTGAAGGTGGCTCCCTTCCAGCTTCAGCCTAACTCATATGCTATCCTGGTGAGCCTCTTTGTCATCTTCCAGAGGAGGTACGGGCGTCCTCCTTCTAACCGGGAGATCCGATACTTGTACAACCTGAGAGGCTATAAGAAGGGGTCTCCGTATATTAGTCTGGAGGCGGCCGTACCCTTCAAACCAGTTCTGGACTTATATTCCAAGTTTACCATGTTCAAGAAAGAGTGGTTCTTCATCAAGGACGATGCTGTTTCTTTCCGCCTTTTCACTTCTGGCTGTAAGATGGATTTCATTTATATTTTCCATGTTTTGACTGTAGTGTTTTTTCTGACATGCTTCTATTTCTGGCTAGCGACAGGTGGTATTGCAGTTGTGGAGGATGATTCCTTGGTGCGAATGGCTGCTGAACTAAAGGCTATTCCGGCACGGGACCGGTCGGCCTCCTTCTTGATCAGGAACGCAACCCTCTTGGAGTATAATTTGATCTTACCGCACCAGTCCGTGGTTAAGCAAAGAGACACGGCTGAGGAGAAGGCTGCTAAAGCTAAGGAGGGGGATAAGGTAAAGAGCGGTAAGAGGGAGCCTTTCGCAGAGCGTCCCGTGGTCGGGGGGAAGAAACTGAGGAAGTCCGATGGCCCTTCTCCAAGTACTTGCCCGATTGTCCCGGAGGAGGAAGGTGTAGAAGAGGAGGAAGGAGGCGAAGTTGGAGAAGGGTCGGAGGGTGGAGGAGATGGCGAAGGTCAAGGTGGTAGTGGTGTTGCTGCTCTAACCTCTGAACAAGACCTCGAACTGGATGAGGCTCTCCGTCGGGCCTTCGGGGAGTCGGAGGGAGAGTCGGAAACGGAGAAGGGAACGGAGAAGGCAAAGGAAACCGGCAAAGCTGTGGCTGGCACTGACCCATCCTCTAAGGGTTCCTCAGCTAGGGTGATTCCGGCGATGCAAGGTGAACTTTTGTCTTCTGCCGATTCTATTTTCGATAAGGACTTAGAAATTTTTTACGGTTCACTTCCGTCCTGGAATGAGATCCAGGACTTATTGCAGTATCCCACTCCTCCGCCGGGTTTGTATAACAGATGTGTCTCCTCACTTTTCTTTCTTTTTAACTTAGCACATTTTTTGAATTGCGGATTATTGTATGTTCGTAACACTTGTTCTTTATTCCAGGGGCAGGCCAGGCGGGTAAAACGTCGGATGTTCGACACCGCCTTGAACAATTTAAGTCGAGGAGAGCTTCCGCGAAACCTTCTACTGATCGCACTGGGGACGTAGTCAAGTACCGCCCTCTTCTTGGGGTCATCGAAGAGGGCATTCAGAAAAGGAAGCGGAGCCGTTCCTTATTTGAGTCTTCTTCTGCTTCGCAGCTTCCTACTCTGTCTCCCCCTACTCAGCCTCCTCGTGATACTACGGAGGAGAGCACGGAGCCCTGCCCCCCTCCTCCTCCTTCCAAGAGTTCTACTGTCATTCATATAAGGCGTCCCGATGTGCCTCGCCCCGTGCCTCGTGACCCTTTTGCCGGCCATCCTGATTTAGACCCAAGTTTTCGGGACATTTCATTCGATGAGACCACGGGCGAGCACCTACTTCCCCGCAACCCCATGGTAAGAGTGCTGGACGAGGCCAAATCTTTAGATCTTGATTTACTTACTACACGGGTAGTCACCATGGGGGATGAGGCCAAGGCTAATATCGACCGGGTGGCCGCAGAGACCAAGAAGTTAATGGAGCATCATGCTAAGTTGGTCAAGGCCGGGGAAGAGATCGGGAGTGCTAACATTCGGTTGAGGTTAAAGGTTGCCGATCAGGCCAAGCAACTCGCCGACCAAGCCATCCAGATTTCCCAGCATGAGGAAGCCTCCAAGCGTCTGAAAGAGACCATGGAGAAGGCCAGTAGGGCGGAATTACGGAAGATGGAGGTCGCTTGCAGGGAACGGATTAACATAGCTATCGCAACGGTGGATGAGGTTCGAAATGCGGATCTCGAGCGGGTAGAGGAGTTGTCAGGGAGGCTCGAGGCTGCGGAGATGGCTCAGGCCGAGTTGAAGGAGGAGATGGAGGAGATGAGGAGGTCCCTCAAGTTGAAGGAAGAGGAAATGAGGAGGTCACTCCAGGCTGACTGCTTGAGATACCAATCAGAGAGGGACGTCGCCATCACCAAGTTGCAAGCTTCCGAGGCCCGGGTGAGGGAGTTTGAGGAAAACGAGGGGATGATGGATGAGATGTTGCAGGATATGTACTTCCACACTTGGAAGGAGGGCGGCTTGTCTTGGATGGACGATTACCCTCGGGTCATGGCCAAGGTGTATCTCCAGGCTTTAGAGGAGGCCAGGGTGAATGCGGGTAAGGAAGGCGGAGAGGCTTTCAACTTGAGTGCGGTTACTGCTCAGTTCTCAAAGGAGGAGCAAGCGGCGGTGAAGGAGGGGATGCGGCTACTCGCTGCAGAGGAAGCGGGCGTGCAGTTGGATGATGAGGATCAAGCGGCGGATGCTGGTGAGTTATTCTTTTCCCTTTCTTTTCTTTTCGTGTTTTCATAACTTGATCGTTCGTTTAATGAATTCCTCTTCTGATCTGGACAGGTGGGACTTCAGATCCACATGCTGGGGGCTCCGATCCTGCGGCTAAGTAGGCTGGGGGAGTTGGTGATGGAGTGTGGATGCATCTGCCATCTTTTTGTTTCTTTTTTATCACTGTTCATGTTAGTCTTTGATATGCAACTGTAATAAAATTATTTGCAAAGAATAACTTCGTGTGATCTTATAATATAAGCTGATTTTGTCATGTTTAAATGTTGTTGCTATCTTTATGTGCTGTGTGAGAAGTATAATTATGTATATGCCTGTGATTCCACTTGTGTTTGATGTTAAGTTTTTGCTTGAAATATAATTTCACGTTTTGCAATGTCAGTGTATGAATAAGTTATAGTTACGCATTTATGTACAAGAGAAGAGAGTACCGCCCTTTATGTTTTATTCGCAGGCGGTAGCTTTGAGTGTCTTGTGTAACTGTTCACGGGTATAGCAGAGCGCCCTGTTACCCAGCACGCAGGCTTAGAGCCTCATGAGTGAATGTTTCCTATTTGGTTTCCTGTACTTTAGAGTTTGTTATACAGGATAGGAGAAAAATATTTAAATGAAATGGAAATATAGTAAAAGTAAAACTTCCAGTCACGGAAGGCCGTCGATGTGCTTAAGTTCGTGGCAAACGGGTTTTGTAGTCACTTTCCCTAGCTGTGGGTCTTGGAGACATTTGTCACCCATCTTACGCCTCCGCGGGGAGTTTTCTTTTTTACCACAGCCGCACTTAAGACACATCGGAGCCGAGATCGCGCACGGTAACTACCCGAACCGTTATGGTCCGTAATCGTGGGTATTATTCGATTTACCGTGGCCGGCTAGCGTGGGTGCCGTTGGCCGTGAACTACCCCTGGCTGGCCACACCTTATGTTGGGGCTTAAAGTAGGTTCACGGTTACCGACGAGCCGAACGCCGTAATGAGCTGCCATCGGCTATAGTCGGCCTTTATGATGACTTATAATCGGCTCATTACAGTTGGCTTTGAGGGCAGGCGCGCAATGAGTTAACCCGCAGCAGAGGGATGCTGGAGCAAAAGAGTCTCATTGGCGAGTGCATAGAATCGTGGCGTACCTGTTAGGCCTAGTCTAGATGAGGCCGCGGTGCGTCTTGAGTGGAGATGCCATAGGATTTTGTTCAACAGAAAGGGATAAAACTTAACAAGTAGCCAAGACATAAAGGAACAAGTTAAAAAGAGACAAGATTTTTTAAAGTGGTTCGGCACGAAAATGCCTACGTCCACTGGTTCTCTTTGTTAATTCACTTCATATGGGCAGTACAAGTTAAGAAAAGTATCGACGGAGGTGTCGGATGTTCCATGCCCTCTGGAACACCTCTCCGTCCACTGTTGACAAAATGTAAGCTCCGTTGTGGAGATCTTTGTGAATTACATATGGTCCGTCCCAGATGGGGTCCAGTGCCCCGGGGCGCGGAAAGATTCGCCTGAGGACAAGATCTCCTTCTTGTAAGCTGCGATGCTTGACTTTGGAATTGTATAGTGCTGCCACTTTTTGTTTGTGAGCTGCTGCTTTGAGTGCTGCATCGTTTCTCCTTTCCTCAATCAGTTCCAAAGACATGAGGAGGAGTTCTTCGTTTTCTTCTGGGTTGTAGTGGATTCTACGGTGGGAAGGCACAATAGTCTCAACTGGGAGCATTGCCTCCGATCCATATGCCAAAGAGAAAGGAGTATGTCCCGTTGATGTTCTGAAAGATGTGCGGTATGCCCATAGTGCCGTAGGAAGTTCGTCCACCCAAGCGCCTTTTGACTTTTCAAGTTTCTTCTTGATTAGGGTTTTGAGAATTTTGTTGACAGCTTCAACTTGTCCGTTTGCCTGAGGGTAAGCTACTGATGAGAAGCTTTTATGAATTCCATGCTCTTGGCACCAGTCGGCAAATTCTTCGCTGTCAAATTGGAGTCCGTTGTCTGATACGATCTTGAGGGGGACTCCATACTTCCACCCATTTGGTGAAATAATCGACTGCCACTATAGCATATTTGGCTCCGCCTCGGCCCGTTGGCAGTTCGCCAATTAAGTCAATTCCCCATACAGCAAAGGGCCAAGGGCTGGTCATTTGAGTAATTTCGTTTGTGGGCAGTCGAGGGATCTTGGCGAACTTCTGACATCTGTCGCATTTCTTAACGAAGTCTAGGGTATCTTTGTTTAGTGTGGGCCAGTAATATCCATATCGGAGTATCTTTCTTGCCAAAGTCTGTCCTCCAGTGTGATCTCCGCATCCTCCCTGATGGATGTTTGTTAATATCTCCTTGGCTTCCCTTCCGGCGACGCATCTTAATAAGGGGCTAGAGAAGCCACGCCGGTAGAGGATGCCTTCTTGTATTGTGTAGTGGGGAACTTTTCTCAAGATCTTCTTGGCTTCGTCACGCCTGTCGGGTAGTATGCCATCTTGCAAATATTTCCGGATAGGAGTCATCCAGGTTCCTTCTTCGATTGCAGTTATCAGATTTACTTGTTCGAAACTTGGGGCTAGCTGCCTTGAGATTACTAGTGCTCCGGGAATGGTGCTGTCCTTCATACTAGCTTGCTTTGCAAGTTCATCTGCCTCTTGGTTTTCTTCTCGAGGAATGTGTTTGATTAGATAATGGTCCAATCGATCGAGCAGCAGTCTGGTTTTCTTTAGGTATGCTGTGAGCCGTTCTCCTCGAGTCTGGAATTCTCCTAGTACCTGGTTTACGATAAGCTGAGAATCACTATGAATACATAAGGAATTGATCCCAATTTCTAGGGCCAGTTCCAATCCCGCTATTACTGCTTCATATTCAGCATCGTTGTTAGTGGCCGTGAACTCCAATCTTAATGCATAGTACAACTTTCTTCCCCTGGGGGTGACGATCACAATACCTGCCCCCGAGCCTTGTTCGTTCGATGCTCCGTCTACAAAGAGGTTCCACTTGATGTTTTTTGCTACTTCGGATTGTTCCTTGCCTTCGTTGGTAGTGAATTCGGCAATGAAATCAGCCATGGCTTGTCCTTTGATAGCGGTGCGGGGATGGTAGGTGATATCATACTGACTTAGTTCGATGCACCATTTGAGGAGTCGCCCAGAAGTGTCAGGACGATGGAGCACTTGTCTTAGTGGTTGATCGGTTAGAACCCTGATGGAGTGAGACTGGAAGTAGTGTCGCAGTTTCCGTGACGCGATCAATAAACAATATGCTAACTTCTCAAGTTTAGGATATCTGGCTTCTGCCCCCGTAAATCTCTTGCTTACAAAGTAAACCGGACGTTGTGTGCGGTCTTCTTCTCTTACCAAGGCGGCGCTTAGAGCATGAGATGATACAGCGAGGTATAGGTATAACACTTCACCTTCATTTGGAGTTGAGAGTACTGGTGGTCTCTGAAGGTGTTCGATTAGGTTGAGGAAGGCTTTTAAGCATTCGTCGGTCCACTCGAACCTCCCTTTGTCTTTCTTGAGTGCTTCGAAGAAAGGGACACACTTGTCAGTTGCCTTGGAAATGAATCTGCTTAGGGCGGCCACCTTTCCGTTTAGGCTCTGCATTTCTTTTCGAGTGGAAGGTATCCTTATTTCTTTTAAAGCTCGGATTTGTTCAGGGTTTGCTTCGATTCCTCTGGCGTGGACGATGAATCCTAAGAATTTTCCCGATGATACTCCGAAGGAGCACTTTAGAGGATTCAGCTTCATTCCATATCGGCGAAGTACCCGAAACATATCGTCCAGATGGCTTACATGGTCGTTGGCTTTCCTGGACTTCACCAACATGTCATCCACATATACTTCCATAGTACGTCCTATCAGTTCTGCGAACATTTTGTTGACGAGGCGTTGATAGGTAGCTCCAGCATTTTTGAGTCCAAAAGGCATGACTTTGTAACAATATAATCCGCGGTCGGTGATGAAGCTAGTGTGGTCCTGATCGGGAGCGTGCATGGGGATCTGGTTATATCCGGAGTATGCATCCATAAAAGATAGGAGTTCGTGCCCAGCTGTGCTGTCCACGAGTTGGTCAATTCGGGGAAGTGGGAAGCAGTCTTTCGGGCAAGCGTCATTCAGATTGGAGAAGTCAATACATGTTCGCCACTTTCCATTGGCCTTTTTTACTAGCACTGGGTTAGCGATCCATTCTGGGTAGATGGCTTCCCGTATGAAGTCATTAGCAAGTAGATTTTTTACTTCCTCATCAAGGGCTGCTGATCGCTCTGCCCCCATGCTCCTCTTTTTCTGCTTTACTGGTACCTTGGTGGGATCGATGTTCAACATGTGGCATGCTACGTCTGGGGAGATTCCTGTCATATCGGCATGGGTCCACGCAAATACATCTAAGTTGTGGCGGAGAAAGTCAATGAGTCGATCCTTCAATTCCGTTTTCAGCTGAGATCCGATTTTTAATAGTCTACTTGAATCATGCTTATCTACAGATACGAATTCCATAGCCTCTGCAGGCTCGGCGGTAGCCTCCTCCTCTTTATCCCGGGGGTCTAGTTCATTGAAGGGATCGCTTGTGTATCGAAGAGGAGGGGCTTTCTTTAGTTGCTATGCCTCCAAGCTTTTCATGCAGAGAGTAGTCTCTGCATCTTTTCCTTTATTCTTCCTGCGGTTGTTGCGAAGCTCAGTTACATAGCAGTCTCGGGCAGCGTCTTGATCTCCTTCTACTTCTCCTATTCCGTTGTCTGTCGGGAATTTCATCTTCAGGCACCAGGGGGCTAGGACAATTTGGAAGTCAGACAAGGCTGGTCTCCCCAAGAAGGCGTTGTAAGCCGAGTGGTTCTCTATTAGCACGAACGTTTGTTTTCGCACCACGGAGCGGGGATGACTTCCTATTTCGACGAAGAGGTCAAGTTGCCCGAGGGGCATTTTTGCATCTCCAGTGAAACCGTGCAGTGGTTTGTCGCAGGGAGACACATCCTTCATTGATAACTTCATTTTGTCGAAAGCATGTTTGAACAAGATGTTTACGGAGCTTCCCGTGTCTATTAGAATCCGAAAAACTTTAGCAGGGCCGAACCAGGCAGAGATGACCATAGGATCCATATGTGGGTACTGTCTTCCTTCCAAATCGCGTCTACTGAATATGATGTCGTCGCTCTCTTTTCGTTTCGGTTGGCGTTCTTCTGTGACGGAGTTAACGTATCCTTCGGTATTTCTAAGCGACTTGCCGTACCTTTCCATCTCTGCCCAACTTCTGTCGGCAATGTGTGGTCCTCCTGAGATGGTAAGGACTACTATCTTCTCTTGACTAGAGCCACTGGTGTTGTGATTGTTGCGACTCCCTCCGCCTACTTCTGGGAGGGGTTGCTTTGAGTTCTCATTGGCAGGAGTTGGAGTCCTGTTCTGACTTTTCACATAACGTTCCAGTCTTCTTCTTCTAATGTGTTCTTCGATCAAGTCCCGAAGATGGTGGCATTCATTGGTGTCATGTCCGTGGGATTCGTGGAAGCGACAGAACTTTCCGGACTTGAGTGCGTTATCTGATTCTTTCTTGTGCGGGGGGCGCTTGTATCCGAGTTCGCCCTGAGTGGCTAGGTAGATGTTTTCGATTGTTTCATTCAAAGGAGTGTAGGAGTCAAATCTTGGCCCTGGTCGATATTGGCGTTTCTCACCCTTTCTGCCCCCAGCATTGTCTCTAGATTCATTTCTTCGAGCGTCCTTAGCTGCAGTGGGAACCTTGTCCTGAATTATCTTGCCTTGTTGCCCTGGCTGCCTCTCCGTAGCAGCGTCTTCAAGTCTCATATACTTTCCAGCTTCATGGAAGAAATCAGGCAAGGTAACTGGTTTTTCCTTAGTTAATCTTCTGGCAAACTTGGTGTCTGGATGCACACCACTACAGAGGGCCATTAGAGTGAGTTTTTCATCGGCATCTTGAACTGCTGCCGCTGCGGCGTTGAACCGTGTTAGATATTGTTGTAGCGTCTCTCCGGTTTTCTGTTTGACATTGGATAGAGAATAAGCATCCCTGGGTTGTTCCACATGGATGCGGAACTGGCTAATAAACCTTTCTTTTAACATCTCCCATGAGTTGATGGATCCTTGGGGTAGATGGCAGAACCAGGAGGTAGCTAGATCTGATAGGAATAGCGGAAAGCATTTACATAATACTCCTTCTGTTGCTCCACTCATGAGCATATGCTGGGTGTATCTCTGCAGGTGTACGATGGGGTCGGAAGTTCCTTTGTAAGGTTCCATGGTTGGCATTTTCCATTCCCGGGGAGTGATGGCAGTTTCGATATTTCGGGTAAAGGGACTGGTGACCCTAGCGCCTATTCCCCGGTCCCTTTGCTCCCGTTGGACACATTCTCTGAATAATCGTGCCATCCGCTCGTCAGAACTTGGAGCGGACAAAAATGAGCTCGGTTCTTCCCTGCGGGATCTATCTCGTCCAGATGACCTGTAGGGATGGTACAGTCTATCACCTCTAGCATTATCCAGTGGTTGTCTTTGGCTGCTTGGATGCACGCTAGGACCAGCTACAGTTGCCCCCTGCCTTGATCTTCCCCTGTGGGGTTCTGTTTCGAGCACATCCATGGGGTCAACTTCGGGCTGAGTTCTAGCTCGGCTCCGTTCAGCGGGGTTTCTATGATTAGGTGGCATGACTGGCTCAGCTACATCCGACCCTCGCCTGGTGCCTCCCCCGCTAGGTTCGGTTCCAAGGGCTTCCTCGAGTCGGAATTCGGGCTGAGTCCGGGCGCGGCCCCTATCATCGTTTTTCCTGTAGATAGCTTGTTCGAAGAGTGAAGACCTTTGTTGCCTCCGGGATCCTCCGGATTGGGATTCACCCCATGATTCAGTGTTGCGGTTGGACTCTTCAGCGTCCCTTAAACGTGTCATGAGTTGGTCCACCAAAGTTTCTTGTTGGGATGTGAAGCGGTTAGTTACTTCAGCCACAACCCTGTCCAGATCTGCCCTAGTGATTGGTTGTTCCGCTGCGGGACCAGTTGGATTTTCCTGATTTTCATCTGGTACTGCTGTTGAAGTGGGCTGATCTGTGATTGCTGGATCTGGAAGGCTGCTAGTTGCGAGGTTCTTTCCTTTGTTAACATCCCTTCTCTGTTTGGAAGGCATGATTTCTAAGCAACGAGTGATGTTGTTAGGAAGAAGGTTGAGTGGGAGAAGATGAAGCCTGAGTTCAGTTCTCAGTGAAAGCACCAAAAATGTTTGCACAAAAAATGGACAAACACCTCCAAGTCGTATTATTTTAGTTGAGTATGTGTGATTTTCAATGATTTTAGATGAGTATGTAAATATGAGAAAAGTAAGGGCTGAAATGTAAAAGACACGCAGATTTATAGTGGTTCGGCCAGAATGTGCCTACGTCCACTTTATATGTTATTATCTTTCTTCTTCCAGATTACAAGTACAATGCGTTGTATACGAGTGTATGAAAGTAGTTTGAAAGTTCCTTCCTTGCTTGAGCTCTCAAACTTGTCTGCCATTGTTGTACCCCTGCCCCTCTATTTATAGAGTGAGGTAGGGGGCAGGGGTCTTGGGTGTATATAGCTGCCAGCGGGCCTGGGCTGAAGCAATCTGGCCTGGTAGTCATCTGGTTCGGCGGAGCTTCATTCGGCCGTGCATGGAGATGAAGTGGAGAGGCTTTGGTTTAGCGTGATGTATTGGTTCGGTGGTAGGTTTGGTCCGGTGATGGCTTCCCATCACTCTGGTTCGGTAGCATGGTTGGCTGTTGGTTCGGCATAAGGTGATGTGTGGGAGAATAGTTGGTTCGGCCATAGGTTGGACTGGTAGGGAAGTGGCGCATGGACCGGTAGGACCCTGGTCCGGTAGTAGGAGTGGTATGGTGGACCGGAGATGGGGTTGGTCCGGTAGGAGTTTGACCGGATGAAGCTTCCTCTTGGCTACCGAATGGGTCGCGCCGAATGAGAACTAGGATATGCCGAATGGGACATAAGATCTGCCGAATGGACTCCTGCCGAATGTGCTTCTATGCTTGGGACATGCATTGCCGAACGAGGCTCCATTTCTCTGCCGAATGGGCTTGTGCACTGGGGATGCCGAATGGGCTATTGCCGAATGGCCTATAGGTTGGGCTTCCAAATGGTCCCTTGGCTTTGCTGGTGAAGGGTAGGATGTGAATACAAGTGAGGTTGGCGCCTCTTGGTCTCGAGGTCTTCTGGGTGAGAATTCGCCCAACAGGTACCATCTTAATCTTTATTTTTTGCAGGTACCACTTAAAAAGAGAGGGAAATTGATTCTAGACAGTGGTTGCTTGAAACACATGACTGGTGACAAAGACATGTTAAAAAACATAGTCTACTCAAATGGAGGATCGGTCACTTTTGGAGATAATTCAAAAGGTTATGTCATCAGCAAAGGCGATGTGAGCAATAACGGTATCTCTAATTTACCTCTCATTACTGATGTTCTTTTAGTTAAAAACTTAAAACATAATTTATTAAGTATAAGTCAATTATGTGATAAAGATTTTAATATAGATTTTTCAGAAAATAAATGTAATATTTCTGATAAAAATCAAAATTTAATTTTTGAAGGTATAGGTGGTAAAAATATCTATATTTTAAATATGAATGTAATTCATAACAAAGATATGTGTTTAGTAGCTACAGAAAATGATTCTTGGCTATGGCACAAAAGATTTTGTCACATCAACATTAATACTATTAATAAATTAGCTAAAAATAAACTTGTTAAAGGACTACCTGATATGAAATTCAAAAATGATAATATCTGTGATGCATGTCAGTTAGGAAAATTAACAAAATCTTCCTTTAAATCTAAGAAAATCTTATCTACAACACAACCACTTGAGCTATTACATATGGACCTTTTCGGCCCAACTCAAGTTCAATCTATTAATCACAATAAATACGTATTTGTTATTGTAGATGATTTTTCAAGATATACTTGGACTATTTTTGTAAAACTTAAAAGTGATACTTTTGAGAATTTTAAATTTTTTGTAAAAAGAATTCAAAATATAAAGAATTTTAAAGTTAAAAACATTAGAAGTGATCATGGAGGTGAATTTGAAAATGAAGCTTTCGAACATTTGTGTAACAAGAAAGGAATTATCATAATTTTTCCTTTCCTAGAACACCACAACAAAATGGAGTTGTAGAAAGGAAAAATAGAACATTACAAGAATGTGCACGAACTTTATTAAATGAAAGCATTTTACCTAAGCATTTCTGGGCAGAAGCTGTTGCCACTGCTTGCTATGTTTTGAATCGTGTTTCTATTCGACCATTAACAAAACATACTCCTTATGAACTTTTAAATGGTAAAAAACCAAATATTTCATATTTTAAAGTTTTTGGTTCAAAATGTTTCATACTTAACACTAAAGATCAGCTTGGCAAATTTGATCCAAAATCCGATGAAGGTATATTCATAGGATATTCGGAAAGAAGCAAAGCTTATCGAGTATTTAATACTAGAACTAAAACAATCAAAGAAACTCTTCATGTTTCATTCGATGAAAATATCAAAATTTCTTCTAAATTTACAAATATGGAAAATAATACAAATGTAAATTTGACAAATAATTCAGATGATGATGATATTATTCTTCAAAATAATAATTTTGAAATTTCTTTAGAAAATATAAATACTATTAATAACAATAGTATAGTAAGATCTCCTCCAAGAATTCTTAGAAATCACCCTATTCAAAATATAATTGGAGAAGTAAATTCAAATGTAAGAACAAGACATCAATTAAATCAAATGGGCCATATAGCTTTTCTCTCTAATATAGAACCTAAAAATATTAAGGAAGCCTCAACTGATGATTATTGGATTATAGCCATGCAAGAAGAGCTAAATCAATTTGAAAGAAACGAAGATTGGGAATTAGTTCCTAGACCGAGTGATCAATCAGTCATCGGTACAAAATGGGTTTTCAAAAATAAAGCTGGTGAACAAGGTAACATTACTAGAAATAAAGCTAGATTATTAGCACAAGGTTATAATCAAGAAGAGGGAATAGACTATGAGGAAACGTTTGCTCCAATTGCAAGACTAGAAGCTATACGTATTCTACTAGCTTTTGCATGTTTTCATAACTTTAAATTATATCAAATGGATGTTAAAAGTGCTTTTTTAAATGGTTTTATAAAGGAAAATGTTTATGTTGAACAACCTCCTCTGTTTACTCATGAAAAATTTCCAGATCACGTTTATAAACTTAAGAAAGCTTTATATAGTTTAAAACAAGCTACTCGTGCTTGGTATGATCGACTTAAAAGCTATTTATTGGAATCTGGTTTTGAGATTGGAAAGGTTGATCAAACATTATTTATTAAGAAAACTAAACAAGGTATTTTAATAATTCAAATATATGTTGATGATATTATTTTTGGTTCAACAAATGAAAAATTATGTCAGGTATTTTTTGACTATCATGACAAATGAATTTGAAATGTCACATATGGGAGAACTATCATATTTTCTAGGGTTACAAATCAAACAAATGCAAAATGGCATTTTTATTAATTAAGAAAAGTATTATAATAATCTAATTAAACGATTTGGTATGGAAAACACGTCTACCAAACCAACTCCTATGAGTACAACTATACATCTTGAAAAAGATGAAAATGGTAAGAGTGTTGACCAAAAACTATATCGTAGTATTATTGGATCACTACTTTACTTAACTGCTAGTCGACCTGATATTATGATGAGTATTTGTTTATGTGCTCGATTTCAAGCAGATCCTAAAGAATCACATATGCGAGCAGTTAAACGTATAATTCGGTATCTTAACAACACCAAAGATCTAGGATAATTTTATCCAAAAGAATGTTTTTTTGAATTAGTATTATATAGTGATGCTGATTTTGGAGGAAGTCGAATGGATAGAAAAAGTACAAGTGGAACTTGTCATTTCATTGGACGATCCTTAGTATCTTGGTTTAGTAAGAAACAAAATTGCGTTTCATTATCGACATGTGAAGCGGAGTATATATATCTGCAGCTTTAGCATGTGCTCAAGTAATCTACATGCACTAAACATTACGAGATTTTGATATAAAATTAAATAAATCTATAATATATTGTGATAACTCTAGTGCAAAAAATTTATCTAAAAATCCAGTCAATCACTCACGAACTAAACATATTGACATTCATCATCATTTTCTTCGTGACAATATTGAAAAGGATATAATAAACTTAAAATTTTTAAATTCTAAAAATCAATTAGCTAACATTTTCACTAAACCTTTAAATGAAAACAGTTTTATAAAATTAAAAAGAGAACTGGGTATATTTTCTTTAAAAGAACTATAATTTTTTTTTAAAAAAAAATTCTTGTCCTCGAACTCTGCACCTCAGGTTTGATAAGTCTATGTCTTTACCACATGGCTATTTATTGCTTCACATCTATACCATATACATCTGCTACTTTATATTTTTCTAATTTTTTTAAAAAGTAAATTTCAGCCACAATTTTTTTGGTTCATTCTCTTCCTTTATTATTTAAAACTGCACATTCAACCACTATATCTTAACTGCTTTTTACTCCTATATATTCCTCTACTCAGCTTTCATATTTCCATCAAAAAGAAAATTATTTTTCAAACATATTTGTTTTTCCTTCTCTATATCATCTTCTACATTCAAAATGTCGTCATCACATAACTCATCAGATGGATCATCCTACTCTTCTATCAACTTTGAAACTCCATCATCTGCTTCAGCAAACCTACCAACACCTACTCCCACACATGAACCTGCAAGACCATCAAGTTATCGAACGGGTTATACATCTGAGAAAAAGAAAGCTTGACGGTTCCTGTTCTTTGGTTCTCCTCAAACCAAGCAAAAAATTGATGATCTTCATCATTACCAGAGGGAATCGATAATGCTTCAGCGAGAAATGTATTATGAACAGAAAATAAACTCTAGACGTCTAAGTTTTCTTGAATAAATTGGATGAAAGTTCTGCGGTTCATCTTCCGCTTCGACTCATCAACCTACACCATTGTCAACTCAAAATCCATGGGATAGGTCGCCACAAGCTCCACCTGTCTCTCCAAACTCTTGGGAGCGTGGAAACCGTTGGTCACCTCTACGACCATATGTTGAGAAGACTAAAGATGAACTAACAAAATCTAACTCTCCGTCAAACTCATCTTCAAAATAATTATGTTTTTATTCCTTTTTATCCATATTTAATTTGCATTGTATTATTCTATAATAGATATTATTTATTTTTTCTCAACAGTGACTGAAAATGCTGAAATACAAATTCAGTCGACTGGATATTTTGATCAGTCGACTGAATCTGCATGTTGTATATTTTTATACAGTATTCAGTCGACTGATCGAATTCAACCAGTCGACTGAATAACCACACAGAGAACATTTTTCTACTTTTAATCGACTATACCAGTTGACTGAAACTACTGCAGAGCTCTCGGGAAAGTGGTTCAGTCGACTAACCAAAAATTTCAGTCGACTGAATTCACAGCTGGAACGTCCTTTTCAACTTTTTACCTTCTGTTTACCCCTAAAACCCGTACTTCTTCTTTTACTTTTTACTTTTACTTCAAAACTCCAGAATTTCAAAACCCTAGCTTCTACAATTTTCAAAACTTTCTTCAATTATCTTCATAAATTCAAATGGAACCACGACAAACAAAGAGATCTAAGCATGCTTCTTCTTCCTCCGAGCCAATTGATTCACAAATCGCTCAATGGCTATATGATGCAACTGCAGTTCAACGATGGAATAAGATGAAAGAAGCACATTTCTTCGAAGATTCTTTTGTTGTCTTTCTTGATTTTACATCATATAGAATTCAAGAATTAGCAAGAAGAAGCCATTTAGAATATCTTTTAGACCATAATCAAAACAATATCAAGATAAATCATATCTTGGTGAAACTCTTCTATGCGAACTTGAACTTAAGCCATCAAAACCCACGCAATCGTGAAAATTGCGTTTGGAGTTTGGTATGTGGGCAACAAGTGTTTCTCTCTTTAGATAGAATCGTTCATATACTTCGTACTCCAACAAGGGGTGTTGAATTACAAGAATTGAAAACTGTTGTCGGTGAAAGAGACGAAGTAAGTCGAAGATGATATGACCGAGCTTAAGTCAATTGCATTACGACTTATTGCTAGAATGATGCATAGATCTTTAATGCATACAATTCTTCCCCGCACTGGCTCGTACGAGCTTGTCTACCCAAATAACTATAAAGCATTATATGCTATTTGGGGAGAAATTGAAGTAAACCGGCCAAAACTCATTCTAGATGAATTTATAACATACAACCAAGGCCGTATGAATATTATTTATTTTTGTGAATATATTATGCAGTTGCTTATGAATCTTCAGGTTTCTATTCCAGAATCCAATACTTCTATTCCTAAAACCTTGAATAGTCGCACCATTAGTATCATGAAACTACCACCAAGACCTATCACTATTATGAGCTTTCAAGAATGGAAAAATCACCCTCCCCAAGAAGCCTCTTCTCAACAACAGCATTAATCACGGGATGATGCCAACACCATCCCAAAGTACTCGGGAATCAATTGATTTAATCGTCAGAAATCAAGTTATTTTGGATTCCCGTATTAAAAATCTTGATAAAAAGATTGAGAAATAGTTTGATAAAATCAAAAGCTTCTTTGGGATTCTATGGGATGCAATATCATGCTCCACGTCCATCGTTACGGAGACCTCTCAACGTGATATAGGCAAGCACCCAGCCCCTCACTTCACTTGGTCTACATCGGAATAACATACTAGTTCTGACACAAGTGGCAATGGAGGTGGCAGACATGTTGCAGGAAGCTCCTCCAGAGGAAAAGAACCAATGCATATTGAAGAGGAAGAGACAGAATCTGATTTTGAGTGAGGTTATTATCTTTTCATGGTAGTAAGTTAGTTATTATGTTATTATGTTTCGTACGTTCTATAAGTTTGTATTCATAACATTTGGTGTTGTTTCGGTGATTGCATCCAGTCTTGTATTATTTCTACCGTGTTAATTTTATATGTCCATTATCATTTCCTTTTTGTCGATGACAAAGGGGGAGAAATTTGAAAACTAACCACTCTATGCAGGGATTAAAAGTATCATCATATATTCAGGGGGCGATATATCATATATTTCTCAAAAAAAAAAAGGTGTTGTCATAAATCAAAAAGGGGGAGAATGTTGAATCACATATTTTGAATCATGACAAAGCAGTGAATTATACTATATGGATATGCAACAAAAAGAAAAAGAAAGTACGCTATTCAAACTACAAAGAAGACAAGGCTACAAAACTGCGTATAGTATGTTGATATATAAAGTTTTTTAGTCATAAAAATGTTAAAATCTATCCTCAAGTAGTTAAGTTAGTTTAATTTTTTTTTAAATTTTATAAAATAAGAGAAGTGTGCTTTGACTGTCAGATCAGTCGACTGACCATATATGGCAGTCGACTGAATCTGTACAGATGCACATGAACGCTCAGTTTTTAAATAACTTTGAACATTCAGTCAACTGATCGTTTTGGGTCAGTCGAGTGAACCTGTACAGTAGCTATTTTTTCTGAATGGACACCTCCTTTTGCCAAGAGTCACATTCTAATACGAAGAGGTATGGATGCTTTTGTTGATCGAAACTCTTCGTGAATGGTTGCAACTCTTTAACTATTATATAAACACACAAAATCTATTTCACAAATCACGAATTTACTGAATACTTTCTGATTATATTTTCTATACTGGCTGCATTCTAAAAAGCAATCACAACTTACATATATTGCTTGAATCTCTGAATTAACTAATCTATTCTTTGATTCTAAGTAATATTTTTCCTTTCTAAATCTTTACACACACATACATACTTGAGGAAAGATTATAGGAAGGTTGTACATCAAAGACATATCAGTGTTATTAAGAACACATAGTGTCAAAGAAATTCTATTGAAACTGTTGAAGTCCTGTTCGGTTGTCCAGGCGGGTAAAGTCCTCTTTCGGTTGTTAGAGGCGGAAAAGTCCTGTTCGATTGTTCAGGCGGGTAAAGTCCTCTTTCGGTTGTTAGAGGCGGAAAAATCATGTTCTGTTGTGCAGGTGTTGTATACCTATTCCTCTGGGTTAAGAGAGGGTTATTGTGAGAAATTCCAGAGAGAAGTCTGGGACTGGACGTAGAACGGGAAGTTCGATCCAGTATAAAAATTCTTGGTGTGCTCATTTTTATTTACTTTTCTATTATCATCTATTTCCGTATTTATATTTATATTACATATTACACGATCCTAAGTGATAGCTAGCGACAGTTGTCACTTTCACTACCCTGGCATTTGACTTGAGTGCAGCGTTCATATGCCCTATCATGCCTTCTACAAGTTTGTTTTGTACCATACCTATGGAGTGCCCTTTGGGTAGACCTTACGGAGGAGCGTATCGTACTGTATAAACTATGGGAATATATAAATTGTGTTACGAGGAATATGGATAACGTCATAACGCTATTTTAGTACTTTACTTTACTGTAGTCACTATTATAATAGCATATTTTACTACATAGTAGATAGTTTTATGGATCCTTAAGAGGTGGGAACCTGAACATCTCTTAAGTTATTGTACTCACGTTAGACACTGGATAGGAGATTTCAAACTCCGTAAATGCCTCTTACGCCGTCACACTCATATTTATTTACTACTGTTGTACGTACTCTGATTATATTGCGTAAATGTAAAATCAAATATTATTTGTAAAACAGCTTCATGAACTGTTTACTTGATTATTATATTTTGTCATTCTGCTGTGAGATTCTGTGTTTTATTTTCTTTCTCTGTTTTTCTTATTTACCCCAAAGCAATATGCACTTTTTAATGGTTTGAGTCTGACATGTGTGGTTTATCGTCGATTTAAACCATCCAAAAAGGCAGGTCATTACAAGTATATTGATGAATATTTAAAGAAAGTTGTATATAACAACAATTACATTTCTAAAGGAACCAAATCTTTGTAGATATGGTTACCTTCTTCCTAAAACAAACAAAAAAATAATTAGACAAAAGTATATTGATGAATATTTAAAGAAAGTTGTACATAACAATAATTAAATTTCTAAAGGAACTAGATCCTCATTGATATGGTTATCTTCATTCGCTAACACGTAAGACCCTAAATGAAAAATGTGGGTACCAAATAAAATTTTCTTATTTTTAGGTACCCAAAATAAAAATAAAAAGTAAAGGGAAATGGATACTTGATAGTGGTTGCTCCAAGCACATGACTGGAAATTGTAACAACCTGTATTTTTAACGATCGGATATTTAAATATTTAACCGTTAATTAAATAAAGGCCCAAAATATGATTTTTCGTATACGGTCAAATCAGGACACGAAACCACTTCCGTTGAGTTCGGATTGACGTTGCAAATTAAAACGAGTATAAGGATCGCTATGTTTCAAGATCGGACGATCTATTGGACAAAATGGTCTCGAAATACGCGAAATTAGCCCTTTGGGTTGCAATCTCAGATGGAGACGCTGTTAGTACCATCGGATTCGAAAAATAAGGTGATGTATGCATACGAGATTCATGATGATCAGATGTGTCGCGTGATCGCACGGGCTTGAAACGCGTGACCACTTATTCGAGAAATTAAATAAATGGAATATAATAGTAATATAAATATCCAAATCCTCTTTCCGCTCAAATGGCCATTTACCTTTCATTACCTGAAGAAGAAAATCATGGTTGAACCCATCATCTTGATCTTTAAAAATTAATTTCTCCCAAACTACTCAACTAAAAATCATGCCGTTTGGTACGTTGAGATTGTATTAACGAGGCTACGTGATGACCATGGTAGATTTTGGATCGACAATGTTTGGTCGTGATTGACCTAATGGCCATGAATTAGGGTTTGGCCTTGATGGATCTTGAGGTAGCGTGGGGCGGATTGGAGATTACCATCGTGTTTCCTGTGATGAGACACATCTTTCATCGGAGCTTGGCCATGTTCGATCATCGATAGTCGCGTGCGACATTTTAAGGGTTGAAGACCTGGCCATGAGTCACAATTTGGTTGGGTGGCACGATTGAGATGTCCTAGTGTGTAGATCGAAGAGAGCGCGAAGAGAAATGGTATGGCGAAGACGGATCACAGTTTCATCGTGTGATCTGAGACAAATCGAGTATGGAAGAGAGGGAAACATGCATGACCATGTCTTTTATGCACATACAAGCTTGCTTGAAGAAGAAAGGTTAGTGGCTTAATTAGGTGAGTAGTTAATTACTTAATTATTTTAATATCTCGCTAATGATGATTCTTATTTTGGCTATATCTTTTGCATACGAGGTCCGCTTTGGATATACTTTCTTGCAATGAGCTTGTGATGGAGAGATCTATTTTTTGGCACTAGTTTGGATAGATTTGGCTGAGATGAGTGAAATTGTCTGTCACTTTACTGTGATCGGTTTTTTATTAAAATGACGCTCTAGAATGATTTTTGGTTTTTAAATGTGATATTATTATATATGTGCAGTAACTATAAATTTTTATAAATGAATGTGTAATTATTTTTAAATGATTTACAAAGAATATCACTTATTTTCCATCGTCGTGCCATAGTTAAGGAATTATTAGATTAGATCTATTATTGATGTTATTTCTCAAAGTAATCGATATGGATGGATTGTTGTGTTGTATGCATGACATGTTGGATGGATGTATGGGTCATGTTTGATTGTTTGGCTTGTTTGTTATTTGGCTATTTTGGTTGAGAACACCGATTAGTGGTGATTGGATTGTAGAGAGCATCTCGTACGTTGGAGTTCCACACACGCGGGAATCTAATGAACGAGATAAGCTGTAGACGAGGGTTTGGGATACGTGCCGACGGATCTGCATTTCAGAGTAGATGATGCCGGATCTTTTCTTTTGGTCTGTACTTAACTGTTCGGCTAAGTAAATGACCAAGGTGGATGGTATTGACCATAGTAGAGTAGTCAACGTCCACCATTATTGTCAATTGGCGAATTGGCCGATATGTGGCTTTGACATTGATGAGATATCATGGTGCATGAAGTGATGTTTGTTCGTGTGACCAGCTTAGAGATATGGTGTTATCACTCTACAACGAGTGATTTTCATCGTAAGGCAGTGATATGATGCTTCGACCCGGTTGTTTGATACTGCAGATAGGTATTTAATGATGTATGGAGTAGGCTCTAGGATGATAGTATCAGAACTGTATGGATCATGCTAGATCTCGGGCTTTGGATGACATGCTGGTCAGGTTCTTCGATTAAGAGCTCAAGTAGTGAGCAGGATCAAAGATCGCAGCTCAGATTGAAGTGATGCTGTAGATACTGGACTGGGGTGAGTGTTGGGGGCCATGCCAAGAAAAATGTAGTAAACCAGTAGGGTTCAGATCCATATTGAGTGAGTAAGGCATAATGGATATGTTTATTCCTAGAGATCGTTGATAACTAAGATTGTTTTGATTGTGTTCAAAGTAGGGGCACCCAAGGGCTAGTAGCGCCAGTCTATACCTTGACCGGTAGGGTCTAGATCAGGTGGTATAGAGGTATCACAAGAAACAACTATGCGAAGCTTTTTAAAGGATGAGTACGGTGACCACAATCGAAAACCGTGATTTCCACTAGTCCTTGATAGTCTCCGAGGGTCGTATGATTCATCATATATATCTGGCAAATTGAGTGACAGTTAGTATTGTTTGATGGTTGCATTATTTGTTATGTTTGCTCACTAGTCACCTGTCACCCTAAGGACGTCACAGTAGGTAAGTATTGTGGTAGGGATGCCTGGATACCTTGACTTAACATAGTGTGGAGTAGGTATGGATAGAGATACCTAAATACCTGAAGTTTACTTAGTATGGAGTATGTACCGTAGGTGGAGATACGTAAGCACCCTAACATATACTGAGTATGGTGGACCCATTTTACGATGTTACAGAGTATCATATTACTTATATTTATGTGCTCACTCCGTGGTTTCAAGGAATGCTACACCATAATAGCCATTTTAATACTTATTTTTTTAAACTGCCAATGCTTATTTGTGTTATAAATTAATCACAACAATATCTGTTGCTAAGCTAAAAATGTGTGACTAAAAATACACATTAATTATTTTTTCATTCTGAACCTATATTTGCTAGGGAAAACTGGTTAAATTGAAATGTCTAAAAGGTTGCTAGGGAAAAAAAGTAAAACAGCATCTTTTGTCATCCATAACACTAACCCCAACCTTCTCAATGCTTGTTCATTCAGTTACTGCTAGAAAAAAATTTGACTTGCGATTCCATCTCGGCCTCAACTTCAGGCAAATCGATTTTGGCCAAAACTTCAAGCGAATCGATTTTGCCTTTGACTTAAAGTGCTCCCTTTCGATTTTAGACGACTCAATTTTTCCCTCGACTTTTGGCTATTCGATTTCCCAACAACCGATTGTCTAAAATTCAATCTCAATCAATCTCTGCTTCAAGCGATTTCTAGTTTAAGCGGTTATTTCCAAGTTTAGTTATTTTGAATAATTGTTTCGATTTGAATAATTGTTTACTCATTGGATGTTGTAAGTTGTAACTCTCTTTTGATGTTTTGCAGTTTTACCTTTAATGATTAATGGGTTGTCTCAGTTTAATTTTTTAGAGTATTCTCACTTTTTTCTTATGCAAACTATTGAATATGATGCACTAAGTACCAAATTTCAGCTACAAACGATTATATTTCATTTTCAAGGTGATGAGCGTGATTGAATTTAGATGTTTTCTAACTGGCTAGAAACTGTGAAAGTTAATCAAATTCAATATCACTGTTTTGTTTGATTTTTGTTTATCAAAAGTGTTTTTTTTTTGTTTTTTCAAATATTTAAGGTCGATAAGTGTAATTAATAATTAGTTTTATCTCTGAATATATAAACTCCATTCAAAATTATATTTTACTTATAGTTAATGAAATTCATCTTTAATGTTTTGCTTATAGTTGAAACTGTTTCTGTGTTTGTGTTTTCCCTCCTTTTCTTCTTCTTTTCAACCGTCTAAGACCATTAATTAGCTGCCTTCTTAGTGTTAATAAACTCCACGCAAGAATATAAGCAGCAAATTTTGGAATGGAATATTATATACCATACATCTTCTCATACACATATGTTGTCTTCTTCATCTTATATACGGATTTAAATAACTTATCATTCAATAAATAGTTCGTATTGGAAATTTCTTTAATTTTATTTATCTACAACATAATAAGAATCAATGATAGGCAGTGTATAAATACGTGTAACAGAAATTTAAGAGGTACTAATCATTCAATTATGAATATGAAAATTTTGGTTTAGTAAATGATCTTGACATCCTTAGATAGTTAATTAATACTCGTATTTACAATTAATGCTGTAACTTCATTGATTCAATAAGAAATAACTTTGCTTCTTATGAGTAAACACTATTAATTAACGGATGTCTAGCCATGATTAATAAATTTATGAGTAATTTGAGGCTTAAAATATGATCCCATGTGTGCATTAATTGGAAATAAGTGTTAAAATGTCATAGTTGAACTGAAGCTTTTGGGAAATCATTCCCTCTTTCCATTTTACCTTGTGAAACATTATGTCATTTTAACATAAGAAAATAGCTTTTCATTATTATTTATATGCGATGCTTTCCCATGATGCACGTTTGTTAATCATGTGTGCTTGATCGAGGAGTTGGAATTACACCTAATTCTATCTGTTATAGGCTCACTGAACTAGATTTGAACTAGCTATTCTCATAGTCAGGAATCACAGTGTTTCCAACCTTGTCTTCTTAAATCCGTACTTACACTAAATAAAGATTTTTTTTGAGTCAATAATCGTTTTTGATAGCTCTCGATCATCAGTCTCAATTCATGGCTTCAAATTGGTTCAGGTTGAACTAGACAATAAACTTCTTATCGCTTATATTTTCATTATTCATTGTTTAATTATTCCCTACAGTTGTAATTAGTTACTTGATCAGATGTTTATGTCATATTATATTATTCATAACGAACTTAATTAATATCGGCTGATTTCAAATCAGCTAGTTTTGAGGATTTGTGTTCAGATTCTGTTGATTATAAAATGGTATGTTAGTTATAGTATTGAAAACCTTACCATATAATGCACGATGAAATGGTTTGAATTCATGAATAGTCATTGAATAAAATGTTAGTTAACTTTGATTTTTCTTGTAGGCATTAGCAAACCCATAAAAATATATTCCACGAACGTTGGATTGGAAGGTGGGGCATAGAATAAAATTTGGAGAAGTACTACCAGGTGCCACGGAAACATATATAAGTGTTTTGATTACAACATTAAAATGCACATCAAAATAACACGAGTTATTAATTAAAATGTATTAAAATGCACATGAAAGTTTGTACTCAATTTTAAAACCGAGTCTCAGTTTTTGAAACCAATTCTCGGTTTATAAAAAATTGAGACTCAGATTTAAAACACGTCCACCATAGGCTATATGAAAGGAAGGAATCCATTGCTATTTGAAAAATTACCATAGAATTCAGTTATAAATGTAATATCCATATCTTATGCACAACATGCTAATTGTAAGGAATGAACGCATGTCAAATATAGGCTATATAAAAGGAAAAACAATTCATGTGGCGAAAGACATGTTGTTACACTATAACAAAGATATGAGATAAAGTTCAGTTTTCTTTTGTTATTTATTCATTGAAATAAGTGCAAACATACTCCTATTACTCCCCAAAGTCCAATCTTAATAACACCAAGGGTCAATTATCAACCATAATTCGTTTAGAAATCAATAATGAATGCAATAATTATGCTATGCCATGCCATACAAAAAGTTAATTCAAAGGGATGACTCCAAGAATTATTAAAGTCCAGAGAAATTCAAAGTGATTGCTTCCATTCTTTGGATAAACGGCAAACCGTGATAGTATTAAAGTTTTAGTTTTTAAACTTGTGCATAATGAATTCCCACCTTACTTCGGTAAAGTCTCCATTAATGATTTAATGCACTGTATATTCAAGAATAATGTAATTCATCTTTTTAAGTGCCAATGTTATGAAAAGCAAGGTTACATATATAATTTTCAATGATTTTTTTTTTTTGCAAAATTATTGAAAATAATTTATAATAACTGTACAAATTAAACCAGACTATAAAAATGTTACTATGCTAATAATTATAGGAAACATTGGTCTTTATGCAACAAATAAGTTCAAATTATAGTAATAGAATTAATTATATGCAATCTACTTCATTATAGACTTAAGAATGATGGAGAACCGAGTGGGATTATGCGGTAGTATCAGTTGGGATACATATATGATTTCACAAATTATATTACCATACATTTCACAAATTATATTATCATACATTTCACAAATTATTATATACCATGCATTTCATAAATTATTATATACCATATATATTCAAACTGTTAAGATCCATAATCTTCCATTAATACATATTTTATACCAACAGTTTTAAACATTCAAAAATTTAGTGTCTGTCTAGTAAAAGCGTTTATTCATATTTCTTGTAATAGATAGCAAGAGAAGCAAGAGATCATGTATTTCTCTTCTAAGTAATCATGGGTGAAACTAAAACCTAGAGTCATCTGTTAAAAATTTAAGAAGCAAAAACCCCAAGAAAAACATTCTTTTAGTAAAGAAAACACAAATTATGACAGTATTGCTTAATTAATTTGTAATGACCCACAGTTTTGGACGGTTTAAAATGACAATAAACCACACATGTCAAACTCAAACCATTCAAAAGGGAAGATTGTTATGGAGTAAATAAAGATAAGAAGAGAATGAAATAAAACAAATATAGAATCTCACAGCGGAATGACAAAATAGAATAATCAAATAACAGTTCATGAAACTGTTTTACAAATAACATTTGATTACACCTTTACAATACAAATCAGCGAACATACAGCAGAAATAAATAAATAATACAGCGGAACAACATGATGCAGTGGGATAAATATAATAAATAATAATAGTACTAAATTTTCGTCTTCAACATCGAGAAATAAGGTCTTCAATACACTGAATAGCTCAGAATGACCCGAGTGTAATGAAAAGACAAAACACTCGAGTTAGACATGTAAGTTAAATCAACAGTAAATAAATATTAGTGTAACCGCTTCAGAGATTTTTACGGGTTTGATATCTCTTATCCAGTGTCTACGTGTATGCAATTACTTAAGGGATGTTCGGGATTTCCATCTTCTAAAGATCCGTTAAACTATCTACATACATAGTACAATATGCTATTATAATAGTGTCTACAGTAAAGTATTAAAATAGCATTAAGGCATTACCCATACCCTCCTTAACACATTTTTATATATTCCCGTTATCTATACAGTACCGTAATCCTCCATAAACTGGAAGGCTATCAGACGACGCTCCATAGGTACGTACAAACCAAACTTGTAATGGACACGATAAGGCATGTGGCAAGGCACGCGAGACAATGCCAGGGTAGGATTCTACCGTTTGCACTCCTGGACAAGTGGTAACGCATAGCAGCTTCTACCGCCCACCTTGGAACACACTTCCATAATCAAATCGAGGGGTGGCCACCAAATCAATCACATAGTCATAATATGGTATTGAAAAAATTTGTCTGATCGAAGGAGCGACCTCACTTGGCCCGGTATAGCTCTTGTTTTAGCCACATCAAGCTAACTTGAGGGAGTCTAGGCTACATAAATACCTCATACAGAATAGTTCGCCAAACCATCCTACTTCATTCTGAAATCTCCACCACGTACACAGTTGTTAAAATGGTTTTCGGTATTAGAAGAGAATATGAAAATATCTGATCCCGATCTCTTTAACAACCAAACGCTTATTTCACATCGGATGGTTCATTTACATTTCAAAAATCGATTCATAATTGATATCAAAATATCATATTCAATTCAAACCATATCACGTTCGAAATCATATTCACTTTAGAAATCATATCGACAAAATAGGTTAAATCCTAATTTCAAAATCATCATATTTACTCAAATATGCAATTTCACTAGAAAATATCATTTCAAATCCCAACTTATGTTATAACATCATTTAGCCATATTTGCATTTTAAAACAAGGATTAAGTATAAATACTTCAACTTTACACGGTCTGAAATTTAGAAAATAGTTTAGATAGTCGTAAATAGTTTAAATAGTTTTAAAAATAGTTAAAATACTTTAAAAATAGATTAAAATATTTTCAAATGGTTAAAATACTTTAAAATAGTTTTAAAATAGATTAAAATAGTTATAAATGGTTAAAATAGTTTAAAATATTTTAAAATGGTTTAAAAGAGATTAGTTTAGTTTAAATATAGATTAAGATAGTTAAATAGTTTAAAATAGGTCAGAATGGTTTAAAAATAGATTTAATACTGTTTAATAGTTAATATAAAATAGTTTGATTATTGGAAATGGTTTATATAGTATATAGTTTGAAAATTTAAATAAATCTGAATTTAAAATAATATATCTTTAAACAGTTTACATTAAAATAATTAGTTTGAGATTAATTTCAAATTAAACTATTTCTCCCATTTCAACAAATATGGAACATAACCAGATTTGAACAAAACTAAATTTTCTTTCAATACAAATTCCCAAAAACCATTTCGATTTATATTGATTTCAAATACATGTTTAAACTGCAGTTTTAAAGCACTTTAAATTCATGGATTTCGAAGTTAAAATGTTCAAACATTTCAGTAACTCAATTTTGATAAATTTCATTTATATTTCACAGTTCAACTTTGAAATTTCAATTTAAATTCCTTTAATAGTTCCCTTAAACAAATTTCCATTTTAACATTTTAAAGCTTAGATTTTGAAAATAATTTAGTTTATATAAGTCAAATTTCATTTCAAAATATCATTTAACTGAATCCAAAAATTTAAGGATATAAAATCATTTAATTTAACCAATTCTATGTCCGTATATAATTTTCTATCCTATGTTCAAGTGATACAGATATATATCATTTCAACCTGCAATAATTTAAAATTTACGGGTATATATAATTTTAATTCGCAATCCCAAGTTAAAATTCAAAATCCATAAAATCGTTCGAGTCTATCATTTCTACCCATAACAATTTTTCCTAATCTATCAAATCATTCGGGTATGTATCATTTCAACCCACAGTGATTTTCCTAACAATAAACTAAAGGAACTTGCAGTATGATAGTAATATATAAATATAACATCCAGTCATTCAATATCTACAATCAAACATCCATCACAATCATCATTCAAATCAACCAATAAATAACAAAAATTACTGATTATCATTAATAAATACTTAATTAGCAATTTAAATTCAACATTAAATTAAATGGCAATTAAATTCGACAAAATTCTGATTTAACCGGGATGACAAATTAAAACACCAAACAACAATCATTCAACTTCTAATCACATGAAAAATTTAATTTAACTAATATATAACAATTTAATAGTTGTGAGCCGGTTAAAACATTCACCTTTGATTTAAACTCTATTTGAAATCCAAAAAAGACCCGAATTGTACAGTCTTAGAATTCGTCCAAACTAGTTCCACAATTGCAGAATTTTGACACGATTGCAGTGGAGAAAACTGCATGTGAATCCGAACTCATATGAAAAAGATATGATCGTTAGAAGTTACATGATTCAAATTAAAACTAAAATAAATAAATAATGAAAATAATACACGTCACCTCACATGCAAGCACTAGCATCAGCATCCCACCTGTTCAAATGCTCGACTCGATATACCAGTCGCCGCCTATATGTGAAAAACGCCGCCACCATGCCATCGTCCACCACAATCTGATCCAACCAGCTTGCTCGCCTGGACCTGCCGATCCCACCAGCAAGGCCGTGACCACAACCGCAACCGCATCGGCATGCTGCTGCTTTTAAATTCGAACCCTAATCAAATTTTTTGGCGATCTGATGCTTCTACGACATGAACGAATACCATGGATTGACTCCATTCATCGAGCTTTATAAGCCGGCACCCTCCAATCGTCGTGAAATCGACGATCCACCATTAAAATGACAAACGTCACTATGGAAGGCCGAGAAAGATTGATGATTTCTAGCTGAACGATGCATCCAATTGAAAAATGAATCACTGCGGTGAATTATGCACGTTGAGATCTTTCCAATGATATATAATTCGGTATAGTTTTGAGGAGTTTGATTTTTCGATTTGAATTTCAAATTGAAATCAGGTTTTGGAATTGAAAATAGGTTTATGCCATTGGAGAGAGGAGATAGGAATAGACAGATAGATTTGTATGTACATGAATAAGAAACGTAAAGGCTGCTAGGGTTAGAAAAATCTATTTATATATACAAGGCCCGATAAGAAAGAAGGAACATACCGAATTGGTTCGAAACGACAACAATGACCCGAAAAGCCCGTTCTGTTTCCGAAAATGAAAGTGGGTCATCCAATATATCGAAATAGATGTTTTCGATATTTTCAAATTTAATAGAACATGATTCTATTCCTAATTCCATTGTATGAAGAACTTAGCTTTAAAAGTCAGCTTATTTCAAACTGAATTCAATAAATTGAATTCTACGCGTTTCAATCCCGCACGATCAAACGATAAGTCCAATCGCTACAAAACTTTAAATCGTACAATAATTCACCATTACGGATCTGATGAGATTGGTTTCATCGAAATCTGAGGCAGTGGCCAAAATGGCTATTTCACATTAATTAAATAATTTATTATTAAATTAATTAATCACCTTTTTAACTTCAAATTTAATAACTAACAATTTTAATCATTTCTAATTACATAGAAATTAATAATCTTTTTAAAACAAATTTCTCATGTCAAATTCAATATTAAATATTACAATAACTACAGCATTCAAGTTCAATTGAACAAATTCATTGACTAATATTTTGAATTCCAATAAATCCATTTATTTGATTTTCACCTTATTATTCAATCCATTATTATTTAATGGACATAATTAACATTGCTTTGTCACATCAATATTCCACAGTTATCTTTTAAATTCATATTAACTGCAATATTTAAATAGATTAATTGCAATTGATTTCCAATTCAATTTCAACGGATTAAATAGTTAAATGATAATTAAACAATTATTACAACTCATAATTTCAAACACATTTCTATGTTTATTGTTAACAAACAAAACTAATAAATTCACACACTGATCAACTATTCTGTATTAACCAATTTCAATTAATAACATACAATTTCACCATTTAGTACTACATTTGGCTTATTTCCTTATTTGCACTTTATAACCAAATTAACTTTACAATTATTTCAGTTACTTGAGATTACTTTCAAATAGTAATCAATTACCTTAAATTAACATTATTAAACTTCATTCTAGTTAGATTCCTCATTCATAAATCATAAATTTTATTTTATTCAGATCTTAAATTACAAAATCTTATTAAATTCAATATTTTAATTATCGAAAAAATACGGGTTGTTACATAATTATGATGTATAATAAATTTTAATTATTTTAAAGCGTGCACAATAGTTAGTTGTGCAAACCGTACTTAGGAAGTTAGGAAAGCCCACATTTGATTACAATGTACATCTAAGCAACAGTGAAATACTTTAAAAAAAAAAATAATACTATTAATGAATGCATTTAACAACTCTAGTAAGTAAAAAAAATTTTTTTTGCCTTTTTCTAAGGGTGGGTTGGGCTCATGGCCCAACGTGACCTTGGCTGTGCTCGGTCACGGGCCCAGTACATCACTGCTCCCTGGCCGGACCCAGGTCCGGCTAGGTGGCCAGATAGGTGACCTGGCCCCTACAGCGTGCAGCAGGCTTGTGCTGCTACTGCATGGCTATTGCCAAGCAGCAGCCAACAGGAGCTGCTGCCCTGCATAATGTCCAAGGCCTAATATTTTTGTCATCTCATATCATTATCATATATTCATAGTTTACATAGTTTGTTAACAATCATATCAATATTTATCGAATATTATCATATTTATATCAGCAACCACCAACACCAGTTGCTTGCTATATTGATCTTTTTTCGAATCAATAATCAAGCATCCCATATGAATATAAATATAGAGAGGTACAACATAGACTTTTCAATACAATGGAAGCACCAATGCCATAATAATCTACTACTACTTGTAAAATATATTTTTAAACGACTTCAAAATTTGATCGACTAACCTTTTTGAAACTTTTGCAATGGAAAAGCAAGAAATCATATTAAGAAGAATCCACAAAAGCACCTAAATATTTTTCAACTCCACTATCAATATATTATTTGTTTCTTTCTCGACATTTACCTACCATTGCACATCTTAGTTTAAACTGAGGCTCTAAGTTTTTTAAAATGAAGTGGGCTTAGTTTAAAAAACCGAGCCTTTGTTTAAAACCGAGACAGTTTAAACTAAGGCTCAGATTAAAAACTGAGCTCCTTAGTTTTAAAGGAGGCTCAATAAAAACCGAGGCTCAATTAATAAACCGAGGCCTCGTTTAAAATTTTCACTCTAGTTATTTTTTTTAAAATGAGAATCCGTTGATCTTGATTGTTTTTTGTAAATTTTCCTTGATTATTAATGGTCATTCTTTTTGGTATAAATTTCAATTTAATTTGATATTGACTTCATGTAGGCACTTATAGAAGAAGTGGAGGAAAAGTGAAAATTGGATGGTAGTTTTAGTGGTCATAGTAGAGTATCAAATATGTGATGCTACTGTCACAAGATTAAGAGATAGATGTAGTTAAAGGTTATGTTGGAGCCAGCTTGTCATTTTAAGAAGGTGATACAGAATGTAGAGAAATTTATTTGGGCGGCTGAAGTTCTTGAACTAGATGCACCAATTTATGATGGTCCCTCAAAATGGAATGTACAAGCTATGTGAACTTTCAGATGGAGGCTTCATTATATGGATGGAGTTTCACATTCAGTATTTGTAGGTTTTAACAATGAACCATGTCTTACCTTTTGTTATTCTAATTTGATATTAGTATGAAATTGGTAAACTACGTATTGAATTTAGTAACTTAATTATGTATTGATCTTATCTTTTGTTATCATGATTATGGATGTTGTTTATTGATATTGCTTGAGTTATAATTTATTAAATTGAGATAATATTATTCTTGAATTCATATTAAATATAGTTTACATTACAATTATCCATACCATATTAATTAGTTATTGCAACGGTTATTAATTTTATTATAGAACTTATCAACATTTAGTTATATTACTAGTTTGTTATTGCTAACACTTAAATCCATCGTAAATATCATGTTACCTGTTGGACTTCAGGATTTTGGTTCATGACAAGAAGCTCAAGACTCATCAAACAATCGAAAAAATAGAGTTTAAAGTTGGTATAGTTTTAGTATTTACTGTTAAAATCTTTCCTCAAGTTCAAACCTGCATATTTTGAATAACACATAGTTTAGTCGACTAAATCCCCATATTCTGTCGACTAAATCTGTGTTATAATTTTTTCTAAAAATAACATGATTTAGTAGACTAAACCAATAGTCAGTCGATTAAATGCTGCATTTTCGAACTATTAAATTACTATTTCAAATTAGTCAACTAAATGTTTATATTCAGTCGATTAAACATGTTCCAACTGTCATATTTTCAAATTTTCTTAAAAGATGTCTCGTCTTCCTAAAAAGGAATCTCTTCCAAGAAGATTTGTGACCATATCCAATTCAACAGAACTCTTTGCAAACATTTGTAACTCTTCATTCATTATATATATGCATTTCATTTAAGATCAAATTACTTGACTTTTGTACTCTCTGCTATCTTGAATATGCATTTGTTGAATTTGCGAAATCAAGTTTAAGTGTCTTTATTTCTAAAGCAATCTCTACTTCCTTTATCTTCACGAGCATACAAATATATATATATATATATATATACACACACACTTGAGAACAATATATAGGAAGGGTGTACTTCATTAGACAAATTTGTGTTGTAATAAGAGCATGCAAAGTCAAGAAAACATTTCATTTGTAACAAAGTCATGTTCGGTTGCCTAGGTTCAGTTGCTCTGGCGGGAAAATACTGTTCAGTTGCTTAGGTGGTCCAAGTCCTGTTCGGTTGCTCAGGTGTCGTAAACCTAATCCACCGAGTCAAGTGAGCATTGTAGTTTAAATCCAGAAGGAGTCTGGTACTGAACGTAGAATGAGATTCCGAACCAGTATAAAAATATCTGGTGTCATTTTATTTTACTACTAGTTACTTACTTTATATTCTACACAAGTAGTTTAGATAATATCCATATTACATGATCCCACAGTCACTTTCATTTGGTATAAGAGCAAGGTCATCTTATAACTGTAACACAGTTATTTGATATTTTAGTAATATGAAAAACAACACTAGCAAAAGTTTTATTGAAGTCAATCTACTGCACGACCACCACTATTTAACACGTTAAACTATAACTATTGGTCAACTAGAATGAGAATTTATATGCAAGCTAAGGGTTATGAAACCTGGAATATTACTCAAGCAGAATATAACATACCTACTACTGAATATTCATAATGGTCTAATGCACAAAAACTAGATGCTACTGCAAAAGCCAAAGCTATGAATATGTTATTTTGTGCTTTAGACAAAAATGAGCTTAATAGAGTTAGCAAGTGTACTACTGCTTATGAAATTTGGCATACATTTAAAGTTACACATGAAGGCACTAACAAGGTAAAAAAGAGTAAGATTTCTATGCTCAATAATCAGTTCCAGAATTTCAAAATGAAGCAAGATGAAACAATAAATGAAATGTACTCTAGATTCAAGACATATATCATTCTCTCTTAGCATTAGGAGAAAAATATTGAGAATTTGATATTGTTTCAAAAATCCTTAACTCTTTAACGGATGAGTGAGAATGAAAAGTCTTAGCAATCGAAGAAGCTAACTACATTTCAGCTATTAAACCAGAAGAGTTGATAGAAAATCTAATGTCTTATAAAGTTTACCTCCAAGCAAAACTAGTACAGGTGCAAGATAAGAAAATTTTAACATTCCAAGCAGAAAAGGATGAATTAGATTTAGATGAAGAAGATATGGCGTTTATTGCTAAGAATTTCAAAAAGTTTTTGAAATTTAGAAAGAGCAACAACTTCAGAAACTACAAGAACAACTTCAGCAGTAATAACGACAACAACAAGCCATCGTTTTCTGCTCTATAATGTTATGAATGTCACAAGAAAGGACACATCAAGAAAGACTGCCTTGATCGAAAGAGAGATAAATTTAAGAATAAGAAAGACAGATTCAAAAAGAAAGCCTTCTTCGTTACATGGGATGATTCAGAATCATCTTCATCATCAGACAGTGACACAGACAACGATTATGAACAATCCAACGTTTGTTTTTTTTACGGCCACAAATGGCAAGTTGAGTGATTTAACTTTTGATGATTTAGTGGATATAAATTCAGAATTACTTGATAAGCTAAGAAACATCAAAAGAAAATATAAAGACACTCTTGAAAAATTGAATAGGACTGCAGTTTAGGTAGATATGTTAAGAAACGAGAAAGAAATTTTAGAAGAAGAACTTGAAATTTCTCAAGAATATTGTTCTAATACAATTTTTCAACTATTAATATCAAGTCAAGAAATTGAAACTCAAAAGGAAAAGAATGATGCTCTCTTAGTTGAAAATCATGATTTGAAAGCTAATATTAAAATATTGGAATTAGATATTTCTAGTCTTAAAACAAAATTAAATGATATTACCAAAATTGTCTTTAATTTTAACACAGGACGAGAGATCTTTCTAAAATTATAGAAAATACTCGGACAGTTTCAAATAAAAGGGGACCAGGATATAAGCAAGTTTCAAAAAGTATTCCAAAAAAAATACTTCTTTATATAATAATATTAAAAGGAACAATGATATTATTGTAAAATAAATTTCAAAAGAGCCAAATTATTCTAAATCAATTAAAGATTTGGTGTAACATCCCCATTTTTAAATCAAACTTAAATTGGTAATTTATTTATTTTTTGAAATTAAATTGTGAATTAATTTGGTATTTTCCAAATTTAAATAGATATTTGTTTTTTATTAATATAAATATATATAAATATGATTTTAAATAGAATTTCTAATTGGAAATGAAGAAATAAATATTTTGAATAATATATTGGATTTGGATTTATTTGTGAATTTATTTGAGAAATAATTTGAATATTTAGGAATAAAAACATATAGTAGATTGTGAAAGTAAAATTTGGATTAAAGAATTGAAGAACAAAAATAAAAATTTTAAAAAGAATTTTAATCTGGGAATTCTAAAAAGGTAAAATGTATTGTAAAGCAGAATTTGGTTTAAAATTCAAAAAAATAAATATATTGGAAATAAAAATTGGATTTAGAATTCTATATTTTAAAGAAATAAATATATATACATATATATGATTATTTATTAGTAATGAATAATTTGATTCCAAATCATTTTTCTTTAAAGGTTATATAAATATAAGTAATATAAAATGTATGAATATCAAGGTGCGATTGGTTTGAAAATATGTACAGTGAGAAAATAGTTTGTATATTATAAATTTAGAATATAAACATATGTAGATAAATAAATAAAAGCTTAACAACGGTTTAAAAACAAAATTTTATAAAATTATTTAAAGAAGGACTAAAACATAAATTCTTTCGTTTTTGACATTTGTAAAATGATTTCTCAAGTAAATAACAAGTGTTGAGTGAATTAACAAGTGTCATCTTTTAAATATTCTTTTGATTTTTGAATTTAAAGAAATAAGGAAAAACTATCATACACTTTTCAATTTTTATTTCAAGCACTCAAAATGAAAGAAAAACTTCAAATCTGAAAAGAAAATAAAAAACAAAGTATAGTTCAAAATCAAAACCTGAAACAAATCAGGAAAAAAAGCAAGCCTCGGATCTGAAGCAAGCTAAGTTTCAAGAAAACAACTTGAATCAAACAACAACATCAAAGATCAACTCAGTTTTAGATCAAAAGAACAAATGCTAAACAATCTTCAACCTGGAAGTTATCAATCTGTTTCAAAGCCTTCAAACTGGAAATAAAAAAAAACATCAAACTGGAAATCAAAAACTTCAAACTGGGAATCAACCTGTAATTGAGCAAGATGCAAATCAAAACCTGGAAACAAAGTAAAAGCAAATACAAAAGTTGCAGATTTAAGCTAAATCAAGCATGCAGCAAGTTCAAATGGCAACTCAAACTAATTATCAAGTTCCTGTTCTCGGCTTTTCAAAACAACATGGCGAGCAAATCTTTTTTTTTTTTAAACCTAATATGCTTAATTTTTTATGCCTATGATGATGATGTGTTTGTTCAACAGAAAATGTGATGTATATATATATATACATAAAGAGATAAGCATGCATGTCTGGGAACATGCATTACCCCTCTCTGTTGTTCTTCAGGCAAGCATTCTTCATAAGAAAAAAAATTCATCTCTCAAACTATAAATAGATTTATGTGATGATCTTTAAACGAAAATTCATCATAACAGTGTAATCCAAATTTTAAAAATAGTCTTAAGCAAGAACATTAAGAAATTACAAAAAAATGAGGTATAACAGTAAAAATCACATATAGGTTAAAAATCAGGGTTCACGATTTCGGGTATGGATCTTATAATTGATTCGCATGTGCCAATAAGGAATTTTGGTATGAAGATCCTATTTTTAATACTATGTATATTGTGAATTCCCGAGTTGGTCAGGAAATTGTTTTTCATAAATTTCTGATGATCAACGTGGAGTGGAGGCTTGGGTTTGATGTTAGAGGGAGGGTGAAGGATAGGTATTGGGGGAAAAATAGGGGGAAGTTTTTCTGATGATCGAAGCGATCAGGCGGCAACATTTTAGTGGTTTAGACCTAGTTTTTGTCGAACATGTTCTTGGAGAAATTGCATTTTCATCATCGAATCGATCTTGACCGGGATTGGTGGATTTGAAACATGGTTCGTCGACGAAGTGATGAGCGCGATGGCGAAGGTTCAGGTGGTCTGGATCGACGGGGCGAAGTGATTGGTTGTTGGAGTTTTGTTCCAAGGTTGGATGAGTACCTCGATTTTGATTCCGTGTCGATAGCGATCTTTGGGTGGACGGAATTGATGTGGTGGGCTGTCAGTGACTTTTCGGCAGTGATCTCGGATGTCGAAGCGTCACTGTGCGACTGTACACGTGCACATGTGCTTCCTGATATCAGGTGGTAGTATGGTGGTTTTGGCATCGAAGAAGAAGATGGGTTTCCTTGGATTTACTCTCGGGTAATCAATGTTGGTAGCTCGAGTTTTATATCGAGTAGTTCAAAAGTTAAACTATATAATAGAAAGTTTTAAAAACAAAACAAAGCAAAATGAAAAGGAGGAGAGGTAACTCGAAGCAGGTATCGGGGTCAGGCTCGGGAAAACCTAGCAAATGACGCGGATGAAAACCCAAAATATATCGGGTTCAAATATATGCCAGTTTTTGAAATTTAAATTTAACAAGTTTTTCTTTAATCAAATTTAATAATTTCTTGTTTAATTCTTTTAAATATAATAGATGTTTCATTTTGGTTTTGGAATAGGTTAATGATTTAAAATAAATATTTTTAAATTTATTAAGTTTAAGGTATTTTATTTTATACCTATTATTTAAAATTTAAGTTCATTCAAATAAGTTTAAACGATGTAATGTAACAGCTTTAAGTAACTTAATGGGTTTAAGTTGAATTGTGTGTTATGAAGATTTATTGCAAAGGTTTATCAAATAAACTAGAATGAAATTAATTGATGAGTAAAGATAAATAGTTTATCTTTTAAATTTATTAAGGTCTTGAGTAATTTCTTAATGGAAATTTAAAATGATGTTAAATTATTTAAAGTAATTAATCAATGGTTGATTAATTAATGTGATTGATTAAAAGTTAATTTTTCAATTAATTTTAGTATAATTTCTTAATTAAAGGATGATTAATTAACGACGAGTAATTAAAGGTTAATTGCTTGATGAAATTAATTAAGTATAATTACCTAATGTAATTAATAAAGGATAATTACTTAATATAATTAAGTTAAAGGTTGATTAACTAATGTAAGTAATTAAGGATAATAAATTACTTAAAGGTAATTACTTAATTAATTTGTGATTAATGTATATAAGTGACTGGGGATAATCATTTATTGTAATTAATTAAGGATAATTAATTTAAATGATAATTAATTAAGGGTTAATTAATTAATTAAGGATAATTAATTTAAAGGATAATTAAATAATTAAAAGTTAATTATTTAATGATTATAGGTTGATTTATTTATTAATTAAGGTTGATTAATTAATAACTAAAGGTTAATTTATAAATGATTAAAGTATAATTAATCAAAATGGTTTGTAACTAATTAATATTAATTAACCGGGATTAGTAGTCTATTCATAAGTAGTTAATCTGATTTAAATTAATCAAATGATTCATTAGTCTTACTTATGGATGTTTGGATTCTATTGAATGTTGAATTGTTTGATATCCCTGATGTGTGATGCTTTGTTTTGATTTGAGCTGTGATGAATGTAATTTATTTATCTCTATGATAAATTTATATTATTTATCTGTGAATCTGTGAATGAAGATAAACGTTATAGGAATATACCGCTTATCGATGTTGATGTGATTGAATCTGTGATGATTGATGATGTTGCACTACTATGTAAAACCCCTAGACTACACCATACACACACAAATATGGATTTCATGGAAAATCGGTTAAGTCACAAATATTTTGAAATTAAATATTATTTGTTTCAAAAGTTGAATTTTGAATCCAAATGGTTTTGGAAAAGGAATTAAATTGAATATGGAAAGCTTTTGGAAAGGAAAATTTGAAATTATAATTTATTTTGAATAGAATATATCTTATTTAAGATTTGAAAATTATTTTGGATAATATGGTTTGAAAAGGGGTAACACAAGTTATAAAATACATATGGTTTTTAAACCATCTTTAAATTATTTTAAAAGTATTATTTTGGGAATTTAAAATTAACCCAAGTTTATACTTTAAAGACTATAACTTGTGCATATTTGATCGGATTTGTCCGAAACGAAAAGTATTTGTTTTCAAATGATAATAGCTTTCAAGTAAAGAAAGAATTTCCAATTTGTTTTGAAAAGATTTCAAGTTTGAAATAGAATTGTTTTGAAAGCTATGAATAAATCTTTGTGAAAGATTTTTGAACTTTGTTTTAATATTGAAGAGGATCTTAAAAGTGTATCTTTTGTATAAAAGATCTGGAATTGAAATAATTTTGAAAACTATGAATTAATCTTTGTGAAAGATTTGTGAACTTTGTGAAGTGAATCTTATTGTTTAAAGATTTGGAAATGGTAATTTATATAAACCATTTGAAGAAAGGCTTTTGGGCTTTAAGTTGTGACTTAACTAGGTTCCCAATATCCATATGCTTTTTAAATTAAGCGCTCATTATTCGGTTTAGCTGGGAGAGGACTTTGTGTCATATAAACCATTCCGAATAATGATATGACGTTATGGATAGCATTTGAAGACTGATGGTGAAGAATGGGTATTTTCGAAGGCGAAAGGATAACCTGTCGAATGTCTCTGCACCGGCTGATCCCCGGTGTAGAGATTTGACCAACCTTTATGATGGGAAGTCCGGACGTGATTAGGGATTATTTGGATTTGCAAGGGACTCATTGTGAAGTGCCTTCGGTTCTGTTCGAAGCCAGAATAGACTTGTATGGACGTGTGTCTGACATTATACTTTCAGATGTAAAGCTGATTTCTATCAAATACATTTCTATTTAGTGGCGCAAAATTTATTCTCTCAGCTTAACACCCTTCTCTGTGACGTACGAGCTCAGAGGTTACGTAATTGATGGTTACTTGTGATACATTCCCTATTGGGTAATATGGCATATGAAGTGAGGCTGATCATTTGTTGATCGAAGCATGGCTTTTGTGAAAAGCATAGCTTTGTGAACGAGACTTCGTCGAGCCTCACAACCCAGAAATGGTCGAAACAGGAATGTCGCGGCAAGGTTTTTAGGGGTCGCACCCCTAGGATATGTCCCTTTCCTTCTGGATAAAAGGTGGTATCATGGTATGGAGCCTAGATATTTAACTGTGTGGTTGTTGCTATTCGTTGGTGAATCCCGGGATAAAGGTCGATAATGACCAGGGATGGCTTACTTGTAGGTGTTACCTAGTTACAGAGGTAACCCGACCTTGTGTCGGTAGAGATTCGATTTGTTTCTTGGGGGCGTCCCTCCAAAGGCCTTCCATTCGGTGAGGAAGTTCCTTTGCCTGACCATTGTTGGAAATCCAATCATTTAATACGAGCCCTTTACGATTGTAGTTGTATAACCTGCCACCTCAGGTGGTAGCTATAGCAGGCATAATATAGTGGTACCTATGCTGGCTAAGATTAATAGTACACTTTCGAAAGGTTTTCTGCAATATGCACTAATAATAATATCAAAGAATTTTGCGTAGTAAGCATGTTTGACTATTATAAGGAGAAATCTTCCCCAAATGTGCAATTGCATTGTGTGAGTGCCGGAATGCCTTTTGGTAGTTTCCTTTTCCAAAAAGCATTACGGATTTCTTTTAAATTCTTTTGTTTTGCTTTTGGTAACGATAAAATGTTTTTGTTTTCTCATACCAGTCCCATGACTGACCTTGCTTAATACAACGTGATAGAGGGTTCTTGCTTCGCATTTGGTGGCGAATGGGAGACTCTTACCCCTACATGTCCCCGGAGAGGGTTGGTTAACCGGGTAGGTGAAGAAGTCAAAAGGCTGGCCGTAAGAGCAAGGGTAGGGTACCATTGTATGCCATGGCGGGGCTGGGATGGTTGAAAAGCCTACTAGTCAAGAGTGGCCACTGTCGATGGCTGAAAAGCCTTGAACGTTACAATTTGGTATCAGAGCTGAAGGTTGAGTAAGAAATGTAGCTCAGGAGTATAACACATTAGGTGACTCATTAGAGATAGGGTGAAATATACCCTAGAATGAGTATTCCCTAAGATATCTGTTCATGTGCCTCAGTGAATTCCCTTACTATCCACTAGTAGTGAATATGAGTGCAAGAAGAGGACGAGATAGGGGACAGGGGAGTACCACTTCATATGGTCAATGCCCTGTAACAACAAGGAAACAACTCTTCTCAATCTCCTTTGATCCAGTTTCAATTCTTTGATTGCGTCATGGCGGCTACAAGAAGAAGCTGTGGTGTGGTGGTGGCTCGGCGAATCGTTGTAGAAAAGGTTCTAATTCATATTTCGTATTCTTTCTATCATTAACTTTAATAAATTGAAATTTTAAATTGAAATAACTGGTTAATAAAATAGCAAGCTAAAAGCTAGATTGTATCGATAAAACCATTTGGGTCAAAACCAAATTTGAAATTTTTGTTGTGATTTCTTATGTGAGGATCAAAGTTCGAAGAGGGACAAGCTGGTGTAAACTTTGGGATACTCCAACCTGAATTGAGTATCCATTGTCTGTTCTTTTGGGTCCAGATATATTCTACGTATGGTTAGTTATCCCTTCGAACTAACCGATGCCTCTGCTTATTTCGTAGAACTAGTGACCCGAGTATCTTGTATAGTATTAAATGAGTTCGTTCTCATATTTATTGATGATATTTTGATTTGGTAAGCCAAATGCAAAATAAATATTCAGTTTGATCTGAAGAGATATTTCTTTATCTTTCATCTGTTCTTTGTTGTCTCCCTAGCAAGTTTCGGGGACGAAATTTTCTAAAAGAGGGGAATTGTAACATCCCCTTTTTTAAATCAAATAAATTGGTAATTTATTTAATTTTTGAAACTAAATTTGAATTAATTTGGTATTTTCCAAATTTAAATAGATATTTGTGTGTTTATTAACATAAATATATATATATATAAATATGATTTTAAATAGAATTTCTAATTGGAAATTTAGAAATAATTATTTTGAATAATATATTGGATTTGGATTTATTTGTGAATTTATTTGAGAAATAATTTGAATATTTGGGAATAAAAATATATAGTAGATTGCGAAAGTAAAATTTGGATTAAAAGAATTAAAAAATAAAAATAAAATTTGTAAAAAGAATTTTAATCTGGGAATTCTAAAAATATAAATTGTATTGTAAAACAGAATTTGGTTTGAAATTGAAAAAAATAAATATATTGGAAATGAAAATTGGATTTAGAATTCTATACTTTAAAGAAATATATATATATGTATGTATGTATGTATGTATGTATGTATGATTATTTATTAGTAATAAATAATTCGATTTCAAATCATTTTTCTTTAAAAGTTGTATAAATATAAGTAATATAAAATGTATGAATATCAAGGTGAGATTGGTTTGAAAATATGTAAAGTGAGAAAATAGTTTGTATATTATAAATTTAAAATATAAACATATGTTGATAAATAAATAAAAGTTTAACAAGGGTTTAAAAGCAAAATTTTATAAAATTATTTAAAGAAGGACTTAAACATAAATTTTGTGGTTTTCGACATTTGCAAAGTGATTTCTTAAGTAAATAACAAGTGTTGAGTGAATTAACAAGTGTCATCTTTTAAATATTCTTTTCATTTTTGAATTTAAAGAAATAAGGAATAACTATCATACTCTTTTCAATTTTTTTTCAAGCATTCAAAATAAAGGAAAAACCTCTAATCTGAAAAGAAAATAAAAAAGTATAGTTCAAAATCAAAGACTGAAATAAATCAGAAAACAAAAGCAAGCCTCGGATCTGAAGCAAGCTAAGTTTCAAGCAAACAACCTGAATCAAACAACAACATCAAAGATCAACTCAGTTTTAGATCAAAAGAACAAATGCTAAATAATCTTTAACCTGGAAGTTATCAATCTATTTCAAAGCCTTCAAACTGGAAATAAAAAAACTTCAAACTGGAAATAAAAAACTTCAAACTGGAAATAAAAAACTTCAAACTGGAAGTTAACCTGTAATTGAGCAAGATGCAAATCAAAAACTGGAAATCAAAGTCTGGATTCAAAATGCAACCTGGAAACAAAGTAAAAGCAAATACAAAAATTCCAGATTTAAGCTAAATCAAGCATGCAGCAAGTTCAAACGACAACTCCACCTAATTATCAAGTTCCTGTTCTCTGCTTTTCAAAACAACAAGGTGAGCAATTTTTTTTTTTAAACTTGATAAATTTTTATGCCTGTGATGATGATGTGTTTGTTCAATAGAAAATGTGATGTATATCTGTATATATATATAAAGAGATAAGTATGCATGTCTGGGAATATGCATTACCCCTCTCTGTTGTTCTTCAGGCAAGCATTCTTCATAAGAAAAAAACTTGATCTCTCAAACTATAAATAGATTTAGGTGATAATCTTTAAACGAAAATTAATCATAACAGTGTAATACAAATTTTAAAAATAGTTTTAAGCAAGAACATTAATAAATATATAGAAAAATAATGGGTAATAGTAAAAATCACATATAGGTTAAAAATCAAGGTTCGCGATTTCAGATATGGATCTTATAATTTGATTCGCATGTGCCAATAATGAATTTTGGTATGAAGATCCTGATTTTTAGTACAGTGTATATTGTGATTTCTCGAGTGTGCCAATAATGAATTTTGGTTGATCGGAGTTTTGTTCCAGGGTTGGATGAGTACCTCGATTTCGATTCTGAGTCAATAGCGATCTTTGGGTGGACGAAATTCAAGTGGTGGGATGTCAATGACTTATCGGCGGTGATCTCGAAGGTCGGAGCGTCGCCATGCGACTGTGTACGTGCACATATGCTTCCCGATATCAGGTGGTAGCAAGGTGTTTTTCGCATCGAAGAAGAAGATGGGTTTCCTCGGTTTTTCTCTCGGGGAATCAATGTTGGTAGCTCGAGTTTTATATCGGGTAGTTTGAATGCTAAACTATATAACAGAAAGCTTTAAAAATAAAAAAAAATAAAAATGAAAAGGAGGAGTGTAACCTAAAGCAGGTCTCGAGGTCAGGCTCGGGGAAAACTAGCGAATGACGCGGGTGAAAACCCGAAGTATATCGGGTTCAAATATATGCCAGTTTTTGAAATTTAAATTTAACAAGTTTTTCTTTAATCAAGTTTAAATAATTTCTTTTTTAATTCTTTTAAATATAATAGATGTTTTATTTTAGTTTTGGAGTTATTAAAAATAAATATTTTTAAATTTATTAAGTTTAAGGTATTTTATTTTATACCTATTATTTAAAATTTAAGTGCATTTAAATAAGTTTAAACGATGTAATGTAACATCTTTAAGTAACTTAAAGGGTTTAAGTTGAATTGTGTGTTATGAAGATTTATTGCAAAGGTTTATCAAGTAAACTAGAATGAAATTAATTAATGAGTAAAGATAAATATTTTATCTTTTAAATTTATTAAGGTCTTGAGTAATTTCTTAATGGAATTTTAAAATTACGTTAAATTATTTAAAGTAATTAATCAATGGTTGATTAATTAATGTGATTGATTAAAGGTTAATTTATCAATTAATTTTAGTATAATTTCTTAATTAAAGGATGATTAATTAATGATGAGTAATTAGAGGTTAATTGCTTAATGAAATCAATTAAGTATAATTACTTAATGTAATTATAAAGGATAATTACTTAATATAATTAAGTTAAAGGTTGATTACAAATGTAAGTAATTAAGGATAATAAATTAGTTAAAGGTAATTACTTAATTAATTTATGATTAATTTATATAAGTGATTAGGGATAATCACTTATGGTAATTAATTAAGGATAATTAATTTAAATGATAATTAATTAAGGGTTAATTAATTAAATAATTAAGGATAATTAATTTAAAGGATAATTAAATAATTAAAAGTTAATTATTTAATGATTATAGGTTGATTTATTTATTAATTAAGGTTGATTAATTAATAATTAAAGGTTAATTTATAAATGATTAAAGGATAATTAATCAAAATGGTTTGTAATTAATTAGTATTAATTAACCAGGATTAATGGTTTATTCATAATTAGTTAATCTAATTAAAATTAACCAGATGATTAATTAGTCTTACTTATGGATGTTTGGATTCTATTGAATGTTGAATTGTTTGATATCCGTGATGTGTGATGCTCTATTTTGATTTGAGCTGTGATAAATGTAATTTATTTATCTCTATAATAAATTCATATTATTTATTTGTGAATCTATGAGTGAAAATAAGCGTTATAGGAATACACCGCTTATCGATGTTGATGTGCTTGAATCTGTGATGATTGATGATGTTGCACTATTGTGTAAAACCCCTGGACTACACCATACAAACACAAATATGGATTTCGCGGGAAATCATTTAAGTCACGGAGATTTTGAAATTAAATATTATTTATTTTAAAAGTTGAATTTTGAATCCAAATGGTTTCGGAAAAGGAATTGAATTGAATATGGAAATCTTTTGGAAAGGAAAATTTGAAATTAAAATTTAGTTTGAATAGAGTATATCTTGTTTAAGATTTGAAAATTATTTTGGATAATATGGTTTGAAAAGGGGTAATACAAGTTATAATATATATATATATATGTATATATATATATATATATATATATGGTTTTTAAACCATCTTTAATGTATTTTAAAAGTATTATTTTGGGAATTTAAAATTAACCCAAGTTTATACTTTAAAGACTATAACTTGCTCATATTTGATCGGATTTGTCCGAAACGAAATGTATTTATTTTCAAATGATAATAGCTTTCAAATAAAGAAAGAATTTCCAATTTATGTTTAAAAGATTTCAAGTTTGAAATAGAATTGTTTTAAAAGCTATGAATAAATCTTTGTGAAAGATTGTTGAACTTTGTTTTGAAATTGAAGAGAATCTTAAAGGTGTATCTTTTGTATAAAAGATCTGGAATTGAAATAGTTTTGAAAACTATGAATTAATCATCATGAAAGATTAGAGAACTTTGTGAAGTGAATATTTTTGTTTAAAGATTTGGAAATGGTAATTTGTTTTAACCATTTGAAGAAAGGTTTTTGGGCTTTAAGTTGTGACTTAACGAAGATCCCAATATCCATATGCTTTTTAAATTAAGCGCTCATTATTTGGTTTTGTCGGGAGAGGACTTTGTGTCATGTAAACCGTTTCGAATAATGATACGACGTTATGGATAGTATTTGAAGGCCGTTGGTGAAGAATGGTATTTTCGAAAGCGAAAGGATAACCTATCGAATATCTCTACACCCGCTGATCCCTGATATAGAGATTTGATCATCCTTTGTGATGGGAAGTCCGGACGTGATTAGGGATTATCCGTATTTGCAAGGGATTCTTTGTGAAGTGCCTTCGGTTTTGTTCGAACCCGGAACAGACTTGTATGGATGCGTAGCTGACATTACACTTTGACATGTAAAGGTGGTTTCTGTCAAATACATTTCTGTTTGGCGGTGGAGAATTTATTCTCCTGGCTTAACACCCTTCTTTGAGACGTACAAGCTCAGAGGTTATGTAGTTGATGGTTACTAGTGATACATTCCCAATTTGTTAATGTGGCATACGAAGTGCTACTGGTCATTTGTTGATCGAAGCTTGGATTTTGTGAAATGCATAGCTTTGTGGACGAGATTTCGTCGAGCCTCACAACCCGAAAATGGTCGAAACAGGAATGTTGCGGCAAGGTTTTTAGGGGTCTCACCCCTAGGGTATGTCCATTTCCTTCTGGATAAAAAGTGGTATCATAGTATGGAGCCTAGATATTTAACTGTGTGGTTGTTTCTATTTGTTGGTGAATCCCAGGATAAAGGTCGGTAACGACCGAAGATGGCTTACTTGTAGGTGTTACATAGTTACAGAGGTAACCCGGCCTTGTGTTGGTAGAGATCTGATTTGGTTCTTGGGGGCGTCCCTCTAGAGGCGTGTTAGAAATGCGGATTACGGATCTTAAGGCTTGGATTAACACTAGAGGAGGGTGAATAGTATTTTAAGAAATTACTAAATCTTTTTAAGTTAATGTTAATTTGAAGACAAATGTATGAAATATTCAGACACAGATACGATCAAAGAAACAAACACAGATGCAGAAATAAAGTAAAAACAGTAAAGGAAAGAACACACCGGATTTTATACTGTTTCGGAGTTACCCTACATCCAGTCCCGCACAAAAGTACAGATTTCCTTTCAAAAGCAATTGTACAATTACACCCTCGATTTCAAGGCTACGAGGTACACCCTCCAGATTCACTATCCTCTGGGTAGAGATACTTGATTTCACGGGCAACAAGTTCATCCAATTGATTTCCTAGGCTACAATCACACCTTTTCTCACTTGATTGATTTTCAAGGCTACAATCGCATATTTTCTCACAGAAATTATTACAAAGAAGCCTATAACTCTGAATAGCACTGAGAATCTTGTTGAGATAGTGATAGAGAATCAAACCAAAAATGATCTAGTTAGATTCAATGTTGATTTCGATAGAGTAATGGTTAGAATATGTATAAAGAAATGTGGAAGAAGAAGAGGAGTGAAAAAAACAGAAAAATATGATTATAAATTCATTGAAAACAACCCCTATTTATTGAAGAACAACAGCCATGTCCATTCGTGAAGGGATATGACGAATAGACATTTCTTTTGAAATTCAAAATTTTGAAATCAACTGACACTATGTCGACATGGGTAACTTGGGTATGTCGACATCCCAAAGGAAATTTTGGTGTTTTGTTTTTCTTTGAAAATAACTTTTATCTTATATTAAAACTATTTTAAACTTTTTTAAATATACTTAACTATAATTAAAATACATAAATAAATATAGAGAATAATATTTTGGTATATATAAATTTTTACCGTAATTTTATATTTAAATCTAAGTATAAATATTAAAAGTTAAATATATTTTTATTAAAACTAAGGAAAAATTTGATTTTGAAATTAAAGATTATTTTAGGGCTAAATGTATTTAAAATCGGGATAGATGTTTTTGATTCTTTTAAAAGGAAGGTTTTGAAAACATTTTGAAAACAAGATATAATTTTGTAAAATCATTTTGAACAAAATTTAGCGGATACAAAACAATGTTCCACTAGATTTTTCATAGGTTCCATCCTACTTAGGGTTCCATCTCTTTAATAGGCTCGAAGTGAATTCTATTCCACGAATAAATTGGATTTTAAGATGCCAGTGCTTTTCTAGGAATTTTAACAAAATTCCTACTTAAATTACTTATTCTTGAAATCTTGAACTCTTGATAATCTTGATATTCTTGATACTCATGAGTCTTCAATCTTGATATCTTGAATCTCTATACTGTACAGTCTTCGTTCTTGTTACCTGCATGGTTAAATCATGCATATACATATATATCTAAACTATAATGTTAGTATTTATATTTTATAATCTTATTCTAAGGTTGTTGTCATCAAAACCATCATCTCAAGTACTAATAAGGCGTTCCATTCGGTGAGGAAGTTCCTTAGCCTGACCATTGTTGGAAATCCAATCATTCAATTCGAGCCCTTTACGATTGCAGTTGTATAACCTGCCACCTAAGGTGGTAGCTATAGCAGGCGTAATATAATGGTACTTATGCTAGCTAAGCTTAATATTATACTTTCGAAAGGTTTTCTGGACTATGCACTAATAATAATATCAAAGAATTTTGCGCAGTAAGCATGTTTGACTATCATAAGGAGAAACCTCCCCCAAGTGTGCGGTTGCATTATGTTTGTGCCGGGAGGCCTTATGGTAGTTTCATTTTCTAAAAAGCATTGCGGGTTTCTTTTAAATTCCTTTATTTTTATTTTGATAGAGATAAAATGTTTTTGTTTGCTCATATCAGTCTCATGACTAACCTGGAGTTTATTGTTCCCTTTCTAAACTCTGAGTGCCCACAATTTTCCACACGGGCAGTCTAGAGTTGGGATTTTCAGATAATCAAAGAGTAGGTGTAGATTTTGGTAGCCTCCAGGTTTCTATTTGGAATCCTTTGGAGTCTTTGGATCTTGGCAATCACATTGATGAATGACCTTGCTTAAGTCCTAATTGATGGCGGTTCGAGCTAGCTTTGGATTGGAGATAGAGTTGCAGATGTTAGAGTTCACACTTGATGGTTCAAGTTCAAGTTATTTATTCCACTTTAGCAATGTATTTGTGCTCTGATATATGTTGGGCAGTGTTGTATCATATTTAGATACTGTACTCACTGGAGATATATGATATAATCTTTTTCTTCCGATGTGTTATTGTACTTAATGTGCTATAAGCTCCGGCGAACCAAATTCGACGTTTGGATATGCGGCATTCGAGTACAAGTGAAGTACGAGTGTCAATTTTCGAACACTGAAATTCGAATCGTCATATTTGGGTTCCTAAAACCAACAATTCTTTGACTAGAAACAAAATACATAGAATCATCTATAAAAATTGCTCACAAAATAAAGATTTTATTTTCAAAAGGAATTCTGAACCCTCTTGGTTTTGGTTTCCAAATACCTAACTCTTAGGACCCTAACAAAAGGTGGGTACCAATGTTAATTCTATATTTTTGCTGGTACCACTTAAAAAGAGAGGAAAAGGGATATTGGACAGTGGTTGCTCAAAACACATGACAGGAAACAAAGAGATGTTAACAAACATTATCTACTCATATGAAGGTTGTCACTTTTGGAGACAATCCTAAAGGATACATCACCGGCAAAAGCGATATGAGAAATAACGGTACAATCAATTTACCTCTTATTACAAATGTTTTACTTGTTAAAAATTTAAAATACAATTTACTTAGCATTAGTCAGTTGCGTGACAAAGGACTCAATATATCATTTTTATGATGATAAGTGTAGCCTTTTTTATCAAAATAAAAGTCTTATTTTTGAAGGTTTTAGAGAAAAAAATATACATATTATATATGAATATAAATCGCAACACAAATATGTGTCTAAGCACGAGAGAATGATCCTCGGTTATGGCACAAAAGGTTTTGACATATAAATTCCAAAGCAATAAACAAATTATCCAAAAATGAATTAGTAAAAGGTTTACCAAGAATAAATTTTAAAGTAAACATTTCATCAATATTTGCAATGCTTGTAAATTAGGTAAATTATTAAAATCATCCTTTAAATCGAAGAAAAATATTTCTACATTACAACCACTTGAACTATTGCATTTGGACCATTTTGGCCCAACTCAAGTTCAATCTTTAAACTATCACAAATATGTGTTTGTAATAGTAGATGACTTTTCAAGATACACATGGACTATTTTTATGAAAAATAAAAGTGATACTTTTGAAAATTTCGAAATTTTTGCTAAAAGAATTTAAAATCTCAAAATTTAAAAATTTAAAACATTAGAAGTAATCATGGAGGTGAATTCGAAAATGAAGTTTTTTAATTTTTCTGTAATAAAAAGGGAATTTATCATAATTTTTGTTTTCCTAAAAGACCACAAAAAATGGTGTCGTGGAATGGAAAAATAGAACTTTACAAGAATGTGCAAAAACTTTATTAAATGGAAGCATTCTACCAAAACATTTCTAGGCAGAAGCTGTAGCAACTGCTTGTTATGTTATGAACCGTATTTCCATCCGACCACCAACGAAACACACTCCATATGAACTTTTTCATAAAAGAAAACCAAATATTTCATATTTTAAAGTTTTTTGGTTCAAATTGTTTTATTTTAAACATAAAAGATCAGCTTGGAAAATTCGATCAAAAATCCGATAAAGGAATTTTCATAGGATATTTGAAACTAAGGCTTATGGAATTTTTAATAAAAGAACTAAAACAATCGAAGAAACACTTAATGTCTCCTTCAATGAGAATTTTAAATTTAATTAGAGTCTTGAGGGTGATGAAATAATGACCAAGACAATAACATATACGGTACTCAAAATAATTTGAAGAAGATGAAAACTTTGTTCATAATTTTGAAGAAGATGAAAACATCATTCATAATGAAAATGGAATAAGATCTCCTCCTAGAATCTTACAAGAACACCCAGTAGAAAATGTCATTGGAGAAATTAATTCAAATATCAGAACTAAAAATCAACTAATTAAATGGGCCACGTAGTATTCCTTTCTAACATTGAACCTTAAAATGCTAAAGAAGCCTTTACTGATGATTATTAGATTATAGCTATGCAAGAAGAGCTAAACCAATTCGAACGAAACAAGGTTTGGGACTTGGTTCCTAGACCAAGTAATCAAACAATCATTGGTACTAAATGGGTTTTCAAAAATAAAGCTGATGAACAAGGAAATATTAGTAGGAATAAAGCTAGATTAGTTGTACAAGGATATAATCAAGAGGAAGGTATTGACTATGAAGAAACGTTTGCTCTAGTCGCTCGACTAGAAGCAATAAGTATCTTACTGGCCTTTGCATGCTTTCATAATTTTAAACTTATCAAATGGATGTTAAAAGTGCTTTTTAAATGGATATATAAAAGAAAATGTTTATGTTGAACAACCTCCTCTATTTTTACATGAAAAGTTTCCAAACCATGTCTATAAACTCAAGAAAGCTTTATACGGCCTAAAACAAGCACCTTGTGCTTGGTATAAATGTCTTAGAAGCCATATGATAGACTCGGGTTTTGAAATTGGGAAGTTGATCAAACTCTTTTTATTAAACGTACTAAAAAGGATATTTTAATTATTCAAATTTATGTTGATGATATTATTTTTGGTTCATATGTCAGGAATTTTCTAATATAATGATCAAAGAATTTGAAATGTCATATATGGGAGAATTATCATATTTCCTTGGATTATAGATTAAACAATTAGATAATGGAATTTTTGTTAATCAAGAAAAAATACTGTAACAATCTAATTAAACTCTTTTGTATGGAAAATACTTTTGCCAAACCAACTCAGATGAGTACAATAATCCATCTCGATCGAGATGAAGATAGCAAAAGTTTTGACCACAAACTATATTGAAGTAAAATTGGATCGTTACTTTATCTAACAGCTAGTAGACCTGACATAATGATGAGTGTTTGTTTATATGCTCGATTTAAAGAAAATCCTAAAGAATCATATATGCGAACTGTGAAATTCATATTTCGTTATCCAAGCAAAACCAAAGATTTCGGATTTTTTATTCGAAAGAATGTCGTTTTGAGTCAGTATCATACAGTGATGCTTACTTTGGAGGATGTCGGACAGATCGAAAAAGTACGAGTAGGACTTGTCACTTTTTAAGACAATCCTTAGATCTTGGTTTAGCAAGAAATTAAATTGTCTTACTTTCGACTTATGAAGCAGAATATATTTTAGCTGCTTTACAATGTGCTCAAGTCATTTACATGCAACAAGCACTTCAAGATTTTGGAATTAATTTGTCAAATTCAACTATTTTCTGTGATAACATAAGTACTAAAACTTATCTAAAAACCTTTTCAATCATTCACGAAAAAAAATATTGGCATTCGTCATCATTTCCTTCGTGATAATATTGAAAAGGGGATAGTCAGATTAGAATTTGTATCTTCTGAAACCAGTTGCCTAATATTTTTACAAAACCGTTAAATTGTTTTATAAAATTAAGAAGAGAATCGGGAATGTTATCTTTAAAATATCTATAAATGTTTAAAAATACTTTAAATGAAATTCTTTTAAGGATATTAGGACTCAATCTCTTGTCCCTTGGCAAGGAAGTTCATGCTTTTCAATTTTTTTATTAGTTCTAACAGGCAAAATTTTACCTTTTCTTTATATATTTTTAACTATTTTTTATCCACACAATTTTTTTAGCAAATTGATTAGTTCCATTAGCTTTTTAAAATTTCCTCTACATTACACCTTTCATCTATTTTTGACCGTGCGTTTCATCTGTAAAACCTTGGCCTCTTACATTATTTATATCAATATTCAATTTAATTTATTATTTCAACCACCAAGTAATCATTTCTTCTCAAGAAAGCTCCCAGTATTCCTTCGTTGATTTTAGCTCTCCATCATCAAATTCTTCATATCTTTCTACTTCAACTCCACTATATGAACCTGTTCCCATCGTAACAGCCTCGAATTATCATACCGGATACATATCGGAAGCTAAGCGAGGACGGAAACTGCATTTTAGTTCACCTTCTGTCAATGACAAGATCTATGCTATCCACCATTATCAAAGGGAAACGCTCAGCCTGCAACGAGAAATGTACTACAAACAAAAGGTTCATGCTCGGAGACTCGGCTTTCTGGAAAAATATGCATTAAAATTTTGTGGTGTTTCACCATCGAACACTAACGTTCACGCTCCATCACCTGAGAGCCTCCGTACTCTCCGAATTCTTGGGAACGCTCAATCATTCAACTAGCTTGAGGCATACTAAGATTGAGCCGAAAGAATGTAAGACTCCAAAGAAATCTACTTCCTCCTTTTAGATTATTCTTTGTTTTAATATATATATATATATATATATATATATATATATATATATATATATATATTATGTGTATATGGATTTGCATTTTTTTCTATCAATAAAATTAGCATATCTTTTCTTTTCAATAGTCTACTGAACTAAAGCATTTAGTTGACAAAATTACCCGTGTGCCAAAAAAGTTTATGATATTTAGTCATCTTAGAAACCATTTTAGTCGACTAAACCAATGCCAAAATAAACTAAAAAGTTTCTGTACTCAACCGGTCAACTAAATCATTCATCTTAGTCGACTAAATCAAACACCTAGAAGTTTTTTTTGCTTAAATTCAATATTTAGTCGACTGACCTGGTGCAAATAGTTGACTAAATATCTTGTAACATCTCGATATTTCATGTCATTTGCATTCTTACATATCGGACTTGAATTGCTCAAAATATCATATTGTTAATTTATATTTGGCAAACTCGGCATATACAGTAAGTAAAATAATCACAAAATCACAAACATAGAGTAATATAATAATAAGCAGCGGAAACAAATGAATAGTAGTTCACGAAGCTACTATATGTATAACAGAGTTAAAATAAGATACAATAGAAGTCACGAATACATAGAAGTCTCAATACAATAGTCAAGTAACAAAATTTGAATGTATCACTGGAGTCAACTGAATAACTGAAAGCTGAATAGATATAGATGGATTTCAAAGCAAAGCTCTAACTCCAAAGGTGAGTCTCAAATGCTGTAACACTCAGTCTGACCCGAGCATAAAGCAAAACACAAAACACTCGAGTCAGGATTAACATTCTTGTATTAATAAATCCAACTCAAGTGAAATGTCAACTGAAATACAAGTACCTCAAAGGATGTTTGAGATACCCATCCTCTAAGGATCCGTAGAACTATCTACTATGTAGTACAATACGCTATTATAGCATGTCTATAGTAAAGTAAACTATTAAAATAGCGTTAAGGCATTACCCATATCCCCCTTAACACATTTTATAGTGTTATAGTCTATATAGTACCGTAATACCTCCGTAAACTGGAAGCAACCAGAGGGCACTCCATAGGTACGACATGAAACAAACTCATAGTGGTCTCGATATGGTAGGTGACACGGTATAACTAGGCAATCCTAGGTTAGATATACCAATTACGCTTCCAGGCTGTTGGTAATGCAAAGCCGCAACAATCGTCCAACTCGATCCACACTCCCAAAAATCTAAGGAAGCACCCAATCAATCACAAAGTAATACAATGCTATCGAAGGAGTGTGTCCGATTGGAGGAGCTACCTCTCTTGGCCCGTCAATTGCTTCTGTTTTAGCCACCTTAAGCTAACTCACAGGATTCTTCCAAAACAAATTAATATTTTAGCACAAAGGTTTCTTCCAAAAAAAAATTATTTAACTCATTAATTTAATCCATTTGATTTCACTTAAGTTAATTTTACTAAAATTCAACCTTAATTATTTCTAAATTCATATTTATCTATTCATTATCTTATTATTCTATTTATCTTATTATCATTGAATTTATCTCAATTAACATTTTGTATTACCATAAATTAGTGTATAAACATTTATTATAACCCCTTAAATTTTGTTTATAAATTCTTTTAACATCAATTTATTTTGTATACAATTCAATTACATATTCAACTTCAGAAAAATTTAGGTAAGTTATATATGTTGGAATGAAATTGAGTATTAGACAAATAAAATTTTCCAATTCAATTATTTAAATATAAATATTTATTCAAAATTTAAGAGTTAAATCTCTGATTCACTTCAAACATTTTAGAGATAAATATATATATTTTCAAATCAAATCTATAATATACTAATATATATTATCCATAAATCATACTTAAGAAATTGCAAATAAAATTCGTTTTTTAAAAACAAAATGTGGCAAAGCTACAAAGTGGTCTCTCCACTCTGAAACTCGAAAATGGATGTCGATGATGCTGCAGTCATCACCGAAATTATTTTCCAGCGATAATAGAGAAGAGTACTGATTTAAACTTTTAAAATTCTTTGGAAACAATTTCTATTTGAAAATACTTTTAAATAATATATTCTGAACTTTTAAAACCAAGATTTTTAAAATACCAGGAATTTAATTCTTAAATCCTTAATTTAAAGTTATTTTTATTTCAAATAAATTTATAAACCATGTTTTATAAATTCATTTATTTATCATGTGGCAATAATCATTGGTTTACAAAATAATAAATAAAATCAAATATTATCATTTCTAACAATCAATTCAGTTGACAATTTAATTTCAAAAAATTCATATATATATATATATATGTAATATAATCATCGAAATTTATTTCATTTACCAATTTGAAAATAATATTGTGTCAGTTTGCTCTGTTCCACAGTTTTGGAATTCCTTTCGATAGCATTGGCCAGACGAATCGATCGAAACCCCAAATCAACATAACAACTCGAACAACACACTATAAAATATTTTAATATTAATTACAAATACACTTCCTCGATCTATTATTCCAGAATGTATTCCAAAACAAGGATAGAGATTCAAATTAGAGTAACTCTAATCAAAGAGAATTCTAATGAAGATAGGTTCGAAACAAAGGTAAAATAATTAAATAGCAAAGGAGAGAAGATGGACAAACTTATATAAATCGTGGGCGACCTTAACCATGACTTTAAGAATAAGATCGATGCAGAATTCTGAGGCAGATTGACATTCGATCACAAAAGATAAAATTCAGGCATAGCAAGTGATAGCATCTAAACCGAAGATATAGAAATCTTCGGTGAGTCAATGCTCGTTATAAAGGAGTTTCACCCCTTTACAAATCATTCTAAGATTGGCAGAACCGCCGATTCGTTACCGATATCATCTGAAGTGGAGTTATGAGATACTCCAGAATTATGAAAACACGAATAGGGAGAGACGAGAATTGATTTCAATAAAGGAATGTTCTAAAAATTCAAAGGAGATTCGAATCGAAGAGGAAAAGATTCAAGCTTGAACGAAAGTGATTCTGTAATTGAATTTACTATATATGCTAAATTTTGCCTAAAACTAGAGCTCTGATACCACATGTAACATCTCGGTATTTCCTGCCATTCGCATCCGCACATTTCGGACTTGAATTGCTCAAAATATCAGATTGTTAATATATATTTGGAAAAACTCAGCATACACAGTAAATAAATAAATCATAGAATCACAGACGTAGAGTAATATAACAATAAGCAGCGGAAACAAATTAATAGTAATTCACGAAGCTACTATATATATATATATATACAAGAGTTAAAACAAGATACAATAGAAGTTTCAAATATATAGAAGTCTTAATACAATAGTCAAATAAAAAAATCTGAGTATATCACTGTAGTCAACTGAATAGACGTAGATGGATCTCCAAGCGAAACTCCAACTCAAAAGGTGAGTCTCAAATGCTATGACACTCAGTCTGACTCGAGCATAAAGTAAAATACAAAACACTCGAATGAGGATTAACATTCTTATATCAATAATTCTGACTCAAGTGAAATATCAATTGAAATACAAGTAACTCAAAGGATGTTTGGGATACCCATCCTCTAAGGATCCGTGGAACTATCTACTATGTAGTATGATATGCTATTATAATATGTCTATAGTAAAGTAAACTATTAAAATAGTGTTAAGGCGTTATACATATCCCCCTTAACACATTTTATAGTGTCATAGTCTATACAATACCGTAATACCTCCGTAAACTGGAAGCTACCAGAGGGCACTCCAAAGGTATGACACAAACAAACTTGTAGTGGTCTCAATATGGTAGGTGACATGGCATAACTAGACAATGCCAGGGCAGATATAACAATTACACTTTCGGGTTGTTGGTAACGCAAAGCTGCGGCAATCACCCAACTCGATACACACTCCTAAAAATCCGAGGGTGCACCTAATCAACATAGAGTAATAGAATGGTATCGAAGGAGTATGTCCGATCGGAGGAGCTACTTCACTTGGCCCGTCAATTGTTCTTGTTTTAGCCACCTTAAGCTAACTCATGGGGTCAGGTCCACGAATATACCTCATATAGAATTATTGCCAACCATCCTACTTCATTCTGGAAACTCCACTGCATACACAATTGTTAAAGTGGTTTTCGGTATTGGCAGAGAGTATGACAATAACTGATCCTAGTCTCTTTAACAACAAAACTTATCATAACACCGTGGTTTTTTCAAAATATCATATCTATTTCAAAACCACATCAATTCGAGATCATTACTCGCTTGAAATAATATTCATTTCAAATCGTAACACTTTCAAAGTGATAACACTTCTAGAATTATGAAACTTTGAAATTATAATATTTGGAAATCATAACACTTTGAAATCATAATACTTTGGAAACTTAACTTTGAAATCATAACACTTTCCTCTTTAAACAGTTAAGATATTAAAATAATATATATAAAATAAAAATAATTTATAAAATAAAATAGTTTATGCTAAAATAATTAGTATATTAAAATAGTTTTATATTAAAAAATAGTTTATATTAAAAATAGTTTTATATTAAAATAGTTTACATTAAAATAATGAATATATTAAAATAATTTATAAAGTAAATTATTTATATATATATATATATATTAAAATACTTTATATAATAAAAATAGTTTCCCTAAAGTTCATAAATCGTTTCGAATCAACTCAAATTCCAAAATTCCATTTAAATCGACTCTCAATTCATCAATTTCAATCCAATTCAAGTTTCAATAAACCATTTTATATCGATTTCAAATACAGATATAAACTACAATTTAAACCATTTCAATTTCAGTAGATTTCAAAGCTTAAGTTCATTTATATTTCATATTCAACTTTACCATTATTTAATATTGAAATATTCACTTAGTAAATACAATATCATTTAAATAAACTCTTAAATTATGATTTAAATAAACTAAATATTCCATTCAATTTAGTTAAACTCGAAATATGCATTTAATCACTTTAAATAAAAATCAAATTATTAATTCATATCTTTAAAATCTCATTTTCAATAAGTTTCAAATCGGTTTTATTTAAGTGTAATTCTTAAACAAATAAATATCTAATCATTCTATTTCTCTTTCCAACTTAATTTATTAAAATTATTATAAAAAATCTATTTTAAAAAATATAATTTTTAAATAAATACTTGAACATATTATGTACTAATTAATTCAAACTTTATTAAATTAATCTTATTATTGAACTTATTTTATATCAAAACTAACTTATACATATTTCAAAATAGTAAAAATTATAAGTAAATTCTCAAAATTTCAAATTTCAAATTTCAAACTAACTTATAATTTTAAAATTATCAAAAGATATAATTTTAAAAATCAAGAATTTAAACATAAATAAAATAACATTCATATATATAATATTAAAAAAAAATTAATATTTAGATAAAACCATATATTATTTCCTTCTTAAAAACTCTTGGAAATCATTTTCAAAATATATATATACCAACGTTGTTTGTATATAATTTTGTATCATATGGTCAAGTGATACAGATATTTATCATTTATATCCGTAATTTAATTGTCTACGAGCATATATCTTTCAAAGCCGCAGTCTCAAATTCAATGTCAATGAAAATCGCTTGCATTTATCATTTCAACCCATCACGATTTTCTCATATTCTATAATATCGTTCGGGTATGTATCATTTCAACCCATAGAGAATTCTAAACTAACGGAACTTGCAGAGTGAGAACATACATGACAATAATACAACATAGAACAACAAGCATATATCATCAATAACAGATCATGATGTCAGATGCCCCAGGTGAAACAGTTACAGATAATAGCATATCGTATATAACAATTAAATAATTAACAGTTCAATTTAATAGCATATTTCAATTATCGTTTCAAATGAAATCAAATTTAATAAATATAAGAATGTTAATCGTAAGTGATTTCTCACCTTTCGTGGCTAGAGACGAACGAGAATGAGAGTTAATATATCAGACAATTACACGGTTCGAACGAGTAAGACAGTGACAAGGTTGGAACGCTGTTGAAAATCTAAACAGCGGCGAAACAAAACAATTAATAGCTAGAGATTGACAATATACGCATAAAAATTTAAATCAATACTTATATACATATTATATTGTGAAATACTCATATATAATATATTATTCCTCGAAAATATCAACATAACATAACTTATATATATTTAAACACATATTAAATTAGATATATGTATTTCACAATTCTTTATTTTAAATTAAAACACATATATAAAATCAAACATATAATCATAATATATTTGGAAATAAATACTTTTATATATATACCAATACAATATATAAAATATTAAAGTGTTTGATTTACGCAACATAACAGAAATGCATGATAAACCTGGTGCAACATATAACATTGTATATATACATATATACTATATTTTCCTTTACTTCTTTCACGGCAAGGTAAAAACAAAAATAATAAACTATATTTATATAACCATATATAACTCACATATGTAAAACTGGCCTATAAACTAATATATAAACATGTATACAAACACCTATATTACTGTATTACTCAAGTAAGAACAGGATATTAAGTACATACTACTGTATTATACATATAAAATATAAACTTGTATACTTATAACACATACATATAAAATATTAATAGACAATTTGATTTCATTTTTAAACACCTTTATATATATACACACACTTTACTATAAAGTTTCAAAACTCTGAACATAATATATATATAAATACTCTTAAACACATATATATAAACTATCTATATAAAATTCAAAACTCAATATACATAATAAAAATATATACTACCTAATATAAAGGAGAAGTGAAAAAAAGTGGAGGAAGGCCAGGGCATTCAGGTTCGGCAGCGGATCAATGGAGAAGGTCAGAGATGTTGAGGGTGGTGGTTGTTGTTCGATAAAGCAGTGGGTAGTGGATATTGGTGGAGACTTCCCTGGTATGCTCGGCAAGCCGAGGTGAAGCGCTGGCCGTGGCCAGGAGAGGTGGAAGCGACAGACTGAAGGCTAGGGTTTTAAAGTGGCATCAGGTTTTGGTGCGGTGGGAGGTGCGGTAGAATGGTGGTGGCCTCGGCACCGATGAAGGGCGGAGAAGTGTGCAGTTGTGGTGGTTCGGCCATGGCCGAAGTGGCTTCATGTCTAAGGAGAGAAGTTGCGCGAGAGGGAGGGCACTGGATCTTCGGTGATTGGAGGGTAGGCTCGGAAGTCGGGGCGACTGATGTGGTCTAGGCATTGGATAGTGGACTCGGTCTGATCTTGAGGGTAAAGAGGCGGGCAGCGGAGAGATGTGGTTGCTTGGTTTTGAAGCATGAGGGAGGGGATCAGGCTATACATACGAATAGTTTATATGAAAAATAATTTTTTTTCATTTTTTTGCTTTCAGAAGTAAATTTGGTTCCAGATTTGTTATATTAAACAGCAGGAATAAGAAGAGTCATGCCATCATTAAAACAAGTGGCCGTTTGAACGGTGGAATATTGAAAGGTCATAAGAACCAAAAGGCACAAAACGGGTACCGATACGGTCCAACGTTTTACAAATTTCACCGTCCACCAGACATCGAAACACAAATATGAATATACTGCGGAAATTAGTACAACGAGATGATCAAAACGGTATACATATATCAGTATACGATCATCCTATCAAAAGTCGATAATCGGTTACCGAAAATGCTACTAAAACGCCGAAAATAAGATAGACGGAGAAATAGCAGTCCGAATTTGGTGAATCGAAATATGACGTCTCATTTAGAAGATGATTTGAAAATTTATTACATAAAAATATTCAGTTTTGGAAAACGTTTTATTATTATCAAATATTAACTGATTTAAATTGAATAAAATTACAAATAAAATAAACTTCCATATTATCAGATGAAAATTTACCATTTTCTATGTTTAAATAGACGTATTCCAAATATCAAATTTTTATTTCAAAATTCAATTATTATAAATCTACAAAAATCTGTTTAATTATGCTATTAAAACCTTTAAAATTTATGGGTCGTTACACTCTACCCCACTCAAAACTTTTCGTTGCCGAAAAGGAAGGAGATAGGAAAATAGAAACAAGCAGAAAGAAAATAGATTTGAAATATAAATAAAACAATTAATTTAAAATCATATAAATATCGTTTATTTTTAAATTGGTCTATATTCAACTAACTGATTTAAATCCATTTGATTTCACTTAAGTTAATTTCACTTATACTTCAATCTTGGCTATTCCTAACCTTATATTTATTTATTATCTTATTATTCAATTTATCTCAATTACCAATTTCTATGATCATAAATTAAATATAAACATTTATTATAATCATATTTTATTCAATAAATTAATTCTTTCTTTTCTCAAATTATTGTTCAATTTATTCCATTTAATATATATCTTATCACCTAGATTAAGTATATTGACACTTATTATGATCACTCAAATTTATTTATAAATTCCTTTAATATCATTTTATAATGTATACTATTCAATTCCATAGTTAACTTCTGAATAATTTAGGTAAGTTATATATATAGGAATGCAATTGAGTATTATACAGGTAAAATTTCCCAATTCAGTTATTTCAAGTTTAAATATTTATTCTAAAAATTTAAGAGTTAAATTTTCGATTTCATTTCAAATCATTTAGAGATAAATGTATACATATTGAATCAATCTATAAACATATAACCAAATATATATATTATAAATCAAGTCATACTTAAGAAATTCAAATCAAATTTATTTTCTAAAATAAAAGTGTAGCAAAGCTATTAAGTGGTCTCTCCATTCTGAAACTCAAAAATAAATGTCGATGATGCCGTAGTCATCACTCAAAATTATTTCCCAGCGACAAAAGAGGAGGGTACTGATTTAAAATTTTAAAATTTCTTTAGAAATGATTTCTATTCGAAAATACTTTTTAAATAATATACACTAAAAAATTTAAAACCAAAATTTTTCAAAATACCGAAAATTTAATTCTCAAATTCTTAATTCTTAATTCAAATTCATTTCAATTCCAAATTAGTTTATAAACCATGTTTTATAATTTCATTTATTTATATTATGTTAGTTTTCTCTATTCAAGTGTTTTGGAATTTTTATCGATAGCGTTGATCAGATGAATCGACCTAGTTGTTTGGAACTTGTCAAAGGTGCCTCGGTTCGCCGGAAACCGAGCCAAGAGAGCAGTGGCATCAGAAGGCATTTGACGCGATGTGGAGCACCGCTCGTGGCCTGAGGGTGCGGCCTTCTGAGGTGGGGATGATGGTGGTAGTGGATCGAAGGGTCCGTGATTATGGTAGTGGCAGTTGGCAAATGTTTGTGGTGGCTAAACATAAGGTTAGGGTTTTGGTGCGCGCGAGTAGGCATAGGGTTTTTGGAAGGTGAAGCAATTTACATTTTTCCCTTTGTTTAATTTAATTCAAATTTAAATTCAAACGTTCTAATATCGAAAAATGTTTCATACGAGCCTGGATTTGGATGCGGTTTCTTCCACTGGGTCCGTATCCAAATCCCAAACAATTTGAAACTAGCTTGGCTATATTTGGAGACTGTTCAAATTTGGGTATTCTTTTGAATTTTAATTCGAATAAAAACCAGTGGTGAGTGTTCAAACCACTCACAAATTACTAAAATATTTTGATGTTTGTTAAATTAAATCCATAATGTTATGTAATTTTATTGATTATTGTTTGATGGTTTAAAATTGATATTTATATTGATAGTTGTTAAATACCCGAGAATTTATAATTAGCAATCTATTATGATATGTGACTGTTTTAGATGTTGATTGTGATGGATGCCTAATGATTGATATGTTAGATGTTTGGATGTTTGTTTATGCTGATTTATTCCTATTATTCACCCAAGATATTTATGCTGATTTATTCCTGATATTCACCTTGAATGTTAAGGGGATCAAATGAACCTGAAATGAAGTAAATAAAGAAATAGGTTGAAATAGTATATACCTATGACACCCGATTTGGATTAAAAAGATGTATATCCATCCGTAAAATTAAAATTAAAATTTAATTTAACTAATCACTTGGCCATAGGATAGAAAATTATATACGGACACCGTTGGTTGATTTTAAATTATTTCCTAAAATTGTAAAGTATGTTTTGATTTAGTAAATTTGATTTTCAACATTTAAATTTAAAGATTTTATTTAAAATTTATGTTTTAGTTAATTTAAGTTTTAAAAATTTAAATTACAAGATTTTAACTTATAATTTTATTTAGTTTTAAAATATATAATTTTAATAATGTAACATAATAAAAACACTTTAAAAATTTAATTTAATAAAATATTCAATATAGTTTCAAAATATCTATTTAAAAATTTAATTTAAAATGATAAATATATTCTTTTATAATAACTTTAATAGATAAAAGAATTTTGTAAAAGATTTTAGAATTTTGTAAAAGATTTTGTAAGGAATTTACAAAAAATTTATAAGAGATTTTATAATGGATTTTATAAAAAAAAATTATACATGATTTTATAAAGCATTTTATAATGGTTTTATAACAGAATTATAATGGTTTAAAGGATTTTATAAAGGGTTTTATAAAAGAACTTGTATAAAGGGAGTTGGAAGCGTTTTAAAGGAATTTGCGTAGAAGTTTATGAAAAGGGGAAGAGTTGTAAACTGTTTTGGAATTTATAGATAGCTTTATAAATGGTTCTAAAGCATATAAATCGTTTATAAATGGTTTAAGAGAGATTTATAAATTATTTTCGAATTTATTGAAAGAAATCTTCTTCAAGATTTATGAATATATTTATACTTTTGGAATAAGTATATGGATATCTTGATATGATGCTATAAACTGTTTTCTGGATTTATTATTTAAAATGTTTTATAAAATGACCATGGTGTGAAAAAAATGTTTGGTTGTTAAAGAGACCTGGGTCGGATATTGTCATACTCTCTGCCAATTTTGAAACTACTTTAACAACTGTGTATGTGGTGGAGAATCCTGAATGAAGTAGGATGGTTTGGCGAACGCTACTGGTATGAGCTAAGAACGCCGTCCCGACATTTGGGTCTGTAACGACCCGAAATTTTCGATCCCGAAAAATTCCAGATAGTTAGGAAGAAAAGAAGAAAGAGATAGAAGAACAACAGAAACGCCAACATCTCACATTCGCAGCGTATAAAATATAATAATAAATAATAACAGTTCACAAAAGAATACTATATCTGTCGATTACATTTTAATACATCAGAGTTACACATTTATATACAGACATTGGATATACAAAATCATCAAGTCTCAGATATACAACAATATAATATAGCGGAAACACTCCATACGTTATTGCCATCCAGCTCGACTCCTGAGCTCCAGAATGTCCTTACCTGAAAATCTGTAATACTCGGTCTGACCCGAGCATTACATCAAAGTAACACCCGGGTTAGGCTGGAAACCAGCGTGAGTAAACCCAAAACAAGAAATACTAAGATATAAAACTTATCTGAAAACCCGAGGTAACTCGTACCTCTAGGAGTTCTTAACTTGTTATAGTCAATCACTAATTACCAAACAATATTTTTACTTTTACTCAGTTTGAATGGCCATGTTATTTGATTTATTCTATTTTCGCTTATTTGATTCTAAACTCAAATCTATAAAGAATCGAGGTGGTTTTCGGGTATTTGCGGATACCCGACCCCCGACCTCTTCTAATCTAATGTCCTCTTAATTCAAGTTGTTTCGGTGAAAAACAATTCAATTTCTTAAACAGGATGTCAGTGTACATAATATTTCATCACGGTTCAACCTGGCATTGCATATCACATAGCATCACGCATTAATCAATCATTCAGTACAATTTAATCATCCATAAGCAAGACCAATTTATCCTATAATTATAATTAATTAAATTAACTCAAATTAAATTAATCACTTAAGAACTTATCACCCAACCCTGCTTAATTAATCATAGTTCAATCCCGGTATCTTATATCATAGAAAATCATGAATTAACGTACTAAAGACATTAAGCAATCCAAATATTAAATCAAATTAAATCATTCACACACTCGATAAATCAGTCACACAAACATCCGATTTAAACTATTGAATCCAAATCTGCTATATAATTTAAAGCAATAAACATGATGCTGCATAAACCAATCAAGAAAAATATGAGGTCGTACAATTAGAGCAAGATTCTATGTTATTCATTTAAACTTTCAATTCTAATTTTTATATATAAGTGAGCAATTGTACACATGCACAGAGAAAACTACTGTACATTCAAATTTTTATTTCACGAAAACAGTTGCAGCCCCTTTTATTTCTTGTACCAGAATTTGAACGCAATTTACAAACAAGTAAAATTTGTTACTTCTTTTATAGGCTACTAAATTATAAAGCCAACTTGGCAACTAAATTCATGTCTCAAGGTCATTAGTATTTCTTGCACCTGCTTCTAAAGTGAAATAACAATATATTTCTAGTTCTATTTTGATTAGCAGCATATTATTATATATTTTTTCCACACCTAGTGCTACAACCAAATTAACTCAGATAGTTAACCTGTTCCAAACCTATTTTATCAAACTTCATCATCCTCTAATGAACTTCTTTGGTGACATCATTAGCACCGAAGAATGCATATTGCCAAAGAACAAAAAGTAATGAAATGTTAGGATGTTAAATGACTTGGGCAACACCATTAATAAAAGAACGAAAAAGGAAGAATGAAAAGTGACAGGCAAATCTAATTTGTCAGTGGCTATATGATTTGTATTCATAAACCAAATTTTGCGTCCAAAACAACATTCCAATTTACATAACCGTATGATGTACATCATTATCACTATACAAGTTAAAGTAAAACAAGATTTATGGAATTGCCATTAATAATGTAACTTCCAAAACTCCTTAATCCATACATAAAAAAAAATGAGATCAAATTTAAATTTGATAAAATTCATATGTCAATTAAAATAATGGAACTTCATGCTAGCACTGAAGTGAAGGTGAACTTTGAGTAAGACTTTAAACTGCAATTCGATTAAATGCTCATTAACAAGACTACTAGATTTTCATATTTCATATGAATATTTATACGCTGTTTAACTGTCACATGTAAATGTAACTTATGTACCTTTAGTCATGCACATGCCACTTAATTTAAACACTGCTCACACGAGTTGATACATCAGTCATATAAATTTTACTGCCCCTTAGTACCACAGTAAATGCTACTTTTTCTCTGTTCTTCATACTCCTGCGCAGATATATTTAAATGCCTACGAATTTACAACCTTTGTTCACTGGTAGTGCATACTTTCTTTATCACGCAAAGGCATGCCTGTTACGTACGACCATCTTTATTACATAACATCATGTACAGATGATCCTTTCAATATATGATGTTTTAAATACATTTTGCTTCCACGGGGTTATTTATCTTCAACATGATATAATCCAATTATTCACCTGCCCGAGCATTTGGTTTAGAGGCAGTTTCTTTGTTGGACATCCAAATGGAGTATAGTATCTGTTGTAATCCCTTTATCTCAATGGAAATCCTTACCTAAAAGAAACTCATTCTTACCCAAAAGAAACTCTAATTTCAACAACCACAAACCGGCTACTTTGCAAACAAATTACTCAATTCATGTTCATGCAAACAATTGTCCAACTAAGAAAATAAAAATAAAAATAAAAATCCTTTAATCAACATAGAAATCGCTATCTCATTCTTAATGATCAAATAAATTGGAACCAGATCCACAATCGCTGGTCCCGAAACTCAAAATATTGGTAAAAATAAAATTGCATAGGAAAAAAACTCACTGTATTATGTTGAATAGAGGGACAGAGAAGGGTTCGAAAATATGGAAATTTGTTTGTTGATTTGAAGCTGATCTGGAGCTTGCTAATTTTGTCGATTTGCAACTTCAATCTAATTTTAAAACTGATCTTGAATCTACTAAGTTTGCTCTGGTTAAAATATGAAGCAAGCTCTGATTTTTCTTTTTGGTTTTTTTTTTGTTATTTATTTTATCTTTTGAATGACGAAAGAAGATTGAGAAGTTTGGTTTGTGAAAAGATGAAAGAGTTATGAACACAGCCAATTCTCTAATATTATTAAATTAAAAGAAACCATTAACACTTGTATATGCATGTTTTATAAAAGCTACAAATGTCAAAACCCTACAATTCATTTTCATTTATGTTATATTAATATATGTTTAATGTTTTTAAAAAAATATCTATTATATTTATCTCATGAATTCCAATATATATATATATATATATATATATGAGTTTTTTTTACTTCAAATATTTTTTGAAAATTTAATATATTGAATTCAAATTAATGCTTTCTATTCATCAAATATATATATATGTATGTATGTATGTATGCACTTAAAATTTTCAATATTATAGAGTTTGCATATATACATTTATATATTTGTTAATTCACTATAAGATTTTTCATTTTCAGATATTTATAATTCAACATTTATTATAGTTTCAAATCCATTTATATACATTCAGATATTTTAAATTATCAGAAATTTAAATTTTTTCAGCTTATAAATCAGTATCTAACAAATTAATCATGTTCATTATCAATTAACAGATGTCCAAATATCCAGATTATCACAGGGTCAGCTTGATATGACTAAAACAGGAGCCACAACCAGGCCAAGTGAGGCCGCTCCTCCTATCAGACACGCTTCTTCGATACCATATCTGTTACTTTATAATTGATTGGTGGCCACCCTCGATTTGATTATGAGAGTGTTGTTTCAAGGTGGGCGGTAGCTGCGACTATACTTTACCACCAGCCTGGTTCCGCAAAATGGTAGATTCCTACCCTGGGCATTTCCTTGCATGCCTTGTCTTATGCCTTATCGAGCCCACTACGATTTTGGTTTGTGTCGTACTTATGGAGTGGTCCTTGATAGCCCACTAGTTTATGGTGGAGTTTACAGTACTGTATAGACTATAATGCTTATGTAAAATGTGTCAAGGGGAATCTGGGTAACGCCTTAACACTATTTTCAATATTATACTTTACTGGTAGGCACAACATATATAGCATATACTACTACATATAAATAGTTTGATGGATCCTTAAGTGATGGAAAAATCCCATACCATCTCTTAAGTTATTGTACTCACGTTATACACCGGATAGGAGATGAAAACCTGTAACATCTCTTACGCCATTACACTCATTTTCCACGTGATATTGATTTGACGCACATGAGAATATTTTAGTTTTGACTCAAGTTTTTTGTCATTTCATTACACTCGGGTCAGCCTGAGCATTTCAATGTTGAAGACTTTATTTCTGGAGGATGAAGACGAAGTTTTATATATTATATTATTAGTAATTTTTTGCTGCATTATTATTGGTATATCGTTGTTCGTACTCTGATTATTGTAAAAATCTATGTAATCAAATGTATATTATAAAACAGCTTCATGAACTATTATTTGATTATTACATTTTGTCATTCCACTGTAAGATTCTGTGTTTTTTTTCCTTCTTTTCTCTTATTTTCTTATTTACCCTATTGGCAATCCTCCCTTTTGAATGATTTGAGTTAGATATGTGTGGTTTATTCTTGATTTAAACCATCAAGAAAGGTGGTTCGTCACATTAACATAAACAGAATTAGTCATATACTAGATTGTTCCTCTACTGGACTCGATTTAGAAGAAATTCCCGACCAAAGAAATTTTCCATGTGATTAAATAACACATCAAATTAGGGAGGATAGAATGCCATAGTGTAAATCCGTTTGTTTATTTAAATCTATGATAATCAATAAGATAATGCCTTGTTTAGGAAGTCATGAACAAATAGCGAAAATGGTCACAAAGCCCTCTATGTTATATTTGGTGGGATAAAAGTAAATTGGGCTAAGTTTATTCATGACGAAATTAAAACCTTTTGGTCTCACCATAGACGCACAATTATATACGAACCATATATTATGCGTTTCTTACATGGTCTTAGGGTACCTTCTTATATTTCTCATTTTGAAGAAATCCCTATCAAAGAGAGTGGTATAAGATTTTTATCTTTAACGCACATTCCCGAAAGGCCACTTCTAATCATATCACTGGCACAGTGGACCATGCAATAGCAAATGTATTCGAATCCTCAACCGCCTCTTGCTCCTCAACAAACTCATTTTGCTTATCCTTTACAGTAACCTGGCTCCTCTGGTCATACTACCGAATACTATACCGATATGGAAATTCAAGAAGCTCGCATTAAACTAATGCTAAATGAATCTATCCATGATTTAATGGTTAGAAATCAAAAAGTAATCATGGTCAACTAGTAGGCTTTGAATAGTAAAATTACTGCTTTGGAACACTCTTTTTTAACAAGAACGGCTAAGATGGAATTTTTTTAGAAAAAGTCATCTCCACTTTAGGAAAAGTGATGATAAAAGTATGTGACAGATCATCTTATCCTTCACGTACACCACTACACAAACAAAAACACCAACCTATCATGCTCATACCTCTCATGAAGAAACTTCTCAAGAAAAACGCAAGCATATTGAGCAAGAACAGTGTTGAAAGGAGGAAGAAGATAGTGATTATATGTCCTTATCCGACCCTCACCAAACTCACCATCAACATTACATGGCTTTATGAGGGCTTTCAATTCAAGAAAAATGAAGAATATAATGATCAAACTCAAATTCCAACCGAATACGAGAAAGATCCATCTGCATACTGGGAGTATTATGAAAATTATGGTGGATTGTCCCATTCTTCAAACTAATATCACTTGCTTCTTTTATTTGCTCTTTTCCTTCTTTTTTGAACTATGTTATTTAACCTTTATTTTAATTTGTGTTACTTATGTCTTTCGTTAAAACTCATGTGTGTTCTCCTTAACTTATCTATTCTATTTTTGTTTGACATGTCTATGTTTGTTATCTATTTTATGTGTGCATAATTTCTTTTTGTTTTTTTTTTGATAATGAAAATGGTGGAGAAATATATGCATACACATAGGGGAGACAAAATTAAGGGGGAGTTATTTTTATCACAACTAACAATTGTATAGCTGTCATCATCAGAAAGAAAGGAGAATGTTCGAACACCTATTCTATTATTTTAATGACAACAACTTTACAATGACATATATTATATATCTTCTCAAGAATTATATACAACAAGAGATCATCATGCTCAAAGATACCGGGACTCAAAGACAAACAAAAACTTATAGACCATGCTATGATTAGTAAAGTTATACTATCGTATTAAGAGTCTTAGATAAACATTGTACGGTCTCCTTGACTATATACGCACACACGAATTCATATACATAAAATTAGCACTAAAAACATTCAGAATTAGCATAAACAACTTTTATAATATAAAAATGCAATCCATAGACATCTATGGAAAAGTCACAGACATCTGTGAATAGTTTGGGGAAATTCTTTCTCAATGCCACAGACATCTGTGGAAAATCCATAGACATATGTTATCTGGAAACAACTCTAATCTGAAAGAATGCTTTATTTCATATTGAATAACAACATCTCTTCTCAATGACTGTAGCCATTAAAATAAATAGAGTTTTTTTAAAAGTAACAACGCCTCATCTACATCTCTTTAAACCTATAAATACTTCAATGATTGAGAATTGAAGATAATCTATTCTCCTGATTTCTTATTAACTTTCTATTTATAAATTCATGCATCTCTTGCTTACATAGTCTCGATCTATCCTAATCAAAATACCATTTTGGTTAAACTACTTCCTACAACTCAAAGTATTCATATTTACGTACTCAAAGAAGATCATAGGAAGAATTGTACTATTACTCAAAATCTGTGTTATTTGGAACATACGATTATTAGAGAAATACTTTTGTATTAGCCTATTCCTCTGGGCGAAGTATGGGTTATATGGTCAAAGGAAATAGCGAAAGGGAGCATCGGTACTGGACGTAGGATGGGAGGTCCGAACCAGTATAAAATATTCAATGTGCTTCTTTTATTATCTATCTTATTTATACTCTGTAAATTTACTCTAATTGGTATAATTATTAGTACATACTCTCACATTAGTATATAAGTTGCATTATATAAGATCATTTACATTTACACCATCCAGAGAGATGGGACCGGAATGCAGGGTGCAAGTCCCATTAACGGAGAGTGAGCGGATGGACTTATACGATATTGATCGCTTTAAGTCTCGTTCGAAGCGATGGTACCAAGTGTAGGGTGCAGGCGCCCTTGCCGGAGAGCGAGTGGACGGGCTTTTATAAAAAGTAAGTCCCTTCATCGGAGAGTGAGCGGATGGGCTTGTTGGTCATTGTGTTCCTTTGCCGAAGAGCAACTAGATTCAACAAGGATCCATAGAGATCAACACCCTAGATCGGCGATAAATGATCCAAAGAGATAGAACCCTATATTGGAAGTTAAATAGTCCGAGGAGATCAAAACCTATATTAGATCATGAATGATTCAAAGTGATTGCATGTTAAATTTAATTAAAAATGATCCAGAGAGATCGAACTTTAGAGCGGAAATAGATTTGATAATGGGATTTGAATGCCTTGTAATTGGAGAAAAATAGATAAATCCAGGATAAACACTAGACGAGTTTGATATGTGATGTAATAAATCCAAATTAAATCGAAATACTTATGATGTATAAACAACAATTAAGTAGATGCTAGAGTCTTTAGCTATAACATGTTTGAAACGGCCTGTAATTTGTAAGAGAATTCGAAGGAACTGGATGATTCACCAATATTAAGATTGAAGGATATCCAGAGAGCTCAACCATCGAAGATTGATTATGGAACCTATTCTTGAGTAAAGCATACCTTACATTTAAAAGGCGGACTATGAGGGGCAAATGTTAACCCACTTTTGAGTCAAAATAGATTACAAGTGGACTTAGAAGATTAAAATGAGGATGAAATTACATGAAAATTGGCAAGCATACTTAGATGGAGAAAGGAAATTGCTCGAAAAAATTTCAACCATAAATACATTAAGGAAACAAGTGGGCACCGACATGTTTTGTACTGACATGCTTCGCACTGATCTATTTTGGATGACTTGTTTTGAGCCCATATTCCTCCACTCCAACTTCACACCGAAAGTCTATAGGATCTTTATCCAATGCAACTTATATATATAAGAGTGAGAATGTAAATTACTAATTACATTAAGCAAAGAATAATAATTGAATATAAAGATGGTAAATAATAAAAGCGAGCATACCAGATATTTTATACTAGTTCGGACCTCTCATCCTACATCCAGTCCCAAAGCTCCCCTTCGGTATTTCATTTAACCACATAAACCTCACTTCGCTCGGAGGAATAGGCTAATACAAAGTATTTATCTGATAATCTTGTGTTCCAAATAACATAGAATTTGACTAATTGTAAAAAAATTCTTACGGCCTCCTTTGAGTATGTGAATGTGAATAACTTTGAGTTGTAGGAAGTGGTTTTACCAAAATGATATTTTGATTATGATAGATTGAGAATATGTAAGCAATAAATGCACAAATATGTAAATAGAGAGTAATAAGAAATCAAGGGAATAGTTAGTTAGTATCTTAATCTTTTAAGTATGTATAAGATTAAGGAGAAGCAAATGAGGAGTTTTCACTGGTAGATAAACTCTATTCAATTTAATGGCTGCAACCTTTTGATGAAGAGATGAGATTATTCAATTGAATAGAAGCATCCATTCAAAATTTTGCAGTTGCCCAGATGATAGATGTCTGTTAGAAAACCACAAACATTTGTGGCATTGGCGATAGTTATCCTGAACCTTATCATAGACATATATTATTGTTCAACAGACATCTGTGGCTTTCAGTAATATTCCTTAGCCTTGTCACATGTCGTAGACGTCTGTAGGTTCTCCAAGACGCCTGTGGCTAGAAATTCTAGAAGTAAAACATGTTTTGATGTAAATTTTGAATATTTGAAATTTATGTATGTGTGTGTGTATAATCGAGGAGATCTTACATTGTTTATCTCAGACTATTGACACATTATTATGACCTCAGTATGTCCATAAATCTTCGTTTGTCATCGACTCTCGATATCTTTGAGTATAGTGATCTTGTAACGACCCGTAAATTTTAATGGTTTTAATAACGTATTTAAGCTGAAATTTTGTGAAATTTTAAATAATTAAATTTGGAGATAAAAATTTGATATTTGGAATACGTCTATTTAAACATAACAAATGGTAATTTTTCATCAGAAAATATGGAAGTTATTTTATTGTTTAATTTTATTTATATTTATATCGGTTAATATTAGATGATAATAAAATATTTTCCAAACCTGAATATTTTTATATATTAAATTTGTAAATCATTTTCTGATCGGGACATCATATTTCGTTTCGTCAAATTTGGACTTCTATTGCTTTGTTTATCTTAATTCTGGCGTTTTAGCAGCATTTTTGGTACCAAATATCGACTTTTGATAGGATGGTCGTATCGGTGATATCTATGTACCATCCCGATCGTCTCGTTGTGCTAATATTCTTAGTATATTCATTTCTATATTTTGACGTCCGGTACACGGCGAAATCTGCGAAAAGATAGCCGCAATGGTACTGAAATTTCAACCTTTTATTTTCCTATATCCATTCAGTCGCCCATTGGCTGAAGCCAAAAGATGTTAGCCTTTAATATTTGCTGAATTCTCGTGCTTGACAATTTCTATTCCTGTTATAAATATATATATGTGATGGTTGGTTTTCTGCCTTTATGGGTTCTGCCATTTGAAACAATAATAAATATATGTAAACAGTATCAAACTAAACTTTTGTATCTAGTAACATACCTAATTATATTCATACTTTAGCTTGCGTTGTGTCTCTCTGTTGGCCTCAAAATCTAAAGCTAGTATAAATTAATTTTTTTTCCTGAAACCTGCAATTATTCCACCTTCCTCCTCAAACTTCATGCATCTCCATTTCTCCATCCCCACCTTCCATTTTCTTCACGTGAACCCAAACCATCGGCCATCGACCTTTCCCCTGGCCACCGTCCCTTCGCCATCTTGGCCCTCAGCCACATTCGCCTTGTAGCCACGGCAACTCACCCGCCTTTGTCAAGCTTCCCCAGGCCGAGCTCCACCATCCATTTTCCCAGCACCATGGTTGAGCAAGTCACCTACCTCCAACAACTCCGCTTAGCACGCCCATTTCCCATTCACCGATCCACTTCCCTATCATGTCTTCGTCCGCATCCCCCTCCTTGTGGGACCACGTGATCAACTTGTTGTCATATAGGAGGTATACAATATATATTATATATATGTATATGAGTTGTTTATATTTTGGGTTCTCTAATTTTTATTCTTCCTCATTTACAGTATATACTACATAAATTAGTTAAATATATGAATGTCTTAGGCATCTACAGTGTGTATATTAGTTAAATATATAAAGATATGCATTTGATATGTTCGTAAGTGTGTGTATATATATATACATAGTATACATATAATATAACAGTTTAAGTGTTGTTTCTGGTAGCATGCATATTTTTTTTTATTGTATATATATCTAATATATTAGAGTTGTATATATGAGAAGCATGCATATATATTTTATTTGAGTATGCATATATGAATAGCTCACTTATATCTTTCGTTGCAAACATATAGAAAGTCTGCATGTATATATTGTAAATATATATAGTCTGTGTGTATTGTGAGTAGCATGTATATAAGCATATACTTTTACATGTTAAGTATACTAATATGTATGTGTAACTTATGTGTTATATAATATGTTAAAAGGGTTTGTATATATAGTTTTTATCATATATAAGTTATAATAGTGTTATATATATGTTATTGTATAAACTTATATTTCATATGTTGTGTGGTACATAACTTATAATAAGGTAAGTTAATATACGTATTATATTTAGAATAATTACTAAATTTAATGTTTATATTTTAAATATATGTACTATTTTTATGTATATTTTAATATATGAGGCTTATATGTTTTGCTTCTCTGTGTTTTGTGTTGATGTTCGTCTTAGACTTCTCTGATTTGAAAAAAAAACTTTGATGTTTATATATGTTGTTTTAAAATGTAATATATATATATATATATGTTTTGATCTTAAATATTTGTGTTTACATAGTGCAAATGATTTTGTTATACTATATATATAGATTTTACTTTTAAATATATAACATATATTCTGTTCGGTTATCTCAAGCTGAGTTTGATATTTTTCCATTGATTCCTATTTATCAGCCTTGTCGTCAAATTCGTGCCAATCCTGTTTTGCGTTGGAATTTGTGCTGGTATTCATAACTCATCTCATTCTCGTTTATCTCTAGCCTCGAAAGGTGAGCAATCACTCATGATTAATGTTCTTATATTTAACAAATTTTATTTCATTTGAAACGACAATTCAAATATGTCGTTGCTAGTTATTTAACTGCTATATATGATATGCCATTATCTATAACTGTTCACCTGTGACATCTGACACCATGATCTGTTATTTATATTTTGTTTGTTACTGATGATATATGCATGCTGTTGATATGTTATATTATTATCAATACTGTTCTCACTCTACAAGTTCCCTGTTAGTATAGAATCCCTATCGGTTGAAATGATACATACCATAACGATCTTGTTGAATAGGAGAAAATCGCTGTGGGTTGAAATGATAAACCTAAGTGATTTTCATTGAATTAAATTTGGGATTGCGGGTTGAAAAGATATATATACCCGTATATATTTAAATTGCGGATTGAAATGATAAATATACGTATCACTTGACCATAGGATAGAAAATTTATATACAGACATCGTTGATCTGTGTATATGTGTATATATATATGTATATATATATTAAAATGATTTCTAAGGTTTAAAAAGAAAGTATGTATGGTTTTATATAAATATTGGTTTTAAATAAAATAGATTTAAATGTTATTTTATATATTTTTAAATTTTTGATTTTAAAAATTATATGTTATGAAAATTTTAAAATTATAAGTTAGTTTTGAAATTATAAATTTTAAGAATTTACTTATAATTTGACTATTTTCAAATATGTATAAATTAATTTTAATATAAAATAAGTTTAATAATAAAATTTAATTTAATAAAGTTTAATTTAATTAATATATAATGTTTCAGTGTTTATTTAAAATGTTATTTTAAAAATAGATTTTATAATAAATTTTATAAGTTAAGGTTGGGATGATAAATTTAAGTTGATTTGAAATTATATTATTTTAAGAAATATATATAAATATAATCGATTTGAAACTTATTGAATTTGAGATTTTAGAAATATGATTTTATACCTTTATTTTGATTTAAAGTGATTAAATGAATATTTCAAGTTTAACTAAATTGGAGGGAATATTTAGTTAATTTAAATTGTAATTTAAGGTTTTATTTAAATGATATTGAATTTTACTAAGTGAATATATCAATATTAAATTAAGGTAAAGTTGTATTTGAAATATAAATGAATTGTCAAATTTAGTTTTGTAAAGGTTTAAATATTTTAAGCTTTGTAACCTATTGAAATTGAAATGGTTTGATTTGTAGTTCAAATCTATATTTGAACTTGATATAAACGGTTTATTAAGATGTTGAATTAAAATATATTTATCAATTAAGATTTGATTTAATTGAATTTTTGAATTCGAGTGATTTAAATATTTGTGAACTTGAGGAAACTATTTTACTATCTTAAGTATTTTAATATATATATAAATATTTTTCTTTATAAATTATTTTAATATGAAATAATTTTTAATATAAACTATTTTAATATGAAATATTTTTAATATAAAACTATTTTTAATATACTAATTATTTTTATATAAACTATTTAATTTATAACTATTTTATATACAAATTGTTTTAACATATAAACTATTTTATTATATAAACTACTTTATTGTTTATACTACTTTTAACATCTAAACTGGTTAAGTGGGAAAAATTATGATTTCAAAGTGTTATGATTTCAAAGTTTATGATTTCAAACTATTATGATTTTTAAGTGTTATGAATTTCAAAGATTTATAATTTTGAAAGTTTTACACTTTTAAAAGTGCTACCATTTTTGGAAATGTAAATTATTTTAAAATGAGTAATGATCTCGAATTGATATGGTTGAAATGAATATGATATTTTTGGTTTTGAAGTATGATATTATGATATGACCATGGTGTCATAATAACGATTGGTTGTTAAAGAGACCGAGATCAGTTATTGTCATATTCTCTGCCAATACCGAAAACCACTTTAATAACTTTGTACGCGGTGGAGATTCTAGAATGAAGTAGGATGGTTGGCAACGTTCTATTTGAGGTATATATATGGACCTGACTCCTGTGAGTTAGCTTAAGGTGGCTAAAACAGAAGCAATTGACGGGCCAAGAGAGGTAGCTCCTCCGATCGCACACACTCCTTCAATAGCATTCTATTACTTTGTGATTGATTGGGTGCTTCCTTATATTTTTGGGAGTGTGGATCGAGTTGGACGATTGTTGCGACTTTGCATTACCAACAGCCTGGAAGCGTAATTGGTATATCTAATCTGGGATTGCCTAGTTGTGCCGTGTCACCTACCATATCGAGACCACTACGAGTTTGTTTTGTGTCGTACCTATGGAGTGCCCTCTGGTAGCTTCTAGTTTATGGAGGTATTACGGTACTATATAGACTATGACAATATAAAATGTGTTAAGGGGGATATGTATAATGCCTTAACGCTATTTTAATAGTTTACTTTACTATAGACATATTATAATAGCATATCGTACTACATAGTAGATAGTTCCACGGATCCTTAGAGGATGGGTATCCCAAACATCCTTTGAGTTACTTGTATTTCAGTTGATATTTCACTTGAGTCAGAATTATTGATATAAGAATGTTAATCCTCACTCGAGTGTTTTGTATTTTGCTTTATGCTCGGGTCAGACTGAGTGTCAGAGCATTTGAGACTCACCTTTTGAGTTGGAGTTTCGCTTGGAGATCCATCTACATCTATTCAGTTGACTCCAGTGATATACTCAGATTTTGTTATTTGACTATTGTATTAAGACTTCTATATATTTGAAACTTCTATTGTATCTTGTTTTAACTCTTGTATATATATAGTAGCTTCGTGAACTACTATTAATTTGTTTCCGTTGCGTATTGTTATATTACTCTACGTCTATGATTGTATGATTTATTTATTTACTGTGTATTCTGAGCTTTTCCAAATATATATTAACAATCTGATATTTTGAGCAATTCAAGTCCGAAATGTGCGGATGCGAATGGCAGGAAATACTGGGATGTTACATGTGGTATCAGAGCTCTAGTTTTAGGCAAAACATAGCATATATAGTAAATTCAATTACAGAAACACTTTCGTTCAAGCTTGAATCTCTTCCTCTTCGATTCGAATCTCCTTTGAATTTTTAGAACATTCCTTTATTGAAATCAATTCCAGTCTCTCCCTATTCGTGTTTTTATAATTCTGGAGTACCTCATAACTCCACTTCAGATGATATCGGTAACGAATCGGCGGTTCTGCCAATCTTAGAATGATTTTTAAAGGGGTGAAACTCCTTTATAACGAGCATTGATTCACCGAAGATTTCTATATCCTCGGTTTAGACGCTATCTCTTGCTATGCCTGAATTTTATCTTTTGCGATCAAATGTCAATCTGCCTTAGAATTCTGCATCGATCTTATTCTTAAAGTCATGATTGATCGGTTAAGGTCGCCCACGATTTATATAAGTTTGTCCATCTTCTCTCCTTCCCTATTTAATTATTTTATCTTTGTTTCGAACCTATCTTCATTAGAATTCTCTTTGATTAGAGTTCCTCTAATTTGAATCTCTATCCTTGTTCTGGAATACATTCTGGAATCATAGATCGAGGAAGTGTATTTTTAATTAATATTAAAATATTTTATAGTGTGTTGTTCAAGTTGTTATGTTGATTTGGGGTTTCGATCGATTCGTCTGGCCAATGCTATCGAAAGGAATTCCAAAACACTAGAACAGAGCAAACTGACACAATATTATTTTCAAATTGGTAAATGAAATAAATTTAGATGATTATATTATATATATGTATGAATTTTCTGAAATTAAATTATCAACTGAATTGATTGATAGAAATGATAATATTTGATTTTTATTTATTATTTTGTAAACCAATGATTATTGCCACATGATAAATAAATGAATTTATAAAATGTGGTTTATAAATTTATTTGAAATTAAAATAACTTTAAATTAAGGATTTAAGAATTAAATTCCTGGTATTTTAAAAATCTTGGTTTTAAAAGTTCAAAATATATTATTTAAAAGTTTTTTCAAATAGAAATTGGTTCCAAAGAATTTTAAATTTTTAAATCAGTACTCTTCTCTATTATCGCTGGAAAATAATTTCGGTGATGACTGCAGCATCATCGACATCCATTTTCGAGTTTCAGAGTGGAGAGACCACTTTGTAGCTTTGCCACATTTTGTTTTGAAAAAAAACGAATTTTATTTGCAATTTCTTAAGTATGATTTATGGATAATATATATTAGTATATTATAGATTTGATTTGAAAATATATATATTTATCGCTAAACAGTTTGAAGTGAATCGGAGATCTAACTCTTAAATTTTGAATAAATATTAAAATTTAAATAATTGAATTGGAAAATTTTATTTGTCTAATACTCAATTTCATTCCAACATATATAAATTACCTAAATTTTTCTGAAGTTGAATATGTAATTGAATCGTGTACAAAATAAATTGATGTTAAAAGAATTTATAAATAAAATTTAAGGGGTTATAATAAATGTTTATACACTAATTTATGGTAATAGAAAATGTTAATTGAGATAAATTCAACAATAATACTAAGAAGAATAATAAAATAATGAATAGATAAGTATGAATTTGGAAATAATTAAGATTGAATTAGAGTGAAATTAACTTAAGTGAAATCAAACCCTAGTTCATATTCTCAAGCTTCACAAACTCTCAAATTCTCTTCAATGGCTCCTCCTCAGAAAAAATCAAAGAAAAGAGCAACATCAGAAACTTCTTCTCTTACTCTCTCTGCTAGAAAATGGCTAGAATCTCCGGTTGCAGTAACTAGATGGAATCAAATGACAAATTACAAATTCCATCCAGGCTCATTCATCAAATTCGACGATTTCACTGCATACGGTATTCAAAGATTAGCAAATAGATCTCGTATCTCTCCTCTTATTGATTTTTCTGTAAATAGCGTACAAATTAATCATTTGATGATTAAGCTATTTTATGCGAATATGAATTTAGAGGAATATACTCCGGAAAATCCAAATGGAGTTATTTGGTCAGTAGTATGTGGCAAACGAATCTATCTCACTTATGATAGAATTGCTTCTATTTTGGGAATACCGAATAGGGGTGAAGAGTTTTCATTGACATTTTGTGAAGTTTTCACCCGGAATAGTACGATTCATAAATTTATAGAAGATGATAGTAACGGCACCAAATCGATTGGGCTACGACCGACTGCAAGGTTGTTACACCATGTCCTAATGCACTCTCTATTTCCTCGATTAGGAAACTATGATGCCGTTTACAAAGAGAATTTCAAGGCTCTTTATGCTATCTACGATGATATCGAAATAAATTGGGTTCACATGATTTTCGATGAAATTCTTAAGGTAAATAACTCTACTCGTCCACATTTCTTCTATAACGAGTATATTATGCGTATGTTGCTTGCATGTGGAGTCACACCCCCGGATTCGGCATATTCTACACCAAAGTGTATTGACTCCACTACTATCAAACGGATGAAGCTTCCTCCTCCATATGTTCATATTATGCCATTCGAACAATGGCAACAACGCGATACTCAAGAACAACAAGCTCCACCATCTCGTCGTCGTTCTGAAGATGTTAGATTATTGAAATCTAAATCATCTACAAGAGAATCTCTTGAAACCATCGCTCGGAATCAATTTTTACTTGAATCAAGACTAAAACGAATGGATTCGAAAATTGATAGACGATTCAATAAGGTAAAGTCATTCTTCGGCGCTATATGGGATGCTATATCATGTAGCACATCCGTCTCGACCCAACATCAAGACCCCGGAAAACGTCCGGCTCCTCCAACTTTTACTTGGTCGACATCCGAGGAATCCGGTGGTACAAGCGGACAAGGTCGTGGGGACAATGACGATGATGATGACGATGACGACGACGACGACGACGATGATGATGATGATGATGAGGAAGAGATTCAGTCGGAATGAAGTTAGTTTGTTTTTCTTTTCATTTCTTTAAAAACATATATGGCACTTGTACTAAATAGTGTCCATCTTTTTATTCGTAGTAGACTATGACTTGCATTGTACTTCATCAAAACATCCTGTGTTTGAATGTATGCATTGTTCTCTTTGGTTTATATTTTCTATTGTTTACTCCTTTTTGTCGATGACAAAGGGGGAGAAAGGTGCTAATAATTGTTTGCAGGATGAAAGAAGCTAATAATTGTCTGCAGGAAATCACATATTCAGGGGGAGATCCTATACTTGAGTTTTTATATTGTCATCAATCAAAAAGGGGGAGAATGTTGAGTCACAGCTTCTATGAAGATTTTGATTGCTGACAACAATATTAAAGCGATCGACAAATCAAGACGTACATATGGTACTCTAGATTATAGGTTGATTATTTGATGTTATAATAGTAATAAAATTGTCAAAATCTATCCTCAAATAATCATGCACAAAATATAATATATATATATATATATACACATTTATATAGGTTGTGCACTTTATTGTGCAACTTAACAGAGACCGGTCGACCGGTCCAAGTGCTAATAATTGTTTGCAGGATGAAAGAAGCTAATAATTGTCTGCAGGAAATCACATATTCAGGGGGAGATCCTATACTTGAGTTTTTATATTGTCATCAATCAAAAAGGGGGAGAATGTTGAGTCACAGCTTCTATGAAGATTTTGATTGCTGACAACAATATTAAAGCGATCGACAAATCAAGACGTACATATGGTACTCTAGATTATAGGTTGATTATTTGATGTTATAATAGTAATAAAATTGTCAAAATCTATCCTCAAATAATCATGCACAAAATATAATATATATATATACACATTTATATAGGTTGTGCACTTTATTGTGCAACTTAACAGAGACCGGTCGACCGGTCCAAAAATGAACGGTCGACCGTTCCTGTTGAATGTGCACAATAAACGTGCACACATGCACATAACGACTATATTTTTAAAAACCTGTCTACCGGTTAGTTTTTGACCTGTCGACCGTTTTTAAACAGAGAGCAACTTCTTCCAAAAGACACATCTTTCTTCAATAGTTGCGTCTCTTCTTCTTCATCAATGATCATAACTTTTGACTGCAACTTTTCACCAAGGGTTATAACTATTTTCTCTCTATAAATACACATCAATATCATTGATTAAAACAACAAGTTTTATTAAGATTATATATGCTCTCTATCTATTCTTTGAATTCACTTGCATTCAAAAAGCTCTAAACTACTTTCATTCCTTATTGAATCATTGACACTATCTCATATATTTTGATTCAATAAGCAATATAAATTCCATAATCTTCACAAACATCATTCACAATTTGAGGATAAGATTATAGGAAGAGTGTACTACAAGTGACAAATCCGTGTTTACAAGAGCACAAGTTGTCAACAACAATTGTAATTGTTTTTTTGTTGAAGTCCTCAGTATTGTAAGAGGCAAGTGTTGAAGTCCTCAATATTGTAAGAGGCAAGTGTTGAAGCCCTCAGTGTTGTAGAGGCGTGAAATCCCGTTCGGCTGTTCGGGTAATTGTAAACCTATTCCTCCGGGTGAAGCGAGGTTGTAATTAGTGAAAATCCAGATAGTAGTCTGGGACTGGACGTAGGACGGTGCTCCGATACCAAATGAAAGTGCGGTGTATATACAATTATATGTGCTAATATAGTATACACGGATCGTTTAATATGGATTACAATACAAATGCAGAAATATTCTTGTAATACAGTTATTTGATATATTCTTGTAATATGGCAAATAACGCAAGTACTAGCACTCAAAACACCACTTACACAGAAGGGCAATCGACACAAAGACCTCCATTTTTCAATGGTCTTAACTATAGTTATTGGGCAACACGTATGTCATTCTTTATGCAATCAAGTAGCTATGATGCTTGGAATGCTACTCAAAGAGAAATAGTGAATCCAACAACTGATTATTCAGAATGGACTGTGGCTGAGAAAACGGCAGCAGCCGTAAATGCAAGAGCAATAAATATGTTGTTCTGTGCATTAGACCAAAATGAATATAATCGTGTTAGTATCTGTACTACTGCATATCAAATTTGGCAAACGCTAAAAATCACTCATGAAGGTACTAACAAGGTTAAACAAGCCAAAATAGCCATGCTGAAAAGTCAATTTCAAAATTTCAAAATGAAACCAAATGAAACAATCAATGACATGTATTCACGGTTTCAAACTATTCACCATGCACTTATTGGGTTAGGACAAAAGTATTCCGATTTTGATGTTGTTTCAACAGTCCTACATTCTCTGACTAATGAATGGGAAGGAAAAGTATTAGCAATTGAAGAAGCTAATGATCTTTCCGTCATGAAGCCAGATGAATTGATAGGAAATTTAATGTCCTATGAAGCAAATTTGCAGGCTAGAAAAGAACAAAAAGAAGAAAAGAAAAATGTAGCATTTCATGTTGAGAAAGATGAAAATGAATCAGATTCTGAAGATGAAGATTTGGCGTTCATTGCTAAAGGTTTCAAAAAATTCCTAAAATATCGAAAAGCCAGTCGCTACAATAAAAGGAAACCTGGATCAAATAAACCATCTTCATCTGCTATAGAATGTTTCAACTGCCATAAAAAGGGACACATGCAGAAGGATTGTCCAGAACAAAAGAAAAAGTCAGAAAATGACAAATTCAAATATAAGAAGGACAAATCAAAGAAACGAGCCTTCTCAGTAACATGGGATGATTCAGAGTCATCTTCATCAGAAAGTGAAAGTGATTCGGAGAATGAACAAGCTAATGTTTGTTTTATGGCAACAGAAGATGAGGTACAAATTCCTACATTTGATGAATTACTTGATATTAATGCTGAATTGATAGTCAAATATAAAGACTTAAAACGTCAATTAAAAGTAGTCAAAGCAGATTTAAGTAAAGCAGAGTTTGAACGAGAGTTGTTAAAAGATGAGAAGAAAATATTAGAAGAAGAACTTGAAAATATTCAAGAATCATCATCTAATGTTGACTCTCAAATATCTCTTTTGAGTCAAGAAATAGAAGCTCAAAAAGAGAAAAATAATGCTCTCACTACTGAAAATCATGAACTTAAAGCAAAAGTCAAAATTCTAGACCTAGAAAAAGCTAGTTTACAAACAAAATTTGATGACATTACTCAAAATGTTTCTAACTTTAACAAAGGTCGAGAAAATTTGACTAAAATCATTAAAAGTTCACAATCTATTTCAGATAAACAAGGTTTGGGATATAACAAACATGAAACTAAAAAACATCTTAGAAATAAAAGGAAGAAGAAAGTACAAAAAACTGAAGCTAAGAAAAATCTTAGTTTATTATATTTCAAACCAAAACCAGTTGTGAAATTTCAAAAGAGAAATGTCAAGACTATCAAAATATGGGTTCCTAAAACAAATAATAACTTGATTAGGAACAAATACATTCAGCAATTCATGAATAATGTACATTTTAATAACAATTATATATATAAAGGGGATACCGGACCCAAATGGGTTTGGACTCCTAAGACCTAACTCTTAGGACCCTATAAAAAGTGGGTACCATGAACTTAATTCTATGTTTGCAGGTCCCACTGAAGAAAAGAGGAAAGTGGATATTGGACAGTGGTTGCTCAAAGCATATGACGGGAGACAAGAGCTTACTAACAAATATTAAATACTCAGATGGTGGCTCAGTCACTTTTGGAGACAATTCAAAAGGTTATATCATCGGCAAAGGCGATGTGAGCAATTGTGGTACATCTAACTTACCTCTTATTACTAATGTCATGCTAGTTAGAAATTTAAAACACAATTTACTTAGTATTAGTCAGTTATGTGACAAGGGTTTTATAATTTCCTTTTCAAATAATAAGTGTAGTATTTTAGATAAAGACCATAATTTGGTTTTTGAAGGTTATAGAGACAGAAATATATATATTCTAAATATGAATATTAATCATAATTCAGATATGTGTCTTATGGCTAATGACAATGATCCATGGCTATGGCACAAACGTTTCTGTCATATAAACTTCAGGACTATTGACAAGCTAGCCAAAAACAATCTAGTTAGAGGACTACCCAAAATGAGTTTTAAAGTTAACAACATTTGTGATGCATGTCAATTAGGAAAATTGACCAAATCATCATTTAAATCCAAGAAAGTCATATCAACATTACAACCGCTTGAGTTACTGCACATGGATTTATTTGGACCTACTAGAGTTCAATCAATAAATCACAGTCAATATGTGCTTGTAATTGTTGATGATTTCTCTCGTTATACATGGACAATTTTCTTAAAAAATAAAAGTGATACTTTCGATCATTTCAAATCTTTCGTCAAAAGAATTCAAAAATCAAAAGGGATTAAAGTTAAAAATATAAGAAGTGATCATGGCGGAGAGTTTGAAAATAATGAATTTGAACATTTTTGTACAAAGAAAGGTATATATCATAATTTTTCGTTTCCCAGAACTCCACAACAGAACGGAGTAGTAGAACGAAAGAACCGAACTTTACAAGAATGTGCAAGAACATTATTAAATGGAACCACCTTACCAAAACACTTCTGGGCAGAAGCTGTTGCAACTGCCTGTTATGTTTTAAATCGTGTGTCCATAAGACCTCTTACCAAGAATACCCCTTATGAATTGTTTAACAAAAGAAAGCCCAAAATCTCATACTTCAAAGTTTTTGGTTCTAAGTGCTTTATTTTAAATACGAAAGACCAGCTTGGAAAATTCGATCCAAAAGCCGATGAAGGAATATTTGTCGGTTATTCGGAACGAAGTAAGGCCTATCGAATATTTAATAAACGAACCAAAACTATTGAAGAATCACTTCATGTATCTTTTGATGAAATCTATCAGCATCCTCACACAATATTAGATGATGACGAATCAACAGTCATTAATAATCCAATCATCTCAAATACTGATTCTGACTCAGAAGTAATTATTGAGAATACTCCTCAAATATGTGAATTACAATCACCACCAAGAATATTAAGAGACCATCCGGCCCAAAATATAATAGGTGAAATAACATCACATGTCAGAACAAGGAGTCAACTCAATCAAATGGGTCATGTCGCTTTTCTCTCAAATATCGAACCCAAGAATTCAAAAGAAGCTGCTACAGATGATTACTGGATCATTGCCATGCAGGAAGAACTAAATCAGTTTGAGCGCAATGACGTTTGGGAACTTGTTCCGAGACCAACTGATCAGTCAGTAATTGGTACTAAATGGGTCTATAAAAATAAGGCTGACGAACAAGGAAATATCACCAAAAATAAAGCAAGATTAGTAGCACAAGGATACAATCAGGAAGAAGGTATCGATTATGAAGAAACTTTTGCACCAGTTGCTCGACTAGAAGCTATTAGAATTCTATTATCTTTTGCTTGTTATCATAATTTCAAACTTTATCAGATGGATGTCAAAAGTGCTTTTCTCAATGGATTTATCAAAGAGAATGTCTATGTCGAACAACCACCTTTATTCGTACATGAAAAATATCCTGACCATGTGTTCAAACTTAAGAAAGCTCTGTATGGTTTAAAACAAGCACCTCGTGCTTGGTATGAACGTTTACGTAGCTATCTTATTAATTCAGGATTTGAAATAGGCAAAGTCGATCAAACTTTGTTTATTAAACATTCTCGAAATGATATTCTGGTTATCCAAATATATGTAGACGATATCATCTTTGGTTCAACAAACGATAAACTCTGCAAGGAATTTGCAAGTATTATGACCATAGAATTCGAAATGTCTCATATGGGAGAACTATCTTATTTTCATGGACTTCAAATCAAACAACTTTCAAACGGTATTTTTATCAATCAAGAAAAATACTGTGAAAATCTTATCAAACGCTTCGGATTACAAAATACATCTGGTAAACCAACTCCTATGAGTACAACTACACATCTTGAAAAAGATGAAAGTGGTAAGAATGTTGACCAGAAATTATATCGAAGCATGATTGGTTCTCTTCTTTATCTTACAGCTAGTCGTCCAGATATATTAATGAGTGTTTGTTTATGTGCTCGTTTTCAAGCCGATCCAAAGGAATCACATTTACGAGCAGTGAAACGTATAATTCGTTATCTAAATAATACCAAAGATTTTGGTCTTTTCTATCCAAAAG